>CM025785.1:22329773-22370329 GCA_014636745.2 Centella asiatica
GAGAGAGAGAGAGAGAGAGAGAGAGAGAGAGAGAGAGAGAGAGAGAGGCTTTTAATAAAGAAAGAAAGCGGTGGTAAGTGGTGGCTGGCTTATTCTTTACATGCCGAGTAAGCCTTCTTTGTTTCAGATTTAAGTGGACCTTAATAACCAACTTTGAGACAGCTGTTAATTGCCGTGGCTTCTACAGTTCTCCTACTACTAAAAGTCCAAAACTAACTTACTTTCGTGCTGAGTTATTTATTTCCATGGTTAGAAATATTAATAAATAATAAAAACAGTTATGATCTAAAAAATTTATTTGATACAAAGTAATTAATACTAAATTTTTACATAATAATTTCTTAAAGTTCAACCATCTTTTGGAGGGTATATGGGAAAAAATATTTCAATTATGCTGTCACAAAATAATTTTTTTTTTGATGTGATATGCAATACAAATAAAAGGATAATGACACATAATATTTAACGACTTTAAAGTAGAGAGTGAGTATAAAATAAAAGTATTATTTTATTAAATTATGATGTATGCGATTGTTATTCTTAGTACCACTCTGAATTAGTTTGCATAAATTTATTTATACATATAACTATGCTCACGTAATATTGCTCTACAATTTCCGTCCCAGACTTCTTTTTAATGTGTGATACAGATTTTTAAGGTGAATGAAAACGATGTCTATATATATATATACACACGCATATACAATTTTGATATATTTGAATGTTATACTTTTAGTTCAGTTTCCATTTTTTAGAAATAAATATTTAAATGTGAATTTTAGATATCTTAAAATTTATGTGGTACACTTTAAAAGAAAAGAATGTTACAATTTTTCTAGGATGAATTTTTATTATTATTATTTATTGGTACTTTCTATAATCACGTCTGCTTAATTAATCTTTCAAAATTTCTCTAAAATATGCTTTCTGGCATATGAAAGAAATGCAGTTTTTGCCCCCTAAATACTAACACATGTTTATATTATGTACATTAAGATGTATTCGCACATACATCAAGTTTAATTGTAAAAATTATAGCCTCCAGAAAGAAAAACATTGGGCTCCTTTTTTTTTTTATTTAACAAACAATATACTCCATTATTTAATATTGTAAAGCAATAAATCAACCAAGACATAACATAATAAAAATTCAAGTAGCAAATGCAATTTCTTTATCTGCTTCTGATTGAGTCAAGTCTTCGATTTTGATAGCGACATGTTACCACAAAAATAATTAATAATAAAGGAAAAATCCATACAAAATTTATTTTTTCTTTAGGGAAAAAAAAAATCATTCTGAGCTGGGCACCGACAGCAGGTGACAAATACAGTAGGCAGCTAGTGGCTGTTGTGATACTAACCATTGCACTAATATATGTTTATATTTTAATAGTTTGGTTAATGCATTATTTTGCGTCGGTGGAGACTGTAGAGAAGAGTCGAGCACAAAGAACAACTGTTATATTTGATAGCTCTGTTTATTTTTTCTCTTATTTTCTAAATATATAAATATGTCATTGATTTTTGTAAATCATCTTTTTATATCATTAATAATGAAAGACATTCTTCTCACCAGCTGTGCGTCTTCTCTGGTTTTATGTACGATGGGTCCTTTTACATACATACACACATAATATTAATATTCTACAAATCAAATAGCTCATACTGAAAATAACAGCAATATTTAAAATATTCTCCAACAAATTAATTTACCCAACCGTAATTTATTGCATACCTTTTATTAAACAATTCTTTCGCATTTAAGTTGTCATGTATGACTATTAAAGTTTTAAGTATGAAACTAGTGATAAGAATCTAAAAACTCGTCCTTCTTATCTGAAAATTTAAATGATAATCTTTATATACTCTATTATATAAGCAGTATTTGAATAATTTGTTTTCCAAAAAATATACATCGTGAAAAGTATTATACTCACATCGAAGTAATTTCTAAATGAAAATTGATACTTTTAAATTAACTTTAATATTTTTATATGACTACACACCGTTTAACATATATTATAAAATTTTGTGATGAAATATAAATTTCGTATATAAAAATATAAAAAACCAAAACAAAATAGTAGATGCTACTCCAAATATAACACGCTTACTGGTGATTAATATTTTAACATAATTTCTCGATAAAATACTTGTACTATATTACTTTTATGTCACCGGTTCTTATATCTTATTAATAAATTGATGGACGGATTTGGCTCCTTTCCATCACTCTTCTTTCAATTTTTTTTAATGTATTTTATAATCTTAAATATAATTAATTTTATTTAATTTTAATTGTATCCGATGAATAGAACATCAAAAGATATGAGTATGTGTTAAGTTTCATACTCCTTCTGTTATACAAAAAGAGTAATATTTGAACTTTTGACTACTTTTAATTTTATATATTTAACTAAGAATTACATGTAACAATAATAAATTTTTCTCATTAAATTTGTTATGAATGTCCAATTAAACAATATATAAAAAGATTGTAATGACAAATTTTAAAAAATATGACATTATAATGAAAAAATTATACAATTGTTACTCTTTTTTTAAAATTAATTTTATTCTCAAAGGTTACTTTTTTTTGGGAACTGAGGAAAATTTAATAATATAAAACATATAATTTTAACAGTTGAAAATAATCAAATTTTAACCATTTAAATTATATCAAATTTCAAGATGATTGTGTTTTATATTATTTATACGTATAAAACTTAATATATTCTTATTTTTTTTTATGTTCTATCCATTTGTATCGTTAAAATTATATAAAAATTAATTCTATTTAATGTTATAAAGTGCATAGAAGGAAATCGGAGGAAAGAGTAATTGCGCCGAGTCCTAAATTGATCAATATACTGTACCTCCAGAAATGAAGGACCGCGCTAGCTGGTTTGATGGCCCATGCACGTTTTGTCTTCGTTGTTGAAATTTATAGCCTTATTTTAGGAGTAGTTTTGCACTCTTTTCATTATTGTCGTATGATTAGGAAATGGGATGGACTACTCCTCTCTCTCTCTCTCTCTCTCTCTCTCTCTTTTCATGACAATTATAATCGAGTGGTGATAACTTATTACTGTACTAATAATATTCTAGGTATTTCAAAATGATTTCTTCCATATTTTTATGACACCAATTTATCACCTAATATCTTGATAAGGAATCACGTTATCTATGTTATTTTACAATGAATAACAGGGAACTTATCTTTACCCAAAAAAAAAACAAGAAAAAAGGAAAGGTTTTCAGTAACAAAAATTAAATCAAGAAAAGGAGATGAAATAAAGGGGATATTTTAAAAAACAAATAAATTGCCACAAGGTCTGAATATGATGCATCAAAATATCAAATAAAACCATCTATATAATATGATGTAGAAACAAAATAAAAATGGTGCTTCAGGTTTAAATTGTCCGCAGGGATACAGAGTTGGCTGAGTGACAATAGCTGAATTCTCCGCTGAGACAAGAAGTTTGGTAATATCTTGCATTTTAGCCAATGAAAATTAAATATTCAGGTCTCCCTTTTTGAAAAACAAATACCAAAAGTCCAAAATACCAACCCACTCTCTACTTCAAACCCAAATATGAGACAGTTTAGATCGGAGATCTAGTTTAATCATTTACGTAAGATATAAATCCAAATGAATTTCAAGTTATTTAGACAATGGTTCGGATCAGGTCAGTTACAATAACATCAAAGAATATTTTTGAGTCACTTCATGTTGGTAAAGAAAAAAGTAAACAAGAGTTCGAGAAATTTCCTTGTCGTTCTTACGAATACTGTAAGAAATACGTGATAATCCTACAATAACAAATATGCACAGAACAATGCCGAAGAAGAAGATGACAGTGTAATCTCTAGCAAAGTGAGCAACAACGAGTTCTCTTAAGTTTTACCGGCATTTGGCACATATGGATATGCATCAGGAGGTGGCATGATACAATTTTCACCATTGAAATAAACCGTTTGAGGGAAAGCCCAACCATTCCCTAAAGGAGCACTTGCTGAATCTTTTCGAAAAACTAGTCCCGACTGGACATTCCCCAGTGGGAGGATGTTGTTATAGAATTTAATACCCCATAACATTGCTGTTTCATCTGCATAATTGAATGGGGATGAAAAGAAGTGTTACATCGATTATCGGGCACAGAACAATTACTCCATGAGAGATAGGTCATGTTTGTTTTGGTTTAAATTTTGGAGATTCTAAATTCTTAAAATGTAAATTACACTACTAGAATCAAAAATCTCCAACATTTAAGCTAAAACAAACGTGACCATAATGTAAGTGGTGATGCAGTAAGGAGTGCAAAACAGAAAATCTTACTAAAAGCTCCATGAGTTATTGGCATGTAGTTGAAGTTGAGAATCTGAGTTAGGTTGTCAAAGTTAGGGTGTTGGACTACCATATTCCACTGTGAATAGTTCATCTTGTGATCAAAGTTTTTCAGAGTGATTCTGGCCCTCCAGTAGTTCTTGTAATTGCGCTCTATGTGCCAACGGACTAAGATTGGGCACATATGACTTGTGTATTGGACCAGAGGTGCAGAGTTGTTTTTTCTGGTGCTTGCTACCACTGAAGCTGAATTAGGGGAGTTTGCGCTGGACATTGTTAAAGTATTAGATTTTATAAGTTTAATGTAATAATAGTAAAACAACACTAATACCAAAAATGAGGATTGATGAAGCATTAAGAAAGAACATACTCTAGGCAGCCCCCTGTCTCAGCACTATTGTTTCCGCAACCACAGGTACATTTAGGACAGGGTACAATTGTTTTACTATAGAAAGATGAAAAAGCTACGCAACAAGTGGGAGTTTTCGGAGCCAGGAATCTTGAGTACGTACAAATAACTTTCCATGTCACTGTCATAATCCAAATAAAATGTCAAACTAAACCTTCGCAGACTCCGGTTAAAATAGTTCAAGTGAAAAATTTGACTTAACGTTCAATACTGAGGAAGCAAAAGTTGCGCCTTAAAGAGAATTCAAAGACTATTTCAGTTGAAGGCAGCATATCACCAATCTGTTCAAATTTTAAGCAGATACGCATTTTTCCATTGTTGGGAAATGAAGTGTTGAAATGTCTTTGCAAATGAGAAAAAAAAGTTTCACAAAATTAGCCCGTGTCCGAGAATGTTAACCAACTGTACTTACTTAGAGCTTGAGTCACTCCCCGTCCGTCTGGGGTAATAAATATGGTAGGTTTCACGATTTTGGCTGGTCCACAGGCATATCCAGAACCTGGTGGTCCAAAGGTGAAGTTCTTAGGCACCTTAACTGTTTTATTGGTGGTTCCGGCTGCACCAACAGTAACTTGGAACGCGCTTGCAGCATTGGATGGATCTTGCATCCATGAGGAAAGTACTCCACCCTTGCAGCAATTTGCAATCTGCTGGTTGTATGGAGCTCCTGGCAACAAGTCAATAACAGTTGGATATTTCTGACAAGAATGTGGAATGTTCCCTTTATATCTAGCACAATTCCCTTGATCAGTAGTTTGAGCACCCAACATGCTCCATATCACTTCTTTCTCACCCCATGTCCATTTCAATGTCCAGCCTGGTGCTTGAATATGACGATACTTCTGGAAGTTGAATATCGTGACACCAGCCTATCCATTTCATCTAAGAGAGCTGCTCAGTTGCTTATTATAAGTAATTGGGGTCACTAGATCAGATTAGAGAATGCTAATACTTACAACATATCCATCAGGAGTCCAGCTGATTACATCCCATTTAAGTGTAATGTTTCCATTTGGATCAAGTGGATCATAAGCTTCTGAAGAAGAACAAAAGAAACATAAGCAAAGGGTTTACTCTTTGTCTATAAAATTAAATAACTTACAGTGAAAGAAGTTATTGAAGACATAAAGTCAGTCTATGCAAACAAAGAATTCCTCTACTCCTAGTGTCAAACAATAGCAAGAAGTTGTTAGAAATGGATGCATTTGTTTCGTTCTACCATCTTGTATGACCAATTAATAAATAAATGGTAATGTTTTAAAAGTTCACTATTTTTGTGGTTATCTAACGTGTTATTTTATTACCACCTCCGGACGTGCTTATCTTGGACGACTGATTTTGATGACCAAAATCATTTTTGGAATTACTTTTGTACCATTTACATTTTAATATTATACATATATATCATGTAATAAGTTATTATTATTATTATTATACTATATTATAATAATTATTGTAATAATATCTTATTACATAATATATATATATATATATGTGTGTGTGTGTGTGTGTGTGTGTGTTACACATTATATTACAATGCTTAATAAATAATATAATATATTTAATGTATATTATATTATTTAATAAATTATTATTATTATTATTATTATTATTATTATATATAATATATAAAAACATATTTTTATATGTTTATACAATGTATATTATATTTAATAATTATAATTATTAAATATTATGATATATATTTATATATTAAATTATATTATATATATAATGTGTATATATACACATTATATATGATATCTAATAATAAATACATAAAATAGTAATATATATATATATATATATATATATATATATATATATATATTTATTCCGTATTATATGTTATATATTATAAATAAAATAAAATATATTATTACTTTTTCTATATATTATATATAATATAATATATTTTGTAATAATATAATATATGATACAATACTTCACTTGTTATTCTTTAAGGGCAATTAGGTAAATGTACAATATAACCACTTAAATATCAAGTAAACAAAACATATTTATCAAACATTATCGCGTACGATATTACATTACATGAAACAAAACTTTGGTCACCACATTACTAAATTTTATTACCGATCATCTGAATATTACTTATCACTCATATTCTTTGGTCGTCACAAAACAAACGTACTCTCATATCATTTTTTCCAAAAATTTCTAATAAATTACAAGTGTAAGAGCATTCAGATAAAATACATTATTTTCTTTTCTATCGAGAATGAAAATTCTCAAACTCATCGTTGCACCAAAATTCTTAAAATTGGTCAACAAACTTGAATTAGAATAGCGTCGTAAGATTTACCGTTCAAAAATAGATGGTAGAGTTAAAAAAAAAAAAAGATTCCGAAAGATATAAAATAATCTAATGTAATCGGCAAAATAGAAAAGAACATCTAGCGTGAATGTTCAAGGCATTTATTTCAATATCGTTTTATGGAAATAGTCGGACCTAATACTCACAGATATCGTGACAGGAATCCACTTGACACAATGGATAGATCCAATTACAATTGTTTTTGTCTCTACTAGGTTGTGAATTTTTGTATTTCAAATTTATATATCAATGTTGTAGAAACTCTAAAACAACAAAAGGCTTATTTTGTATATTTCGAAATATTAAACATTGTGAATTAAAATACGTCATATTGACATCAAATTCAGTAATATGGTTCTGGAATAATAGAAAAGATTTCTGAAGTTTCCTTCGCTCCAAATTAGAAATATATTTCAATTTTTAACAGAGCAAGTAAATTTTTTCTGGAACAGGGGGGCACTTTTTAAGCAGATCACATTCGCAGTTTCTCACCATTCATACGAGTCAGCAGTCAAAATTCAACAAATTCTTATCAATTTTAACCATACAATTTCACAAATGAGGAGATTTAAAGCAATTCAAGAAACAGACATCATGATTTCTACATTTGAATCCGACCCTTTATCAACTCAGAGCTCTGCAAGATTCAAACTTGAAAACCCAGAAACGAAAAGACTGCATTTATTTCAGGCCAAGTTTTAATGGGGATAAAGGAAAGAAATGTGCGAACCTGTCAATTTGTAGTTAAAGCTTGAGAAGAAGAACACTAGTACGAGCAATCTGAAGCTAAGACCCCTTTCTAATTTCATATTTTCTCTAATATATCCAACACTGTAGCGAAGGGAAGAGACAGAGAGAGGTAGGGCGTTAACGAGTTGAGAACTCAAATTTTGTTCTAATAAAATGTTTTATATTGAATTTGAATTCCAATATTTTAGCCGAATAAAGTTTTAGTTCGAATAGAATTATAGTTTGTATCCTATTTTAATTAAATTTGACTCGATTACCAATTGTTGCATGTGAATTTGATTTTATTTACAACTCTATCAACAATAGACAATGGCTTAAGTCAGCCGTTAGATATTAATTTCTAGTAATTTTATTTATTCTTAATGCATTTGTTTTTTAAACCTGCGGAATCATTGAAAAAAGTCAACTACATAAAACAACTGTCACTTTTATTATTTATTAATATTTTTGGTTGTTACCATTATCTTTGTTCATTTCCTTCTATTTATCTGTCCTCAATTGCCGTTAAAGAATTTTTCGAAAGTTATAATAGAAAAGATATACTCCATAATGTAGGAATTTTTTTTCTTTTATATTTTTGTGTCACTGTCCTTTCCCTCTATTTTCACATTAATGTGCATTTAAATAAAAGAGATGGAGAATATTATAGATCGCCCAATAAATCAGAGTACTATTAGTCGATATAATAAGAGTTAATGACACGAAAAATTTATAATTTTTTCAGTTTTTAACAATTTAATTCTATAATTAACATTTTAACAATTAAGCCTTCAAAGTAGTTAAAAATATATTCAAATCACTTAAATTCTATTCTATTAAAATTTTACATACTGAATTCGAACTCTTATTTAAGTTGAATAGAATTTTAATGTTAAGATCCTACTCTAATTAAATTAAAATCGATTACGAACTACTTACAATTATATAAATTTTGATGAAAATTTTTATAATAATACAACTTTTTATTTCTCTTAAGAAAAAAAACATAATAGTTTATTTTATTTACAAACATTATTATTAGAGGAACTTATATAATATCTATCATATTTAAATATATTATTAAGACAATTGATTATATATATATATATATATGTAAGAGATTAATCGAATTACTTGAATTGAGCGAATATTAATGTACTCATATTCTGCTTACTTAACTTATTAAATTTTAAATTAAGTATAAAGTTTGATTCGTTTTTGTTTTAAATTTGAATCGACTCGATTTATTTTCATCAAATTCGAATGAATCACAAAGGGTTTAGTTCGATTTTTTTTTATTGGTGAAATTTCCCCTATTTCTAACCCAAATCTTCTTATCTAATACTCAATTCTCAGCTCTAATGACATTTGATCCCTTGACCTCTAAATCTAAAAGAAATACTCTAAATACTTGATCTAATTCACAATCTTAGTTTAGTTTGATTTACAACCAATGTTATCGTAATCGGACCGGATATCGAACCAATGAAACTACTAGTTCATGATTCAATCAGGTTCAACTGGACTATTATTTTTTTAGGAAAAATATTATATAAATCATAAATATTTTTATAAATTCATCAAATATTCTAAAAATTTATAGTGAACCAACAATATTCTTATAAATCATAAATATTCTTATATAAAAATTCATATTGTACTGACAATATTCTTATAAATATTCTTATAAATCATAAATATTCTTACAAATCAAAATAACTTCATCAAATATTCTAAGAATTCATTAAACCGGTTCACAAAAGGACAAAAGACACAATTTCAAGGAACAAAAGTAGAAAACCCACTTGGCCAAAAAAAAAAAAATTCGGTTCTAATCGGTTCAACTAGTTTTTTTCCGGTTTTCTCCTGAACCACTAATTTTGATCAAACCAATCAAGCAATCCCAATAATTTTTATTCATTAGTGCATTTTTTTTTCCAATATGTGAAACTAGTTAGAAAAGTCAACTAAATTAAACAATTGTCATTTTTATTAATATTTTATGGTATTATCATTATCTTTGTTCATTTCCTTCTATATATCTACCCTCAACTGAAATTTGAGAATATTTTGAAAGTCATATAAGAGATATATAAATGTAGGATTTTTTTTTCTTTTATATTTTTTTTATAAGAGAATCAAATTTTATAATACAAATTGGTCTTAAATTTAAATTAATTTTTTAAACTATTTTATATTTTGCTATAACCACTATTATCGCCGCCATGACCATAGTGACCACCATAGGTTTGTGACAGTAACTAAATATTCTATTGATGGTTACTAATCTAACTAGTTAATTAAAATAACTAACATATATAAAATTACTAAAAAAATTGCTAAAATTATAAATAATTGAGAAAGACAGTTATCGTCATCGTCATGTCAATCATCAAACAAAATTTATAAATAAAATTTTATATCATTATCACCACCTCTACCTCTAATATCAAAACTACCACCACTGTTATTGTTACAACTAGAAAAATCAACACTATAATCAGAAATCGTCTCCATCACAACTACCAAAAATCACCATTATCATATGTCAGCTATAAATACAAATATCAATTTGTAATTTCTAATAAATCTTTTAAAATTACTAAAATAATAGTTGAAGTTATAGACAATCTCGTTAATATTATTGACTAGCCTATGAAACATATTCATATAATCAATATATCAAATATGGAAAAAAAATAGAAAATAACGAAAGAAATGAAATAATTGATGAATTTAGTGGATGTAATGATGGATATAGTACATACCACGGTCGATCTGTTACATATAATAAAAAAAAAAAAAAAGAAGAAGAGAGAGAAAAGAAGAAGATAACCATAATGGTAACTCCAATAATGTCAATACTAGTGGTTTCTAGGAAGGCACTGACAGCAGTGGCCATGGAGGACGATGGTGGTCATGGGGCGCTGACCGTGGTGACTACCGATATACACCACCACAATTTATTTAAGATCTACATTGTATTTGGATTATGAAGATGACGATGACGATTGTGTCGGCGACGTTTGTTCTCAATAGTGGTGACACGGGGATGGTGGCAGTGTTGGGAATAATAATTTAACAAATATCAAATTACAAGCAAAAAGATAATTCAATCACAGAAAAGACCACAAAAATTTACCCTGATTCACCCAAATTCGAGCTACAACCAGCCTGTCTGAATATTATTACTATTGATCCAAGTTTTCTACAAGATACAATTATGTTGGAATATCCCACACTGCACTAATCTACCTTGCGAACTCTCAATAGTTACATAATATTTTCACCCCCTTATAAGATACCCTCACAAATAACTAAATTTATGATTTCATAAACACAATAAATCATTGTATTTATAAATCTCAATATAATGTTAGAAAGCCAAAAGAAATTAGAAATATAACCAAATCCAAAACTCAAATGGAAACTTATTCTGATTAGGAATAGAAAATAAAACGCATCCCAATAGAAAATAGAAAAAACCTATTCCTAATTGTAAAAGGATAGTGTTGAAGTATGATCCAACTCCAACATTATCTCATTTGGTGAATACTTCATACACAATGCAGCAGCTCTCATACTCTGAGCCTTCAACCCAACTTCAGAAGTACACCACTGAAACTTTTCCAAAGTAATCGACTTTGTCAAGAAGTTCGTACAATTTGTCACTATGTCAACCTTCTCCAAGTGCACCACTTTGTCCTTCATCTTTTCTCGGATAAAGTGATACTACATGTCAATATGTTTCGTCCTGGAGTGATACGCTGGATTCTTTACCAAATGTATAACATTTTGGCTATCACATTTTACTACAGTGAATTTTTCTTAAACCCAAGCTCCTTGCACAGTCAACGAAACCATATTACTTCCTTCCCCGTATCAGTTAATACCATGTATTTTGCTTCAGTAGATGACAAGGCAACCACACTTTGCCTCTTGCTCATCTAACTAACCGGTCCACCAAACAAATTGAATACATAACCACTTTTTAATCTTTGACAATCTAAGTCACCACCCCAATTAGTATTAACTGACCCCATCACACCAAGGGACACCTTATCTCCATTACCCTCAAAACATAAAGCATAATCTGAGGTTCCACGAAGATACCTGAACACCCTCTTGACGATAGTCCAATGCTCTTCGCTTGGATTAGACATATACCTACTCAATACTCCCATCAAATGAGCAATATTCGGTTGAATGAACATCATTGCATACATTAAGCTACCAACCGCACTAGCATATGGAATATGTATCATCTGTTCCTTCTCCTCATCACTCTTAGGAGATAGCTATGTAGACACTTTAACTCCAACTGGCATAAGAGTCCCAACTGGCTTGCAATGAGACATGTTGAACTTCTTCAAGATTCCTTCAACATATTTTATTTACCCAAGACACAATTTTCATTTCCCCCAATCTCTTTGTATATGTATGCCCAAGATGTAAGTAGTAACCCCAAGATTCTTCATCTCAAACTGTTGTGTTAGCAATCCGTTAACCTTGCTATTACCCACCAAGAACATATCATCAACATATAAAGTCAGAATAAAAAAATCTTCACCTAACCTCTTCACAAATACATGATGATCGGCTTGACTTTGAGTGAATCTGATCCGTTGAGCATAACCATCAAACTTTTGATATCATATGCAAGGTGACTGTTTCAGGCCGTACAAGGATTTATCCAGCACGCAAACCAATTCCTCATTCCTTTTGACCACAATCCCCTCTGGTTGGTTCATGTAGATTTCCTCCTCCAAATTCCCATGAAGAAAGACTGTCTTTACATCCATTTGCTCAACCTCAAGATCATAAGCAATTGCTGCAGATAAAACAGTTCTAATAGAAGTTAGTTTTGTCACTGGTGAGAAGATCTTTGCATAGTCCATTCCTTATATTTGAGAATACCATTTCGCAACCAGCCTAACTTTATACTTCTCTACTTTACCATTTACATTTTGCTTCTTTTTAAATATCCACTTGCACCCAATTGCCTTTCTACCCATAGACTTCCATGTCTGATTCTGATAAAGTGACTGCATTTCCTCTTTTATTGCTTCCTCTCACAGATTAGTATCATCCAAGGCTCTCACCTCTTTAATTGAACCAGGTTTATCACTAGTGACTGTCAAAGCATAAGAGGCACTAAGTGAATATTGCTAGGTGTTCTCCTAACCCATGTGGATCTTCTTAATGTAAGCTCTGCTTGAGGCTCTTGTTCAACATTCATTCTACTATTTGAATCAACACTATCACCATCATTCTGCTGAATTGACTGTTCTTTGTCTAAATCATCATCAATGACTTCTAATGTACCATGTGGGTCTTTATCTCCCACATCCCTTGCTGAGGTCACATCAAATTTAACATGACTAGTCTCCCCAAGTAAACCTTAGGTGACAACATCAACCTTTGGTGTTTCTCTAAACACCACATCTTTGTTGTACACAATAGTCCGGGTCTTTGGATTCCATAATTTGTATCCCTTGACTCCATCTTTGTAGCCAACAAACTTGCACTTCTCATATTTGTAGTCAAACTTTGTCCTTTTCTCCTTAAGTACATGCATATAAGCATCACAACCAAACACACGAACAAGACCCATACTTGGTTTCTTCCCAAATATTACCTCATATGGTGTTTGATCATTTACCGCTGAAGTAGGAGTTTGATTCTTCAAGTAACATGCTACAACAACTGCTTCTGCCCAGAACTCAGGCTCCAAGCCTACTCAACTTCGCATACATCTACCTTTATTCATGAGTGTACGATTTAGCTGTTCCACCACTCCATTCTGTTGATGTGTATACCTTATAGCGTTTTGCCTTGCAATGCCTACTTCTGTACAATACTTGTCCATGAACTTATACTCCAAACCATTATCAGTCCGAAAAACTTTGCTCCTTCTGTCAGTTTATTTTTAACTAATGCCTTGAACTCCTTGAACTTTTCAAGCACATCTGATTTCCTTTTCAAGAAATAAATCCAACCATAACTTGAATAATCATCTATAAAGGAAACTAAATACCTTGATCTTCCAAGTGATTCATCCAAAGACTCACAAAGATCACTGTGTATCAAATTCAGCACCCCTTTGGCCCTTGTACCTTCACCTTTGAACTTTACCCTGCTTTGCTTTTCATACAAACAATGTTCACAAAAGCTAAATCCCGTAGAACAATTTGGGACCCCTTCCATTAGGTTCTTCGAGGCTATGATAGAAAGCCCCTTCTCTCTTATGTGTCTGAGCCGCTGATGCCACAACATGCCTACACTAGTGTCATCACTAGGCTCTGTCTCAAAAATCAATGCACTCTCAAACTGAGGCTCAACAGTGTCTCCTAGTAGCTTGTACAAAGTACCATATCTAGTGTCCTTCGCAATAATCATCGAACTAGGAGTCATCTTGTATGAATCTTTAGTGCAATTGAAGGTGATGCCTGCATCTATCATCATGTCCACTTATATTAAATTTTTTCTGAGTCTTGAAATATGCATAACTCCAGGGAGGGTCTTCACCATCCCATAACTCATTCTAAGTCTAACTTTCCCACGTCCAACTATGTTAAATATAAATGGTGATGATGATAATTATATAGTAAAGAAATAAATGTGCATCTGTAAGTACTCAAGGTATTCTACAAACCTTAGTATATGTGCACAAGTTTTGCATCCACTGATGGACAAAACAGTCATCAGAGGATAAACTATTACACTGGGCAACTCATCAGTGATAACTTCAACGGACTTGACAGTGTCAAGGAATGACTGTTGTTACTTAAAAGAAGATGAGTATTTCGTACAACAGACATTCCAGGCAAAGCCAACAAAGTATCAGTGATTATGAGAAAAAGTATTTTTTGAAGGACATAAGTGAAAAGAACCCATCAGGGGAAGCCTAAAATACTGTGTCAGGGGATGACCTCATCAGGGGAACAAGTCAGGGGATGACATCAAAGGATCAACCCGTTAGGTGAACTCATTAGTAAATGTCATTAGTGGATACTAAAAGGTTTCAACAATCGATGGATAATGAAGCACTGGTCAATTCTCCATCAGGGCTTGACATCGGTGGGTAGTGAAGCAGTGGTCAAGTTTCCATCAGGGGCTTGTCATCAGGAGATCCAGAAGCACTGATCAAGTCAACATCAGGGCTTGTCTTTAGTTGATCGTTATGATCTAGTCCACTCGTCACCAAGATTTACAAGCAAATTATTGATACTTGGCAAGGAAGTAAGGGGTATAACTGGGAAGATATTCCTTGAAGTTTGGTTGTCCAATAACAACTCTCAAGCATTAAATGCATGAAAATCAGGGGATGAATAAGAAGTAACACCAACCAAAAGCAATCTGACACATTACTCCAAAAGGACAATGATGTGACATACTGCGGCTATGTTGAAAAAGCAGCACGTTTAGCACGTGGATTCAACAACTGATCTGCTACATATACAGAGAGAGTTGTTACACAAAACAACCAAGTAACCACAACACTTACACACTAGAAAGAAGTTTTGTAATAGATCTTGTGAGAAATATTCAAAGAAAAATCAGTAGGTATTGTGTGAGTAAAAAGAAGCTGTAATTTTTTATAGAGTTGTAGTTGTTAATCACTTTGTGATTAAATAGATTTTCAGAAAAACATCAAGTTATAATATAACTATTTTAACTTAAATGGTTGTGTGTTCATTTTAATTTCTGTAAGGTTCTTCTGATCATTGCAGCTATTCCAGCCATTGTAGATTAAATTTTAAAAGAGCGAAAAGTTTGTAGTGTTTGTATTTCACCCTCCCCCCTCCACAAACACTTGAGCTTATTCAATTCTAACAAACTATCCTTAGTGTCTCACTATTCCCCAAGTAGAAACTACCCCCATTATATTTCTTATACTTGTAAAACCATTCCTTGAGGAAAGTTATAATTTGAATGAGCTATGCAAGCCGCCACCAAGTACAAGTCACCATCCTCCTCCTTTTTCTTAGGATCACCCTTGTCTCCTTTGTTTTCTTTGTTTGGATAGTCTTTCTTACCATGTCCAAGTTCTTGGCACTTCCAGCACCACATCTTTGACCAATTAGCGCTTTTAGATATCTCACGTGATCTAGATCTACTTTTTGACTGTCTACTTTTATCTTGGTTTCTGCCTCTCACAATCAAGGTCTCCTTGATGGAACTCTCCATACCTTGGAGTTTCATCTTCTCAGATAACAAGGTCGCAACAACACTCTCAAACAAGATCTCTGTATTCCCACTACCAATCGCAACAATCAAATTGTCCCACGAGTTTGGCAGTGAACAATGTAAGGTAATGACTTTGTCATCACCCCTTATATCATAATTAATTGAAGCTAACTGACTTAGCAAGGTATAAAATTCCTAAAGATGAGCCAAGAACGATCCACCATCCTCCATCCGCAACTTGTACAATTTCTTCCTTAGAAATAATTTGTTGATAAGAGATTTACTTTGGTAGGAGTTATCCAATTTTGTCCATAGGTCCTTTGCAGATTTTTCACCGGCAATATTTACCAAAACAGTATCGGCTAGACACAACCGAATCAATCCTCGAGCCTTTCGATCCAATTTCTCCCTTTCATCAATTTTATCATTTATCAGCGTATCAATAATAGAGGAAGAACAACCATCCCCTTTCTCCCCCTTTTTGTAGTAAGTACCGACTTCAGATCTTCAATCACTGACCACAGATCACGATCCAAGAGTAGATCCTCCATCTTGAGTTTACACAACTCAAAGCTCTTCTCATTGAATTTCTCAATCTCAACTCTAGATTTATTCACTGACATCTTAAACTTAGATTAATCACAGAAACTCCGCACATAAACCAAGCTCTAGATACCAGATGTTGGGAATAAAACCTTGACAAATATCAAACCGCAAGCAAAGAGATAATTCAATCACGAAAAAGAACACAAAGATTTATCCTGATTCACCCAAATTCGGGCTTCGTCCAGCCTGCCTAAATATTATTACTATTGATCCAAGTTTTTCACAAGATACAATTATGGTGGAATATCTCATATTCCACTAATATACCTTGCAAACTCTCAATAGTTACATAATATTCTCATCCCCCTTTGTAAGAGACCCTCACAAGAAACTAAATTTATGATTTCATAAAAATAATAAACCATTGTATTTATAGACCCCAACATAATGTTAAAAACCCAAAAGAAATTGAAAATATAACCAAATCCAAAAACCAAATGGAAACCTATTCTGTTTAGGAATAGAAAATAAAACGCATCTTAATAGGAAATAGAAAAAACCTATTCCTAATTGGAAAATGATAATTTTGAAGTATGATCTAACTCCAGCAGACAGTGACAGTCATGGAGGTGAGAAGGAAGGAAAAGAGAGAAAGAGGTCAGAGGTGGATAAGAAAGAAAAAGGCACGTCAAAGCTGGAGAAAAAGGTTATGCCAATGGCGGTGGTTCCGATGTCGGTGACGTAGTGGTTATGTCGATTATGGAGGTAAGAAGGAAGAGAGAGAGGTCAGAGGATAAAAGAAAGAGATGGGGCAATTGAAAGTGAAGAAAAGAGAAATAAGGGTAAAAGTGTATAAATCTAAAAGCCTGCAGTGAAAAGTGAAAAAAGAAGAAGAAAAAACTACAATAAAATTATTCTTTGTTTATACAATCGGCTTGTCATTTCCCCTAAAATCTACTAACAAGAATCGATAATAAGTTCAAATTTGTGGTAGATCTACTGTCGTATGGTATTCTTAAGTGAAACAATCTATCAATGTATTAGGGTCGTAAAAGAGCCCTATTGACATCAAACCAAGCAGTTGAACTTGTTTTTTCATTAAGTCTAGTTGAGTGAAATATACTCTATTTAACTAACAAAAAACTATGTTCGATATCAACTTATTTAAATAGTGGAATAAATCGAACAAACTGTTGTCTCATTGTATTAGGGTTGTAAAAGAGCCCTGTCAACCTCAAACCGAGCACTCGAACTTGTTTTTCATTAAGCTTAGTCAAGTTAAATATACTTTATTTAATAAATAAAAAATTATGTTTAAAATCGGCTTGTTTAAGTAGTGAAATAAAGTGAACTTACTCAAACTTTCGAGTTGGAGTTGACTGCAGTTTAAAAATTTAAACAAACAAAAAATAAAAACCATAATCTAAACTATTTTTGAATCAACATCTTATTTACTTAATTAATAATTTTTTTCACTGTTTATAAATGTCGATCAGCCCTTGGATCTCAATTTCTAGTTCGGCCCCTGGTATGATAATATTTACAAGCGGTTTTATTTATTTTCTTGTGGTTATTTTTTTCTCGGTATTTTATATAATGCCTTTTCATTTTCTTCTTGGTGTGTTTATGTTGATAATTGTCTACTATAATTCTGTATAAATTATGTTTAGTGTTAATTAGTATTTTGTCCAGAGAATTTCAATTCTATTTTTTTACAAATTATATTATGTTGCCAAAGTATGTTATAATATTATATATAATTTTCTCGAATATTCTCTGAATATGTTATTAATTAATATTTTCGTATGTTATCAATCGTTTAAGTGTGGCTTTCGGCGTATAATATTGATCATTTTTTTATATGGACTCGTTATCTTAGTTATTTTGATGGCTTATAATTTCTATATGTTGTCTATTATTCAATCATTGTTTCAAGTTAGAGCATTATATCTATTTTAAGTTTTATAATAATTATTCATCAAATTTGCCTGGTAAAAATGACGGTGACTTATTTTGAAGTTTTAATTTAAGCTCATTATTGGTAATATTATTAATTTGTTTCAACAATAAATTAACTTACTTTTGAATTATTCAATTATTCTAATTTAAAATAAAATTCTTTCCATTTTAAAATTAGAGATATATATCAATTCACATAAAATAGATTTGTAAAATTCTATATTTAAAATAGAAGTAAAATATTTCATTGTTAATAACTTTAAAGTGAAATATAGTAATATATATAAACAATACTATTAAATACAAACTTTAATACTTTTATAATTTTATAAATTATATCACAAAAAAATTATAATATTCACAAATAATTTACATTAAAATAAAAATTTATCTTTAATTTTAAAATAAATGAAGTATTTATAATAAAAAATAAAAGCTCCAACACACCACTATATCACACACACACACACCACCTCTCCCCCACGCCCCCACCCCGGTCCCATTTCACCCCACATTTTAAACTTGCAAACCCACCCATTTCTAGACCCCTCTCTACCGCCTCATACTCTCATTCTCATCTCATGTCATTTGCATTTCCCCTTGTCCCTTCTCTCTCCCATTTCCATCTCCATCCTCTAAAATTATTCCAACTCCTTCCTTTTCTCATCTGAAAATTATTCTCCCGCTCTCTCTCTCTCCCCTTTCCTTCTTAATATTTTGTCATCAAATTGTTTCTTGCTTTGGACTTTGTTGGTTTGTTATTGTATTTAGTGGTGGGTTTTCTTATCATTTCTCATTACTGATTCTTTATGTTGTTATTTAAATCAGTAGAAGAGCCCAGATTTATTGTTTTGTTCCAAAAATACGTTTCAAGTTGTAAAATATGTTTGAAGGTTTTACATATCTAATACGAATAATGGTGTCTTCCTTTTTGTTATTTCTAAAAGATCTGTTGTTTCAATGATGGTATTATGTAGATCTTATGGTTTTCTTCTCTCCTCACCCATCCTCCATATTTTCATGGTTCCATAAGTATTCTAGATTTTTTAAATTATTTTTGTAATTATTCTGTTGTGAAGCTATTCACTAATAAGGTATGGGTTCCTTCTTCTATAACCTCATTTTCTGTGTATTACCATTCTGAGGTTTGCTAAGGTTTTTTTTCTTTTTTTTTTGGGGAAAGTTTTATGTATCTGTTGTATGTCAAGCTCAATTTGTTAGCTTAAACTTTTCGATTTCCAATTGTATTTAATTCTGCTTTTCCGATTATATCAATTATGCGGCTTTTAAGTTCCCCGATTTTCATGTTCGATTTGTACGAAAGTTTCGCTTCGCTTTAGATGCGTTAACTCGAGCAACTTATCCGCTGAACGAAGAATGACTCATTTAACGCGATGGGGGAAGATGAGTGTCATGTCGTCGTTTTAGCGTAAACAATTGTAACAAATATTTCGCGTCGATCTGGGTATGCTACCTCGGCCCAATTGATCCCTTGCGCTTTTATATATTAGTAATTGATTTGACTGAAAAAGATCATTGGACCGTTTTTTCATTTATTATTATCGTAAATTAAACAAAAGTTCATGAATTTTCAGCAATGAAGTATAATAAACACGTGATACCTCGATTACAAACTATGCAATTGCAGAGAACAATGCCGAAGAAGATGACAGTGTAATCGCTCTCACAAAGTGAGCGACAAGGAGTTGTCATAAAGTGTAGTGGCACTTGGCACATATGGATAGGCATCAGGAGGCGGCATCACACAACTCTCGCCATTAAAATAAACTCTTCGGGGAAAAGCCCAACCCTGTCCTAATTTGACAGTTGCTGAATCTTTTCGGAAAACTAGCTCCGACTGGACATTCCCCAGTGGGGGAATATGGTTATAGAATCTAACACCCCATATCATTGCTGAATCATCTGTGTATACAAAAGCGGCGAAGAAGTTTTCTTAGAAATTGTTGACTTTAATGGTGCAAGATGTGATGAATCAATAAAGAGCGCGGAAAAAAATTTCTTACTTGTAGCTATATCATTTATTGGCATGTACTTGAAGCCGAATATCCGAGTCAGGTGGTGAAAGTTGGGGTGCTGGACCTCTATATTCCACCGCGAATAGTTCATCTTGTTATTGAAGTTTGTAACAGTGATATGCACCCTCCAGAAGTTCTTGTAGTTCTGCTTTAGATGCCAATGGACTTGGATTGGGCACATATGGCTCGTGCATTGGACCTGGGGCGCAGAGTTGCTCTTCCGGTGTGAGTTTGCGCTGGAAATTGTGCAAGTGTTTGATTTTATTAACTTTAACGCGATAAAATAGTACGATAATGATGCTAGAATAAAGCAGGCGTAATGTTAAAAAAATTAAGAAAGAGCATACTCTATGCAGTTCCTTGTATGAGTATTATGCTTTTGGCAACCACAGCTACATTTAGGACAAGGCACAATTGTTTTATTGTAAAATGATGAGAGAGCTACGCAACAAGCGGGAGTTTTCTGAGCCAGGAACCTCGAGTATGTACAAGTAACATTCCATGTCACTGCCATAGTTCAAATTAGATCCTATTTCTAATCAGCGTAGTTAGTTGGAATGCAAATATGACCAAATGTTCAATACAGAGGAAACAAATAAGCACGCCTTAAAGAGAAATTTCAAAGACTCGTTTCTAAATCGTATTACATTCAAATGAACCATATCACCAATCTGATGTAACTTTATGTGGATATGTATTTCTTCATTGTTAGGGCACCTGTTCTTCGTGTTCATAGTGTTAAAATTGTCTTTACAAATGAAAACAGGATTTGCAAAATTGTCTTTAAACATTTTTCTGTGTAAGAAGTGTTGAAACGGTCTTTGCAAACGAAAAAAGAATTCACAAAATTATCCCACATGCCGAGAATGTTGACAAAATGTACTTACTCAGAGCTTGTGTCACTCTCTTTCCATCTGGGGTTAAAAATTTAGTAGGTTTGACAATTTTAGCAGGTCCACAGATGTAGCCATAACCTGGTGCAGTAAAGGTGAAGTTCCTAGGCAGCTTAACTGTTGTATTGGTAGTTCCGGCTGCACCAACACTAACCTGAAACGCGCTTGCAGCATTAGATGGATCTTGTAGCCATGAGGAAAGTACTCCGCCCTTGCAGCAATTAGCAATCTGCTGGTTGTATGGAGTTCCTGGCGACAAGTCGACAACAGTTGGATTCTTCTTACAAGAAAGTGGAATGTTCCCTTTAAATTTAGAACAATTCCCTTGCTCAGTCGTTTGACCACCCGCCATGCTCCATAACACTTCTCTCCCAGCCCATGACCATCCCAATCTCCACCCTGGTGCTTCAATATGACGAAATCGCTGGAAGTTGAAAATGGTAACAACAGCCTATCCATCCATTTCATATAATAAGCAGCTGGTCAGATTCTTATTGTGGATAATGAGTGTCATTTCATTGAATCAGATTAGAGAACGGTAATACTTACAACATATCCATCAGGAGTCCAGCTGACTACATCCCATTTAATTGTAATATTTCCATTTGGATCGAGGGGATCATAGGCTTCTGAAAAATTAAAACAAACTTAAGCAACAGGTTTAAACCTTCTCTCTCTCTCTCTCTCTCTCTTTTTTCTCCTTAGAAGAAAGTTTTGTAAAGAAGTTATTGAAGACTCGAGAGTCAGTCTATGCAAACAAAGAATTCCACTACTCAAAAGTCAAAAGTGTTGAATAGAGTAGCAAGAAGAACATGAATAAATAATCAAAAGATTGTTTTTTCAGCTAAACACAATTGTCAAAATTTATAATCCAAGTTGTGGCAAATTCAATTTGGAAGGCTGTTGGAAAATAAATTTCACCAATTATTTTCCTTCTAATTTCTGTTCATTTTAAATTAGTTTCAGCCATAATAATCTAAATGCTGTAATGTACTCCACATAATATACAATTAATAGATCTCTAATTTCTTACGGAGTACTCTCTCCCTTACAAAATTAAAAATACATATATTTTTTAATTGTTTCAAAATTAAAAATACATTTATATTTTTAATCTATAAAAAGCGATGAAAATTCTTAAATGTCATTTCACTACTCCGGTTAACTCTGGTATCTTTTCACTACTCCAACTAACTCAATTATCTCTTCTAATTAATGGTCTCAACCATCATAAATATCGTTATAAAATATACCAGATGATAACACAACGGAAGCAAACCAGCAAACCAACAAACACATAATTAACAAAGTAAATAACAGATCACATTACGACACAAAATTTAACATGAAAAATCGTAAAAATGGAAAAACCATGGGCACAGGAAGAAAAGTAAAATTTTATGATGTAAATTGTGGTATAGCTAAAGTTACTGGATATAAAGTTAAATATATTTATAATTTTGAATGAGAGAGAACATGGCACAATGCAAGAACTGTAAACTCTACATGTCATTTCAATCCGACCCTTTATCAACTCACAGGTCTACAACAGTCATTCTTGAATATCCAGAAACCAAAACACTCCATTTTTTTGGGTAAAAGTTAGATTTAATGGATGCAAAGAAGGTAAGAAATGTGCAAACCTGTTGATTTAGAGGTGAAGCTCGACAAGAAGAAGACTAGTGCGAGCAATCTGAAGCAAAAACCCATTTCCAATTTCATAAATATTTTTCTCAATAGTCAAGAATTACAACTCTTAAGCAAACAAAAGAGAGACAATGTGGAGAGTTGCCAGTAATCGGCATTTAAGTTAGTACAAGAAGTGCACCAAAAGTCAACAGTAGGGAAGTTTCCGTTTTAGATGGATAGTATGGACAACTGTCATTTTTAATCTTCTTCGGTTTCTTTTTCTCTACTTCTTCTGTCCAAAACAAAATGTTATTTTTTAAAAATTTATACACTTATGAAAATTGACATAAATAAAAATTTATATATACGTTACTTAAGATGCATTTCATTTAATTTTTGATTATCTCTTACGAGTTTATGGTGCAATAATTAAAGAAAATTAATTGAGGCTAAATTTTAATTTAATTCTTTTTATTATAAACAAGATTATCGTCTAAAACTCACATACATACATATACATTAACAACAAAAATTATAGTTTTTTTTTTGTTACATAACAACTGTAATTAGTAAACCTTAAACTTCCAACCTGTTCAATACACACACCATGCCCCTAACCTCTTTAGTCTTTTACTACATACATTTACGTATACACTCGCAACAACCATAGTAGGTAAGGCTTCAACTCTTAAATTCTTTATTTTTTTTTTTTTTGAAGTGGTCATATAATCTTGGACATAAGCTAAAACATATTAATTTATACTTAAAAATGACTAGTCGCAAAGGTACACGTTACACATGTATAAGAAATAATTAATTTAAACCTAACAAATTATGTACCAAATGAATAAAATAATATAAAATTAATATGTCAAATTTTAGCATTAAAATAATGTTAAAATATCTTCTTTATTTTTCTCAAATTTAAATTCCTTACAATAAATTTAAAAAACGTGTAGGAGGAGAGAAAACACTAATATGGAGAAGAAGAGGTCATTTGAGTGCTGACTAGTTCGTTAACCCTGTTATGAAATATAGACTTTTTAGCTCTCCACCTCTCCACCTCTCCACCTCTCCACCTCTTCACTTCTCCATTTCATATACATTCTCTTGCCTATAAATAAAAATATTGTAGAATGGTGATGTACATAATCAAATTGAGATATTATATAGAAATAAGATTAGTCTCTCTCTTTACTTTTGCTTTATTTTATAATACGTTATCAGCACGAGTTTACTCTGGTCAAATTGCGATAGAATTTTATTCGAGAAGAAGTACAAGCTTGCTATAATCAGATTTTGTTTCGAGAAAAAGGTACTTTCTAGATTGTATCTTATTAATCTTTACTTTTGCTTTATATCTTATTTTATTTAACATTGTATGAAAGTAATATTTTCATTCCTAGAAGAGAATGATAAATTAAGTACATGATAAAAACAGAATATTTTATTATAGTTTAGTTTTTTTTTTGTTAAAAAAAAAAAAGGAAAAGAACTTGAAGTTCTTAATAATAAAATAAAAAAAACCTGAAGTTCTTATTTGTAATTTTTATACAATAAAACCTGTAGTTCTTTGCCTAGCATAATATATATATATATATATATATATATATATATATATATATATATATATATATATATATATGTCTCCAATACTTATTTCTCTTAATAACCAGAAGTTATTAAGATTCTTTTTCTTTAGTCATTTTTATATATGTTTATTGAATACAAATGCATATTTTAATTTCGTAGCATTTTTATTTTTATTTGTTGTAATTCTTATGGTCAACCTTTCTAAACTTGAGTTCAATGCTCTTGATATATCGGACAAGAATTATCTCCCATGGACTTTCGATGCCGAGATCCACCTTACAACAAATAATCTTGGAGAAATAATAAAAGATGGAAATAAGGCCTACCCGTAGGAGAAAGCCAAAACAATGATATTTCTCTATCATCATTTCCATGAGGATTTAAAAACTAAATACTTGACGGTGAAAGATCCGTTAGAATTGTGGAGAAATTTAAAAGAAAGGAATGACCATAAAAAACAAGTACTCATCCCAAAAGTTTGTTATGAATAGATTCATTTAAGGTTACAAGATTTTAAATTTGTGAGTGAATATAATTCTGCAATGTTTTGTATAACTTCTGAATTAAAATTATGTGGAGAAAAGATTGCTAATGAAGACATGTTAGAGAAAACATTCTCTACATTTCATGCCATGAATTTGCTCCTATAGCAGAAATATCAAGAGCTTGGTTTTAAAAAATATTCAGAATTGATATCATGTGTTCTTGTTGCGGAACAAAATAATGAGATTTTGATGAAAAATCATCAATCACAACCCACTGGTTCTAGTCCATTCCCTGAAATGAATGCCACATCAGTTAAAGGAGGTCAAGGACAAGGACGTGGTCGCAGTCCCAGAAGAGGCCGTGGACGTGGTCGCACTAATGTTTGGCGACATGATGGTCATAATCCTAAATCAAATGAAAACAATGTTGGTAGATATGAAAAAGAAAATAATTTTTCATCTTCTAAGAAACATGAAAATGTTTGCTTTAGATGTGGTATGGCAAACCATTGGTCACGCACATGTCGTACTCTAAAACACTTGGTGGAACTCTACCAAGCATCCATCAAGAAAAAAGAAAAAGTAGCAGAAACAAATCTAGTTGAAAATGATATCGAATGATTTGCTTATAGATTCACACCTAGATGTTTCTAATTTCTTTGAAAATGTTGATGAAGAGATTAATGTCATGAAGTAGTTTTTGTTATTTTTTTTAATAATAAGTTTAGTTTAATTTTCTTTTTCTCTTTATATATGTTGTAAGTCAGTTTTGTCACGAAATAAAATTAGTTTTCCTTTTATTTTTCTTGTTCCAAGGAAAAAGAATATGATTAGAGCCTCAAAAAAAGCTATGGCAAATAGTAAAGATGAATGTTTAGTAGACAGTGGAACAATAAACACTATACTAAAAAGTAAGAGATATTTTTTTCAATTGTCTCCTGCAGAGACACATGTTAATACAATATCTGACATTAGTAATTTAATTGAAGGCTCTGGAAGATCTTGTATTTTGTTACCTGAAGGAACAAAATTATTTATAAATGATGCATTATACTCAAGTAAATCCAGAAGAAATTTACTAATATTTAAGGATATTAGAAGGAATGATTATCATCTTGAAACCATGACTGAAAATAATATTGAGTATCTTCACATAACATCTATTGAATATGACCAAAAGATCATATTGAAAAAGTTGGAAACTTTATCCTCTGGATTATATTGTACGAACATAAGTCCAATATAATCAAATGTGGTCAGTAACCAGAAGTTACTTGACACAAAGACATTTATTCTATGGCATGACAGGTTAGGTTATCCAGGTAGCACTATGATAAGGAGAATAATTGAAAGTGCAAATGAGCATCCCCTAAAGGACCTGAAGATCCTAGTATCAAAAGATTTATCATGTGCAACATACTCTCTTGGAAAAATGATAACTAGGCCATCTTCAAATAAAATTGAAACTAAATCTCCTTCATTTTTAGAAAGAATTCAAGGAGATATTTGTGTGTCTATTTCTCCTCCATGTGGACCATTTAGATATTTTATGGTTTTAATTGATGCATCAACTCGATGGTCACATGTTTGTCTATTGGTAACAAGAAATGTTGCATTTGCTAGGCTATTAGCACAAATAATCCAACTAAGAGTAAATTTTCCAAATTATCAAATTAAAAGAATTAGACTTGATAATGCAGGAGAATTTACATCTCAATCTTTTAATGATTATTGTATGTCAATTGGGATTATGGTAGAACATCCGGTGCCTCATGTACATACACAAAATGGTTTAGCAGAATCATTAATTAAGAGATTGCAACTGATTGCTAGACCATTACTTATGAAAAATAATCTACCATTTTCTGCAGGGGGACATGCCATTTTACATGCTGCTGCACTTATTAGATTAAGTCCAACTGCATACCATAAATTTTCTCCATTACAATTGGTCTCCGGAAGAGAACCAAACTTATCTCATCTTAAAATTTTTGGTCATGTTGTGTATGTTCCAATTTCTCCACCACAATGTACAATAATGAGACCACAAAGAAGATTGGGAATTTATATTGGTTTTAACTCTCCATCAATTATTAAATAATTAGAACCAAAAGCTAGAGATGTTTTTACAGCACGTTTTGCTGACTGTCAACTTAATGAGACAATATTCCCAATCTTAGGGGGCGAAAAAGAAAAGTTGAAACAACAAGAAGTAACTTGGAATGCATCATCAATATCTTATCTTCATCCCCTAAGTGGTCAATGTGAACTAGAAGTTCAAAAGATTATACATTTACAAAGAATGTTAGGTTTTATAACATTTGATAATGATTGTCTTTAGATTACTTAGATATACAAATGTACAGAAAGTGTTAATTAGTAACACTGAAGTTTTGTAGCCAGTAGTTATCTCTTTGGTTGTAATTTATTCATTCTTTGTAAAGAGATAAATTCATTCTTTATTTGTAAGTAACTGCTGGAAAGTTGTATCAAAGTTTCAACAAGTCAAAGTGTGTATTTGCTCTGTCGGAGATTACAAAAAGGCTTACCGGAGACTAGGGAAAACTTATCAGAGACTACGGATTTTGCCTATCAGAGACTGAGTTTTACCTATCGGAGACTAAAGCTTACGTCATCGGAGACTAAGTCTAAAAGCATCAGAGACTAAGCTGACGTCATCAGAGACTAAGCCTAAAAGCATCATAGACTAATAACTCTGTCGGAGACTACACAACCCGACGTCATCAGAGACTAAAAGACCAGAGACTAAATGATGACGTAATCAGAGACTAAAGTTGAAGCGTCAGGGACTAGTCGTGAATTATTTCCTGATGAGATACAGAGTTCGAATTGAATAAGGAATGTCTTCCACATAAATCAAGATATTATTGAAGACGTAGCTGGTAAGGAAACAAGCCAGAAATCTGTTCCTAATCAAAAAGGAAAGATCGTGTTTGATTCGAATAAGGAAGCTAAATCATTATTAATTTAGATATGGAAAACTGAGTAATTCAGTTTTTAGAAGCTGTAATTAGGTTTACAGAGAATTGTAATTCGAAACTGTATAGAATTCATAATGGCATATGCAGACATAATGTCTAGCATAATGGCATATGCAGACAGTCGTGATGGTGGTACTAGGATTCCCATTCTTAAAAGAGAAGAATATCCTATATGGAAGGAAAAGATGTACATGCACTTGAGAGCAATAGATCCAGATTATATTGATAGGATTGAGAAGGGTTCGTATCTACCCAGGAAATTTATTCCTGCTAAAACTGTTGAAGGATCTGTTGTGGCTGAAAACTTTGAACTTGCACCTGAAAGTGATTATACAAACGAAGACAAGTTGCAAGTATTAAAGGATGCTAAGGTTATGAACATACTCTACAATGGTATTGAAAAAAATATGTTCACAAGCATCATTAATTGCACAACATCTAAACAAATCTGGGACACCATCAAAGTCCTGTGTGAAGGGACTGACCAAGTCCGAAAGAACAAAAGGTCATTGTTGACACAACAATATGAGTTCTTTCAAGCAAAGCCTGGTGAACCAATAACGTCAGTTTATAACAGGTTCAATACTTTGCTCAACGACTTAAAAATACTTGAAAAGTCCTATGATAATGAGGATGTCAACACCAAGTTCATGAGATCTCTCCCACCAAGTTGGGATCCAAAGACTACTGCTATAAGAGAGGCTCATGACTTGGACACCCTCACACTGGACAAACTCTACAGCAATTTAAAGACGTATGAACTTGAAGTAGAGCAACGACAACGCATGCATGGCAGGGACAAAGGAGCTGCGTTAATGGTTGAGACAAACAAGTCCCAAGAGAAGCTTGATGATGAAACTTCTAATGCAAGCTCGACTGATGAGGAAGATGAATTGGATACTGATGATGACATGGAGGAATTCATGACATTCATGGTGAAACAGTTTAAGAAATTTAGAGCTACTAGAAAAGGAAGAAGATCGTCAAGGAAGCCTAACCCTAAACGTGAAGGTCAAACTTTGACATTTGACAAGAAGAAAATCAGATGTTATAATTGTGATGGGTTAGGGCACTTTGCCAATGAGTGCAGGAAACCTAGATCTAGTGATAGATCTAAGGATGAAAAATCAAGGAAAACGGGGAATAACTTTGCTGTCAAGAAGGTTAAATCAAAGAGCAAATCCTTGATTACTGAGGGTAAAGATTGGATTGACAGTGATTCTGAGGAAGAAGTTGTCAACTTTGCCCTGATAGCTCGAAGTGATGAGTCAAGTGATTCTACAAAGATATGTGATGCAACTTAGAATTTTAATGTGCTTAACTTACTTGATACATCTAGTATTGAAAGCATACAAAAAGATATGTCTAATTTGCATGTTAGTTTTAGATCATTAACTATTGAACATACTAATGTAAAAGAATCACGTGACCTTTTCTTGAAAAGAAACAAATTTCTTGAAAAGAGATTGGTACAATTTGACACTATCAAGTCTGACTTAAACAAAGCTCATCATATGATCGATGCGTTGAAAAAGAGGGAATATTACTTAGTAGAGCAACTTGAAAATGCTCAAGCTAAGATTAAACAGTTCAATACTTCCTCTAAAAAGTTGACAGACTTAATAGAGTATCAAACGATAGGTCAAAAATCTGGACTAGGTTATGATGAATATCTAGACAAGAGTTTAGATTTAGATGATCTTGTTAAAGCTGCTAACTCCACTATTAGTAAGTCAAATGCTTTAAAAAGAATTAATTTTGTCTCTCTTGTCAATAAACCCAAAATTATTAACACTCAATATCAACAAGTCACTGCAAAATCAAATATTGATCAATAGACAGTGAATGTTAGTGAAATATAAGCTAAAGTGTTTGTAGAAGGGAGGGGGGGGGGGGGATGGATACAAACACCTAAAACTTTTCGCTCTTTTAAACTTAAAAGTGCTTACTGGAAACAGCTGCAATGAATAGAAAAACTATAAGAAATGAACACACAGATTCAAGTTAAAATAGTTGTATTATAACTTGATGTTTTTTCTGGAAATCTGTAGAATCAAAACTGTGATTTACAGCTACAAATTCTGAAAAAATAAATCTCTCAAGAAATATATTACAGAGCTTCCTAGTGTTGTGTGCTTCTTTGTTTGTTTGATCTGTTGGATAGATTCAATCTCTGTATTTTGTTGTAATGAGAACTCCTTTGCTTATGTGTCGAACAGTGGTTGAAATCATGTGCTTGAGACGTGGTGCTTTTCTCAACTTAGCCGCAAGTATGTCACATCGCTGCCCTATGTGTCAGACTGCTGCATGCTTTGTTGCTACTTTTTCTTCCCCTGATCTGTGTGCATTTAATGCGCGAGAGTTCTCATTGGACCAAAACAAACTTCAAGAAATATCTTTCCAGTTGATATCTCTTGCTTCTGTAACACATTACGTTGATTTCCGTGTAAGTACTGATGACGGGTGCAAGCTGTTATAACGATCCACTGACTACTAGCCCTGATGGACTTTGATCAGTGCTTCTGGATCCTCTGATGCTTATTGACTAGATCAGGGCTTCAATCTTCACTTGAGTTTCACTCAGTGCTTCTTGATCCTGATGGTTATGACTGACGGGATACACTGATGGCTTTCACTGATGCCATGTTGGTCATTCCCCCTGACGGGTTACCCTGATGGGTTGGCCTGACATTGACATGTCTTGAAGTGTTTCCCTGATGGGTTGGTCTGCCTTCGTCATCCCCTGACTAGTTTCCCTTGATTGGTTTCCCTGATGAGTTCTCCCTGATGGGTTCCCCTGATGAGTTCCCCCCTGATGGGCTCCCCCTGACTAGTTCCCCTGACGGTACTTAATCAACGTAACTTTGTTTAGAATATCTGATTTGCGGAATACTTTGACTGTTAACAAATAACATCAGACATTCTTTTTCACTCTGTCAAGTCCTTTGGATGTTCCATTTTCTGACTTGCCTTGTGAAGTTATTGACCATCCACTGATGAATAAGTTTATCATCAGTGGATGCAAAACTTGTGCTGATCTTAAGGCTTATAAAATACCTCAAGTATTTACAGTTGCACAATTTATTACATAATCATCATTATCATCATTCAACTCTAATAATCTCCCCCTATTTATGTTTATCAATTTGATAACCATAAATCCCTAGATGCACTGATGATGATGTCAAAACCAATACTAAATACATGAAAGAATTTTGAATGAACTAATAAAAGAATTTCTGTACAAGTATTTTCCTATATCTATTACAATAAAAAATATGTAGAATTAGACACCAGGATCCCTTTTCCTTTTTGCTGAGACAAAGGGCAATGGATGACTTGATTCAATTGGTTGAGAGTCACTTTCAAGGCCTTGTCTTCTTTGATCTAGATTTTGATCAGGAATCCTAAGTCTGTTGTCTTCTCCTCCTGCTTTCAGTTGCTCCAGTTCTCTTTGAAGAAGTTTTATGAAGTTGACAATGTTGACATTGCTGCTGGATTCCAAAGCTTCAAGGACATATTTTATTTCTTGAATATTGGCTGCAGCAAGTTATGACCAGTAGAAGGTAATGATCTCCCCCTTTTTATTTTTGAATTGAACACCCATGGGGCTTGTGATCATTTTTGGATATTCTTTAAATCCCTTTACTGGTGGGACATCCCTTACTGCAGTGTTCCCCTCATCAGCTTTGGTTTCTTCAATCTCCTTCATTACCTTTTGAATCAACAGGATTCTGAACTGGATGACATGTTCATTTTTATGATAAGCTATTTGGCTTAGAACATGCATCGCTTCCTCCAGGTCGAGGCCATCAACGTCTTTGATCCTTATGCTTTTCTCCTGCCCATCAGTGGATTTATAGAATAATTTCAGTGGTCTTTCTAGGGCTGTGGGCAGGCTCCTTTCATCGTTGATGGCTCTCCTCAGCTTGTCAATCATCCCCGTTAAGTCTCTATTGGCCTTTGAAGATTTGGAGATTAGATTCAGAACTAATCCTAGCTGTTCAGCATCCATTCTCCTAAACCAGTCCATTGTTACATTAAATTGTGACCCACTTTTAAGTTGTACTGTTATCAGCTGATCCCTACTATTGTTGAACCTGACATCTATGCTTTTTATGGAGAACATAAATGTTAGGTTTTTGCGCTTTTCTTCTTTTAGGAATTCAGTTAAAGTGGGTGGACCATATGCTTTGGTAATAGGAGAAGATTCTTGGTCCTTGGCTTCAGATGACTTGGGTTTGGTGGCATCAGGGTCTTCGGTTTTGTCTTGACTTTTATCCCCTGATGCACCTTTCGGGTTTTGAGCTCTTCTTTGCTGAGGATTCCTGGAGGTCTTGGGTCTGACACTCTTCTTCTTCTTTGCTTCCTCCTGTTCCTTTGCCATTTCCCTATCTTCTTCTTCTTGAAGTTGTTGTGCATAGATTGCATCAACTTCCACGAGCTTTTTGTCCTGAGGGTAGACCAGTTCCACTTTCCCATCAATTACAGCTTCAACGGGTGTTGGAAATTGGGCTGTCTTCATGGCATCTTCAAGTAGCTTAGGCCCTGATTGAGTGTTGGATTTCTTATTTGGTTCCTCAATCAGGATGCCCTTGCCTTTGTCTTTGGGTTTTGGAGTAGAAACAGGAGCAGTCACATCCCTTGATGGTTGACTTGATTTCTCAGCAACATCCTTGACAACTGCTTGGTAGATTTCTCCCCCTTTTTGACAGCATCATCAGTGAGAGTTGAGAGTCGGGATGTGACTTGAAGAACTTGCTACAGAGTGTCAGCCATGGATTGTTGTAGAGTTTCCATGCTGGTCAGTTGAGGAGTGAGATCAGCAAGCTTTTTGTCTACATTGTCAGCTTGCTTCTTCATCCGGAACAGGGTCTGGCTGGTGACCAGGGAGTCCACAACTTGTTGTACATTATTGATCTTTGAGGTAAAATGTGTATACAATTTTTGATTTTCTATATTTATGGACTGACCAATCATGATCTGTGACTTTAACACTTTGATCAAGATTGGATGAGTAGTCCTAGCTAGCTCATGCTTTAATAATTGTACAGTATCTGACATTTGATTCTGCTGAAAGTACAAATCAACTCAGATGAACTGGGAAAAATCATCGTGTGGAGCATCATCTTCATCACTTTCAGAGCTTGAAGTGGTATTTATAGTAACTGTGTTTTCTCTTTGTTCTGTATTTACAAGGATCTCATCCTTATCTCGCTCATTTTCTTCTTTTTCTTTGCCTTCTAAGGCATTACTCTCTTCCTCTCCTTTTGCCAAAGTCCTCTCAGGGGATTGACTTTGCCTCTCTGCACTAAGTATTCTCTCAGCCTCACTCAAAATTGTCCTAGTAGGGCTCCTATGGGCTTGGAGATCAGCAACTGTGGCCAGTTCAAGTAAAGTATGTACAGGTTCTGGTTCAACAGTAGTGATAGGAGAAGGAGTAGTAGTAATGTGTGTATGTATAATTGGAGAAGTGTATGTTTGTATAGAAGAAGTATTTACAATTGGGGGAACATAAAGACTTATTGTTGTGGTATATACATTGGAATTTATGTCCCTTGTCTGATCATCAGTGATTGTTTCAAGGAAAAATGAGTCAACCATTTGAGAGTGGTGAGTTTCAATCACTGTGTCAGGGAGTGTTGGCTCCTCCACGAATTGAGAAAGTGGAGAATCTGATCTTATGACACTCAATGTTTATGTCATAATATCTGAAGAAATTTGAGGAACAGAGAAGGAAGGAAGTGGTGTAGATGGGAGTGTTGGCTGAATCACTGAACAAGGAGGTGATTCATCAAAAGATGCTGTAGAAGAATGCTTATGACTAATGTTGATCTTATTGAGAAGCTTCTAAGCTACAACATCTTAAGTAGTGTGTGCACTCACTGTGTCAGATTTCTGCAAGTGGCTCTCAGAGACCCTGATGTTAGTTTCATCAGAGTCCATGGTTAGTGTATGTGCCTTACTCAACTGTGCCCCTGGTTGAGGATTATTTTCAATAACTAATTCCTTTTGAAAGGAACTAGTTAGAAATATGTTTAATTCCCTATCAAAGGTAGTATCCTTTTGAGAGGATACACCCTGGTCAGGCTGTTGTGTAACACTCGTGGCTCCTTTCTTCTTCTTTAATCTCCTCCTATAGCCAATCACTCTTTTTCCTTGCTCCCCCTCAGTTGATGTAGTAACTTCACTGGGTTTTCTTTTAATCCCAATAGTCTTTTGGGAGACTATGGGTGGGGCTATTGAGAGTGGTTGGGTGGAAATTGGTTGTTCTACTTGGGTAGGTAGAGAGGTGGTTGTTTTCTCTGGCATAGTAGATGAAGGTGAAGAATTTACAGGTTGAGAAGTAGAAGGTGAAGAATTTACTACCTGTACCATATGTTGTGGAAGTGCAAATGGTTCGGCTGTATATGATTTCTTCATTATTTCTACAAACAATTTCTTTGTTTGCTTGTATATCTGTACAGGTATATCATTCTCAAAAGAAAAATTAATAATCTGAGCTTTAATAATCATGTACAAAAATCTAGCATAATAAACTTCAGATTTCCTATTATTAAAACTACCTAATTTATTTACTAGGTCATCAAAAATTATTTTACCTATATTTATATTTACATTTCTAATCATGTCGTATGTTATTTTCAAGGTTAAGGAGGTTATTACTTCGAAGTTAGAACACTTACCTGAGAACACCTTGGTGATTGTATCGAACAGGTAAGAGATTTCCCTCTTCGCGTTTACCCTCTTGAGGTCCTTGAACTTTAACACTGTGTTGGTTGCAGCATTATAGTCCAATTCCCTCAAGAAATCCAGTAGGTCTGCATCACTGGGTACTTCCACCAGGTCTTGAGTAGGTAGCCCCAAAGCAGAGTTAATTCTAGAAGGGGTTATTTTCCCTTTCTCAGAAGAAACTTTGAATGAGATTCCCTTGACCACATCAGGCCTTGTGGTGGAGTACATGAAATTGGCACTTGTCCATAGTTGAGACAGTGCTTCCCCCGACATTTCTTCATCGGTAAAGATTGCGTCACTATACTCAGAGTTGAGTAGATAGCTCATTAGCGGTTTGAAGCACTCATTTACCTCATCAATGTCAGAGAAACCCACATAGTTCATGGGTGGGACTGTCAAGTTCCTCGGAATCTATTGGCGTGCCATGGATGCTTTGAAAATTTGAAGTTCTAGGGTTTCTGTGAAAATGAGAGAGAAAAAGAAGAAAACTCGAGCAAATATCAGAAAAAGATTAAATGTTTTGAGGAGTTTTAAAAAGTAGGAGAGATAGAGTATTAATACCCGCCTTTTGACGTTTGAAAACCGCTCCTTTAAACACGCTATTAGGGAGTCAGTTTTGTTTCTGTGATGACACGTCATCAGTGAGAGAAGGCCTTATTGATGAGTTGTCATCACTTAACTAACCGTGATTCCCGATGCAGTTGAAAACATTTAAACTTACCCTGATGTTTATTGTATTTATATACCCTGACCCTGATGCATAAGTCAGATGCCCTGACGCTGATGTGCGAGCCTTATATCCTAACCCTGACGCATAAGTCGGACACCCTGACCCTGATGCTTGAGTTAGACACCCTGACCCTGACGCATCCTAACATAGGTCCTGACCCTGATGCATCAGTCAGATGGAAAAATACTAAACAAAAATATAGAATATACAAGTATTCATATACATATTTACAATACAAACATACATAATCACATATCTATTGATTTCATCAGGAACTTATGAAATAAGTTAGGAATACCAGAACTTAGGCATTTGACCCTGACTCTGACGCATAGTTCACCATTCCTAGCTCTCCCACAAGATTTGAAAACGTGGCTTCATCAAGAGCTTTGGTGAATATGTCTTCCAGCTGCTGATTTAAAGGTACAAACTGTAGTTCAATATTCCCAATTATAATATGTTCCCTGATAAAATGATATCTGATTTCTATATGCTTGGTCCTGGAATGTTGCACTGGATTTTCAGCATTGGCAATGGCACTTGTGTTATCACACCTTATTGGAATCTTGGTATAGTTCAAACCATAATCCATTAGCTGATTTTTCATCCATAGAATTTGTGCACAACAACTTCCAGCTGAAATATATTCAGCTTCAGCAGTAGATGTTGAGATTGAGTGTTGCTTTTTGCTAAACCAAGATACCAGCCTTCCTCCTAGAAATTGACAGCTTCTTATTGTACTCTTTCTATCAATCTTGCATCCTCCAAAGTCAACATCAGAATATCCTAGTAATTCAAATACAGACTCCTTTGGATACCAAAGTCCTAACTCTGTAGTGCCCTTGATATATCTCAAGATCCTTTTCACTGCAATGAGATGAGATTCCTTTGGGTCAACTTGATATCTTGCACAAAGACACGTTGCAAACATTATTTTGGTCTGCTTGCTGTTAGATACAGCAATGATCCAATCATTCCCCTGTAAGTCTTCAAATCAACTTTCTTTCCATTCTTATCAGGATCAATCTTGGTTGTAGTGGCCATAGGTGTCTTTGCTACTTTTGAGTCCTCCATATTAAATTTCTTGAGAAGTTCTTTGGCATATTTTTTTTGATGAATGTAGATTCCATCAGAGACTTGTTTGACTTGCAATCCCAAAAAGTAAGATAACTCACCCATCAAGCTCATTTCATATTTGCTTTGCATGAGTTTGGAGAACTTTTCACACAGTCTTGTGTTAGTTGATCCAAAAATAATATCATCAACATAAATTTAAACCAAAATCAGAAGACCTTGGTGTTGTCTGAAGAACAAGGTTTTTTCAATGATACCTCTTGTAAATTTGTTTTCCACCAGAAACTTTGATAGTGTGTCATACCAAGCTCTAGGTGCTTGCTTCAGTCCATAAAGTGCCTTTTCCAGTTTGTAGACATGATTTGGAAATTTTGAGCATTCAAACCCTGGAGGTTGTTGGACATACACCTCCTATTCCAATTTCCCATTTAGAAAATCACTTTTCATATCCGTTTGATAAACTTTAAAATTTGAATGTGCTGCATAGGCTAAGAAAATTCTTATAGCCTCAAGTCTGGCTACTGGTGCAAAGGTCTCATCAAAGTCAATCCCTTCTCCCTGAAGATATCCTTTTGCAACCAGTCTTGCTTTGTTTCTTACAACAATGCCAACTTCATCCATCTTATTTCTAAATACCCACTTAGTACCTATTATGATTCTGTCTTTGGGTTTAGGTACAAGCTTCCATACTTGATTTCTTTCAAATTGATTTAGCTCTTCCTTCATAGCCAAGATCCAGTCTGCATCTTGAATAGCTTCTTCAAACTTCTTTGGTTCAATTTGAGAAAGAAAACAAGCATATAGGCATTCATTAGATGTTGCTTTCCTGGTCTGCACTCTCTTGCTTGGGTCACCAATAATCAGATCTGTTGTGTGACTTCTGGCCCATTTAGGATTAGAGATGTGTCTTGATGAGCTTGCTTGACTATCATCTCCCCCCCCTAAGCCTGTGCTCCCAGCTTCTGAAAACTCTCCCCCTGAATTAGTGGATAATTCAAGGTTCAAGTTATCCCCTGATGGTGCATGTCCTGATGAATAATCCCCTGATGGAGTGTCTCCTGATCTGTTGTCCAGGAAATTAACTCTATCTACTGAAGGGGCTTCTACATAGTTTGGATTGACTTCAGGAATGGATAAATTCTCCATTTGTCTGCACTCATCAGCTTTAGTCTCTTGATAATCATTTTCATCTTCATTTTCAAATATGAGTTCTTCATGAAAACCAGGGTCTTCAAATCCAGAAATCTCTTGATCATCAAAAGCTACATTTATGGACTCCATCACCACCTGAAGTCTTTTGTTGTAAACCCTGTAGGCCTTAGATGATAGGGAATAACCTAGGAAAATTGCTTCATCAGCTTTGGGATCAAATTTTCCTAAGTTCTCACCAAAATTCCTTAGAATAAAACATTTGCATCCAAAGACATGCAAGAACTTGATGCTTGGTTTTCTCCCTGTCATTAGCTCATATGATGTCTTGTTGTGAGCCTTGTTAATTAAGGATCTATTTTGAGTGAAGCAAGCAATGGAAATTGCCGTAGCCTAAAAATAGGTGGGAATCCTTGCCTCTGCTAGCATTGATCTAGAAGCTTCTATCAGGGTTCTATTCTTCCTTTCCACTACACCATTATGTTGAGAAGTCCTTGGAGCAGAAAATGTATGATTTATGCCTTTCTTCACACAAAATTCCTCAACAGCTGCATTCTTGAATTCAGTTCCATTGTCTGTTCTCAACATTCGAACCACTGACCCTGGTTTTGTTTCCACCTTCTTAATATGGTCAATGATTTGTTGAGGCACTTCTGATTTAGCATGCTGAAACTTTACCCAAGTGTATCTGGTGTAGTCATCCACAATGACCATTGCAAATCTTTTCTTTGACACTGACATAATATTGACAGGGCCAAAGAGATCCATATGTAGCAATTGAATTGGATCTTTAATCATTGTGGCTTCCTTGCTGACAAAGGATGATTTCCTTTGCTTCCCTTGTTGGCAAGCTGAGCATAACCCTTCTTGAATAAACTCCATTTGGGGTATCTCAGTTACCAACTCTCTCACACTAAATCATTAATTGTCTTGAAGTTCAGGTGAGAAAGCATTTTGTGCCATAGTCTGCTTTCATTAGGGGTTGCCTTGCTGTAGAAACATGATTCTCCACTTACTGAATTAAAATTAGCAACATAGAGATCTCCTTTTCTTATCCCTGACAAAACCAGCTTCCCATCACCTTCATTTGAGATTATACACTGATCTCCTTTGAAGGAAGTGATGAATCATTTGTCACAAAGTTGACTTATGCTTAGCAAATTGTGCTTGAGCCCATCAACTAGTGCTACATTTTCAAATGAGACATTCTCATTTGTTGCTTTGCCATAGCCAAGAGTCAGTCTTTTGCTGTTATCACCAAATGAAATTATTGGACCAACCTTCTCTTGAAATTTTGTGAGCAGGGCTTTGTTTCCTGTCATGTGCCTTGAGCAGCCACTGTCTAGAAACCAGATATGACTGTTTTTCACTTTTTCCTGTGAGCTGTTACTGTCAGTGGATGAGGCAATCAGGGCTAGGTTGACATACTCTTCATTTTCTTCTTCATCAGAGTCAACCCAGTCCTTTCCCTCTGCAATGTATGCTTTTCCCTTCTTGTTGGCATTAAGAAGGTCAAATTATTTCTTCTTGTAGTCCACTTCAGCTTCTTTGACTCTGGATTCACCATCTTTTGTGGCCTTGCGACACTCATTTGCGAAGTGGCCCATTTCATTGCACTTGTAGCACTTTATTCTAGATTTGTCAATAAAGTTTTTAGTGCTACTAGGCTTCCTTGCTAAAAATCTTTTAGATCCCGCAGGCTTTTGAAATTTCAGCTTGGAAAACCTTTTTGCAAGAAAGGCCATGGTCTCATCCAGCTCCTCTAACTCTTCGGGAGTATAATCATCTTCCTTGGAATCAGCTTTGTTGTCCCCTTCCAGTTCAGCATCTCCTAGTTGCTGCTTCATCAAGACATTTGGTCTTGTTTCTGGTTTGTCCTTCGTGGCAGCCATCAAGGCTACAGATTTAAACTTCCTAGCATCCCCTGACATTTCAGATCTTTGTTGAACCTCAAGTTTATATGTCTTTAGGGTGCCATAAAGCCTATCCAAGTCTAGGAGATTCATGTCCTTGGATTCCCTGATGGTCGTCGTCTTAGGATCCCATGATATGGGAAAGGCTCTCATGAACTTTCTGTTCACATCTTTATTTGCATATGCCTTCCCATATAGTCTCAGGTCATTTACCAACTTGTTAAATCTGTCGAACATTTCAGTGAGTGATTCACCACTTTTCATTGTGAACCACTCATACTGTTGTGTCAACAACTGCAATTTATTTTCCCTCACTTCCTCGGTACCATCACAAAGGATTTGTATGGTATCCCATATAGATTTAGATGTTGTAAGATTCATGATACTATTCAGCATATCATCATCTAAACCATTATATAGGATCCTAGTGACTTTAAGATCCTTTTTCACCTTTTCTCTTTCCTCTTTCCTCTATCGTCATTTCGTCAGTTGTCTTTAGGACAATCTTTTTAGGAATACTAACTCCATTAACGACTTCTATAGGAATGAGCTTCTTGGGAACGTGAGGTCCTTCTTCTAGAATCTGTAAATATTCATCATCAATAGCTCTTAGATGAACTATCATTCTTTGTCTCCAGAAGAAGTATTTGCCCCTTTTCAACATGGGGACTTTACTGTTTCCAGCTTTGTTGGCCATAGATAATGATCGTTTTTTAGCAAGTGAAATCTGCTAAGAGGCTCTGATACCAATTGTTAGTGCAATATAAGCTCAAGTGTTTGTAGAAGGGGGGGGGG
>CM025785.1:22378973-22404464 GCA_014636745.2 Centella asiatica
TCCCCTGATAGGTTCCCCCTGATGGGTTCCCCTGATAGGTTCCCCCTAATGGGTTCCCCTGATAGGTTCCCCCTGATGGGTTTCCCTTGATGGAACTTAATCAACGTAACTTTGTTTAGAATTTCTAATGTGCGGAATACTTTGACTGTTTATAAGTAGCATCAGACATTTTTCTTCACTTTGTCAAGTCCTTTGAATGTTTCTGTTTTCTGACTTGTCTTGTGAAGAGATTGACCATCCACTAATTAATAAGATTATTATCAGTGGATGCAAAACTTGTGCTGATCTTAAGGTTTATAAAATACCTCAAGTATTTACAGTTGCACAATTTATTACATAATCATCATCATCATCATTTATCTCTATTATGGACACATGAAGGTTTCCACTAAGAAAGAAGATTCCAATGATGAGGAAAAAAGAAGAGAGTGAGTTTGAAGAAAATGAAGTTAGAAGCTACACACCTGAGGAGCTAGATGAAATTGATGAAAGCTTAGCCTACATTGCTAGAAGATTCAAAAACTTGAGATTTCAAATAGGGAGGAAGTCCAGGAAAAGCTCATCAACATCAACATCTACTTCTATCAAGCTAAGTCAATCAACCTTGATTGACAAATCTAAAATCAGGTGTTATAACTGCAATGAGGTTGGTCACTTTGCCAGTGAATGCAAGAAGCCCAACACTGAGAAAAATAAAGACTTCAAGGATGATCAAGTAGATTACAAAAAGAAGTACTTTGATCTTCTCAAGAAAAAGGGAAAGGCATTCATAGCAGAAGGCAAGGACTGGGTGGATTCAGATGAATCTGATGCTGAGGAAGAGTTTGTAAATTTGGTTTTAATGGCTAAATCCTCAAGCAATTCTGAAGGAGAAGCTGAATCACAAAACTCATCACCATCTAAGGTACATAACTTCAATATTTCTTCAATTTCTAAAGTTGAATGTGATGCCACCATTCAAGAAATGGCCAAAGAGATTTATGACTTGCATGCTAGTTTAAGATCTCTTACAAAAGAAAACAATATGATTACTAAAACCAATAATATTATTTCTAAAAGAAATACTTTACTAGAATCTGATTTGTTAATCCTAGAAGAGGCCAAAACAGAATCTCTTAATGCTAAGAGACATCTTGACAATGCCTTAAAAAGAGAAGCGTATCTAGTTGATAAACTCAAGGCTGAACAAGATAAAATAAAACAACGGACACAATCCTTACACAAAGTGCAGGATCTTTTAAACTCACAAAATCCTAATCAAAAGGCTGGATTAGGATACTCAGATGTGCCCATTGTTGTATCAGTTGGTGAACAACCCATCACCACTGGTAAAGAATTAGAAGCTAGCTCAGAGCCTAAGTCAGTAGGAAAATTAAAACCAATCAAATTTGTTAAACCTACTGAGATTGAAAAAGGTGAGAATTCTAAAGGTAAAAATTTGACTTTTGTAAAGAAAACTTTGGAACCTGAGCTAGAGAAAAAGGCTACTAAAAATGTTGGTTTGCTTTCTAACAATCAATTAAAAGAGAAGCTAAAAAGTAGTCCAATATCTAAGCCTAAGAGAAACAAGAATGGAAAATTAGGTAGTAATAAATACAGTAATTATGCAAGAATGCCTAATGCACCTAGGAAGACATGCACCAAGTGTGGGAACTCCAACCACCTTGCTTTTAAATGCACAAAAATTACTAATAACATGCATGCTCCTTCTGTTTCAATTGCAGCTCCTTGTCCATAGATTGCATCACCTCAATATATGCCATGTTATAATTGTGGTGACTTTAAACATCCATCATATGCTTGCAATTCTCGTGGAAATTGTTATTATGCTTATTGTTATAGCAAAATAAGCTCAAGTGTTTGTAGAAGGGGGGGGGGGGGGGAGGAATACAAACACTCAAAACTTTTTTTCGCTCTGTTGAACTTTGATAGCTCCTTCCAGAAATAGCAAGATAACAGAAAAACAGTGAAATAATAACACTCAGATTCAAGTTAAAATAGTTGTATTATAACTTGGTATTTTTCTGGAAATCTGTAATATCACAAATGTGAATTACAATTATAATTTCTGTGAATGAAATTCACAGCTTCTCACACTCACTAGCTACAAAGATTTCTCTCTAACAATAAATCTCTCAAGAAATATTACAGAGCTTCCTAGTGTTTTTGTGTGCTTCTATTCGTCTCTCTATTTATCAATGAAAACTCCTTCTTTATATATATGTAAATCAATGGTTGAAAATCACGTGCTTGAGACGTGCTGCCTTTTTCAACTTAGTCGTAAGTATGTCGCATCACTGCCTAATGTGTCAGACTGATGCATGCTTTGTTGCTTCTTTTTCTTCCCCTGATCTGTATGCATTTAATGCACAAGAGTTCTCATTGGATGGATACAGACTTCAAGAAATATCTTTCCAGTTGATATCTCTTGCTTTTGTTCAAGTTACATTGATTTTCGTGTATATGCTGATGACGGATGTATGCTGTCATAACGATCCACTGATGGTCAACCCTGATGGATCTTGATCAGTGCTTCTGGACCCCCTGATGCATATTGACTGGATCAGGGCTTCGTTCTTCGCTTGAGATTTACTCAGTGCTTCTTGATCCTGATGGTTATGACTGACTGCATACATTCATGGCTTCCACTGATGTCATGTTTGACCAATCCCCCCGACAGGTTACCCTGATGAATTGGCCTGACACTAACATATCTTGAAGTGTCCCCCTGATGGGTTGGTCTGCCTTCGTCATCCCCTGATAGGTTCCCCTGACTGGTTCCCCTGACGAGCTCCCCCTGACGGGTTCCCCCTGACTGGTTCCCTTGACGAGCTCCCCTTGACAGGTTCACCCTGATGGATTCCCCTGATGGTATGAAATCAACGTAACTCTTTTTAGAATATCTGATGTGCGTAATACTTTGACTGTTTGAGTAACATTAGACATTCTTCTCCACGAAGCCAAGCCCTTCAAATGTTCCATTTTCTGACTTGTCTTGTGAAGAACTAAATCATCCACTGATGGATATTATTATCATTAGCGGATGCAAAACTTGTGCTTATTTCAAGGTTTATACAACACCTTAAGTGTATACAATTTGCACAACTTATTACTAAACTATCATCATCAGTGTTTAACCTTAACACTTATCCCTCAATGCCTAATGTTTATAATAACACAAGGAGAAAATCTCCTCAAAGATCAAAGGTTGTCCACAAACCACCTAGGACCAAGGTGGATCTTTCACCTCCTAAAAAGAGGAAAGAAAAGAAAAAGAATACATAACCAATGACTATGTGTAAACCTGTGATTAAAACTGTTAAATCTAAACCCAAGTAGGCTTGGGTTCCTGAAAGGTCTAACTAGTTTACATATGTGTACAGGGCAAGAAGAAGCAGCAGTTGTGGTACTTGGATAGTGGTTGTTCAAGACACATGATTGGAAATAAGACTCTGCTCTCACAGTTTGAGGAAAAAGCTGGCCCAAAAGTATCCTTTGGAAAAGACAACATTGGATACACTATGGGATATGGCAAAGTAGTTCATGAAAATGTCATCATCAAAGATGTAGATCTGGTTGATGGCCTAATGCACAATCTACTCAGTATTAGTCAGTTTTGTTACAAAGGCTATCAAGTTGTTTTTAAGGATGTACAATGCCTTATAAGCAACAAAAAAACTGGAGATGTTACATTGTCTGGAGTCAGAAAAGACAATGTATACATAGTAGACTTCTGCTCAACAAATGAAGGACTATACAAATGCTTTTACAGCAACGCATTAGCAGATGAAAATTGGCTATGGCACAAGAAGCTGTCTCACCTAAACTTTAAGACTATCAATAGTCTGGTGAGAAAAGGATTGGTGACAGGAATTCCAGAACTTGAATTTTCTCAAGATGGTCTTTGTGGATCTTGTCAGAAGGGAAAACAAAAGAAAATTTTCTTCAAAAGTAAAGAAGCATCTACAATAACAAGACCAATTCATCTAATTCACATGGATTTTTTTGGTCTTGTTAATGTGATGTCAATATCCAGAAAAAGGTATGCATTTGTAATTGTTGATGACTACTCAAGATACTCATGGGTTAAGTATCTACATAACAAGGATGAAGCTCCCCAGCTGATCATTGACCACATTAAAAGAATTGAACTTGAAGCTGGAGAGAAAGTCAAGGCCTTAAGGAGTGATGATGGGACTGAATTCAAAAATTCAACAATGGAAATGTTTTGTGTGGAAAAAGGCATTTTACATACCTTTTCAACTCCTAAAACTCCTCAACAAAATGGAGTTGTTGAAAGGAAAAATAGGACCTTGATTGAAGCTGCAAGAACCATGCTTAAAGAAGCTAAGTTACCTACCTACTTCTGGGCTGAAGCTATCTCTACTGTTTGCTTCACTCAGAAAAGATCAATTATTGTAAAAGCTCATCAAAAGACTCCTTATGAGCTCATGACAGGTAGAAAACTCACACTTAAGTTTCTTCATGTGTTTGGTTGCAGATGTTTTGTTCTCAAAAGTCAAGGAGAAAACTTAGGAAAATTTGATGCCAAAGCTGATGAGGCAATTTTCCTAGGGTATTCTTTAACAAGCAAAACATATAGAGTTTACAACCTTAGACTCCACATTGTTATGGAATCAGTTTATATAGCCTTTGATGATAAAAAGATTGAAGGAATGAATGATAATGCATAAGGAAGCTATGACAAACTAATGTTTGAAAATGAATATGAGTCAACAGATGCTGAAATTGACTCATCAGATGGTGAAGCTGATGTGTGATAACTAATGGAAAATCTAGTAATCCCTGATGACAATTCAAGTCATCTAGAAGCTTCATCAGGGAATGCATCATCAGGAGAAAACTTAAACCCTGATCTGAGCACTAATTCAGGGGGAGTTTTCTATGAAGTTGAGAGCACTGAACACCATGAAGGAATTTATAATCAAGAAGCTTCTTCTTCAAGAAGTTTTCCTCCACAAATAAAATGGACAAGAGATCATCTTAGGGAGAAAATCATAGGAGTTCCAACTAAAGGTGTGTCAATAAGAAGTGCTACTCAGAATGAATGCCTATACCTCAACTTTTTATCAAAAATTGAGCCTAAGAAGGTTGAGGAGGCATTACAAGATGCTGATTGGGTAATTGCTATGCAACAAGAACTCAATCAGTTTGAAAGAAACAAAGTCTGGAGATTTGTACCAAAACCAAAGAATAAATCAATCATTGGTACTAAATGGATCTTTAGAAACAAGCTGGTTGAAGCTAGTACTGTGACAAGAAATAAGGCCAGACTGGTTGCACAAGGTTATTCACAAGAAGAAGGAATTGACTATGATGAAACTTTTGCACCAGTAGCTAGATTAGAAGCCATAAGGATATTTATTGCCTATGCTGTTCATGCAAATTTTAAAGTGTACCAGATGGATGTAAAGAGTGCTTTTTTGAATGGGAAAATACAAGAAGAGGTGTATGTCCAACAACCTCCTGGCTTTGAAGATCAAAATTTTCCCAATCATGTCTACAGATTAGACAAAGCACTCTATGGACTTAAACAAGCACTAAGAGTATGGTATGATACTCCTTCTCAGTTTTTAATTGATAATAAATTTTCTAGAGGTATCATAGACAAAACTTTATTTTATAGAAAACATGTTGGTCACATTATACTTGTTCAAGTCTATGTTGATGATATTATATTTGGTTCTACAAATGAGAGCTTATGTTCTAAGTTTTCTAAGCTCATGCAAAGTAGATATGAGATAAGCATGATGGGAGAATTAACTTTCTTTTTAGGTTTACAGGTTAAACAAACCTCTGATGGAATTTTCATCAGTCAAACAAAATATTTAAAAGACCTTTTAAAGAAATTTAATTTACAAGATGTTGCAATTTCTAAAACTCCCATGGCAACAGCCACTAAACTTGACAAAGACTCAATTGGTAAAAAGGTTGATGTTTCAAGTTATAGAGGCATGATATGGTCTCTTTTATATCTCACTGCAAGTAGACCTGATATAATGTTTTTAACTTGTTTATGTGCAAGATTCCAATAAGATCCTAGAGAATCTCATCTGATTGCAGTTAAAAGAATATTCAGATATCTCAAGGGTACTCCAAATCTTGGAATTTGGTATCCTAGAGATTCTGGATTTGATCTAATAGGCTATTCAGATGCAGATTATGCAGGTTGCAAATTAGACAGGAAAAGCACAATAGAAAGCTGTCAATTTCTTGGAAGCAAACTAGTATCATGGTTTAGCAAGAAACAACATTTTGTGTCAACCTCAACAGTTGAAGCAGAATACATTGCTGCTGGGAGTTGCTGTGCTTAAATCTTATGGATGAAAAATCAACTTATGGACTATGGTATGGTGTACAATCATATTCCTATTTATTGTGACAACACAAGTGCCATTTCCATTACAGAGAATCCTGTGCAACACTCTAGAACAAAGCACATAGACATCAGATACCACTTCATCAGAGAACATGTGATGAATGGTACAGTGGAACTACATTTTGTTCCAACCGAGAAGCAACTTGCAGACATATTCACCAAACCATTGGATGAAGCCACCTTTAACAGGTTGGTAAGTGAGCTAGGTATGCTCAATTTTGGTGAATAAGATTCTTTGAAAATTTTGTGCAAGTCTGATTATTGCAGCAGTAGTTAATTATTTTCTGATGACTTAGTTACGAGAGACTAATTAACAGCTGATTGAAGCAGTTCTAATTATCTTTTGACAAAATTAATTGTTCATAAAGATAATAACACTGAAAAGAATTAGTCAATAATTATTCTTTTTAAAGGATAATTATTACCTAATGATATTGCAGTAGTGGATAATTATCCCACAATTGCTTAATTGTTAGTAGATAATTAACTACTGTTTATATATATATAGTAGAGAAACTAATATACTATGCAGGATTCCCTATGGTTAATATTCTTCATCTATTTAAGGATCTTGTCATAGCTGATTCAGGTATTGTCTTAACTTTCTACTATATTATTCTTTATTTCTTCTAATTCTGCTACAATGAAGGATGTTAGTAATGAACCAACTCCTTCTACCCAAGTGGCAAAACCCTCTAAAAACAAGTCTATATCAAAAGCCACCTCCTCTATCTCTCAAAAGATAAAGGTTGTAAAAACAAATCAATCACCACCAGCATTAACTAAGGGGGAGGGGGAGCATTTAGAGAAAGTTATGAGGAAGAAATAAGGAACGATGAGAACCCTTGTAGACTGCTTAATATACTCTCAAAATGATATTAAGTTCTAAAAGGAAAAAGCACATCTCTAGGTGCAATCTCTCAAAAGGCTGTATCTATTGAAAATAGTCCACCTCTAAGGACACAGACATTTGAGTCTACAATGATCACATCTATAAATACCTCTCAAAAGAAGAAGAAAAAACAAGCTCTGATCAATGATCAACCTGTCACTTAATGCACACATAAGGTGTCACAATGATGTTTCTCTTTTCTCTATTCAAGAGGAGCTTCCAATATTTAAAATTCTACCCTTATTCATTCTTCTTCTCTAATTCATATTTCTTAAGAAGCAATGGAAATTTCTTAATTCCATTGGTTTCAGATTCTTTGATATTTTAATCATCAAAGAAGCCAATTTTTTTTGGTCTGAAACAAAGAACAGCTCTCAACTCATCAGTGGATACTACAATAAGTACTTTATCAAACAATTCACTGATGTAAAATATTTTCTTACTATATTTTCTACACCACTCCAGGTCACCCACAATAGGAAGAATTTATATTTAGTGAGCCTGAGAGAATTCAAAATGAGAGTTAGATCTTGTGTCTAGAAAAAGGTGAGGAAAAATAAATTAAAGAATTTTTTTTTAAGATAAGTATGAGAGGCTGACTTATACAAGTCAGGCAAAAGGAGAGAGTGTGAGCAAGGATGAGATCTTTGAAGAAAAGAATAGAGAGAAATTGTTTCACTCATTACCTTTGCAGCTCATGTATTCTCTGATCATCATTCTGATCAAAAATCAAAGGATACTGAGAACAGAATTTGTGATTGTTTGATTGGATGCAAGCAACACAAGAGCAGCACAATTAATATTAGAATATTTGATCATACACATGGATCATGTGTAGCTGTACTCACAGAATATTTTTGAAGCATTGATAAAAGAAAGTACATCATGAAGCTCCAAAACTTCATATTCAATGATCTTCAAACAATTTCTTCCTTCTAGTCAACCTCTACTGATGATTCCTACCTTCCAACATTAAGATGCTGATGTCAAAAAGGGGGACTGTGACGGCCCCAAAAATCATAAAACAGATTTCGGGCACCATCAATAATTGACAAAAGATAATTAATACATCCAAGCATGCATAACATTAAATAAGAGATAAATAATGAATCTCTATTACATTATTCATCAATGAGTAATTAAACAGCGGAAGTCTTAAGTGGGACCCATACGGTCTTACAATAAACTCTTCTGTTATTATTACATATTCTACGCTATCCCTGAATGTCATCTTATAGGAAGCGTTCAATATGTCATCTTCTCCTTTCCTTTATTGGATGACTCGGCCTTCTCGTCGTAACCTGTAAAACATAATATAATAGCAACATGAGCGATTTACGCTCAGCAAGTATATAATCAAGTACTATTGGGTAGGCTTGAACAATAGAGAACTGGCTTAAGTGTTTATGAGGTTTGGACGAAAACAATGTCATCACCTCTGAACAATTGGAAAAAAAAATAGTTTCTAGGGTCCCCGAGTGATAACGAGGGATTTGACCCTTTTCTTGAAAGAATCTTGAATAGATCTCCATCAAACGATATACCAGGTGGCCAACCTGATCGTTTGACTGCCATAACCATAATGACATACGTAGTCAGTGCAGAAATATTTGTCTGCAAGGGTTCGTTTACCGATGCCTCGGTTTTCGTTCCCTACCATAATAGTGACGGGATGTCAGGGATGTCAGACATATGCACCCACGTAACCAGAAATCCATAATAGGCACGGGATGTCAGGGATGACAAGCATATGCATCCACGTAACCAGTACCCACACGGATATACTTCACAAGTACGGGGCGAAGAATAAGGCTTCTATATCCGTATAGGGTTTACTTTGACGTATTAGCGAACTTAAACAGCTAATAACCGCCCAAGAAGTACTTGGTTCTAGTACAACATTTTTCACGTACATCGGATCGAATGATCATACGTTACTTAACTTTGAATAAATATCAACATAATATCAATATCATATACGTATATCGAAGAATTGATTATACGCATTAGTTTGAAATATAAATCATTTGGAAACATATTTGTCATGAATATAAAAGAGATATGTACATGCATATCATTTCATAACATATCATACGCATATCGAAACAATTGATCATGCGTTATCTTGAAATAATCATAAGAGTGAAGATATACTTGCCTTTGGTCCTTAGAATAACTCAGGTTAAACAACTCGTGAAAGCAGATAATTCTGTAAAATATGTATAGATAATAATATAAGAAATCTCCACTTAAATATACATGATAAATGTTCATGTGAAGTGTTCAAGAAATTCTCGAGTCTATACTTAACTACTTATGTCGTCACTCGTAAGATTGGGATTCAGTTGAAACCGAATCGAAGTCCGAGAGATTAGTAGATTTGATTAAACGTCACTCGTAGGTCCTCGATAATTATAGGAGGCCTTAGATTAATTAATCATCTTAAGCCTTAAATGATTATTATTAATCATTTAGAAATTATTCATTAATTATTATTTAATTGCTTTAATTAAATAACAATTGATCTTTAATTAATTAAGAATTACTTCTTAATTAATCTTCACTTAAATAATTTATTTAGTTATTTAAAAACCATTTATTAATTATTATTTAATTATTTAATTAAATAATAATTAATTCTTTAATCATTTAAAAATCATTTGTTAATTATTTAAAAAACATTTATTAATTATTATTTAATTAAATAATAATTAATATTTAATCATTTAAAAATCATTAATTATTTAAAAACCATTCATTAATTATTATTTAATCACTTTAATTAAATAATAATTAATCTTTAATCATTTAAAAATCATTTATTAATTATTATTTAATTACTCAAATTAAATAATAATTAATATTTAATCATTTAAAAATCATTTATTAATATTTTAAAAAAATATGTAAGTGTTAATTTTATTTTTGAAAACTTGGATTGTGTCAAAAATAATTTTTAAAGTGGGTTGAAATTTTAAAACCAAGTGGGTAAAATTTATTGGATCAAAGTCCAAAATTTTATTTTGAAATCCGGGTCAAAATTCGGGTCAAAACAGTGGGTCGAACCGGGTCGAAACAGTGGGTCGGATCTGGGTCAACCGGGTCAAACCGGCTCAACCCATCACCTTCAACAAACTGCAGTTTCTGGCCGTGCGTAGCCGCCGGTGAGATTTTCGGCGAAGGCAACACACGGGTCACCCCGAAATGCATGCACACATGCATGGATTCGAGGAATGGCCATTACCGTGACTTTTAGCATAGGTAAATACCCCCCCTATGCTTGATGCCACCGCCTGAAACTTGACGGATCTTGATTTGGAGGCAGCCGCCGGCGAGCACGCCATTAAAACCGGCGAAGCTCGCGGCGAAGCCGTGAATCCTCAAATCTTGACCATTTTTGACGAATCATATATGGAAATGATTCTAGAGCTCTCAAGGAACTCATACATATCATCTATTTCGATTTTCATGAACTATATCGCATTCTAAGTAGATTCAAAGTTTCGGGTTAAAAGTTCGAAAATGGATCTACGAAATACTCAACCATTTTTGAAGTTGTTTATGTCAAATCTAAGCTATAATCATAAGGAATCTAATGGTATATTCTATTCGAATTAACATGCAATAGATCGGACGAAATAGGGATCTAAAGTTTCGGATTCTATATGAATAATTCGTTGCTAAAGGATGAACAAGCGTCGCTAAATGTTTTCTTTTTATTTAGATTTTCATTAAACTTCAAAAATTAATATCTCTCAATATATAAATTATATGAACAAGTGCAATGCATTAAAATCATACTGAAAAATATTATCTTCGCAGTGGTATAATCAGAAGAATTATTTGACAACAAAATTAAAGTGCAGAATAATTACCTCTTAAAAAGCTTTAATAAAACTAATTCCAAAACTTCAAAATACTCAAGAACTTCAAAGCTCCGAAAATTTGAGAGAGTTTGTGATAATATGTTAGAGAGAATGCTGTAAAAAAATTTCTAGTAGCAATGCTAGGTAGGAAATCAAGGCACAAATCAATACTAATAAATGCATTAATGAATTTTGAATTTTGAATTTTGAATTTTAAATCCTTAATTGCATACTAATTGCATAGTAATAAATATTGTCATTTGTAACTGATATTATTTATTTATTTACGTAATTAGTAAAATTTATTTACTTACTAATTTACATTTTTAATGGTTATGCATTGATTTATTGCATTAACCGAAAAATGAATCCGCCACAGCGAGATAAAAATACGTTTATAAAATTATTATCAAAATTAACATCTAGTAAATTTAAAATAAATATCTTGTCACAATTTATTGTTTTGCAATAATTAAAAATATAACATTCGTTATAAATATTAATGAACGTGTGTGTAATGAATTACGTAATCCTTACGTACACGTAACCGTAAAAATATTTACTGGACGATAAATTCATAAATAATCCTCAAAATTTTACTTTTGAATTATTGGGTTCTCACAGGGAGAATGGGAGAATGATCAAGGCAGGGGAAACAAAGTAATTCTGATGAAGACAGGGGGATAATTGTTAAAAAGGCTAACAGAATGATGGTTGGGCTTTGAAGAACTGAAAAAAACCCATCATTGATTGTGTTTTTGTACATTTATGTTTTTACATGTTTTAATTCAATTCTAAGTTATGGAGTTATAAGGTTGGTGTTTTGACATCATCATCAAACATTGATTTATGCTTATCATTGATAAACATAAATAGGGGGAGATTGTTAGAAATTATAGCATTTGATGATGATGTATAACACTTAGAATTGTTAAATTTTGTAAATGTGCAAATACCTGCAGTAATGCACTATGAGAATCTACTATCAAGAAACTGCAGGAAAGCATCAGAGACTACAATAATGCACTTGGAAAGTTCAACAAATGTCAAATTTGATCAAACAAAAATTAGCCCATCGGAGACTAAGATTTTGGCTGTCGGAGACTAAGTTTTTTGGCTGACTAAGTTTTTTTGGCTGTCGGAGACTAAGTTTTTTTGGCTGTCGAAGACTAAGTTTTTTTTGGCTGTCGGAGACTAAGATTTTGGCTGTCGGAGAATAAGTTTTTTGGCTATCGGAGACTAAGTTTTTTGGCTATTGGAGACTAAGATTTTGGTTGTCGGAGACTAAGTTTTTTAGTTGTCGGAGACTAAGTTTTTGTCTATCAGAGACTAAGTTTTTTGGCTATCGGAGACTAAGTTTTTTATCTGTCAGAGACTAAGATTTTGGCTGTCGGAGACTAAGTTTTTTGTCTGTCAGAGACTAAGTTTTTGAACTATCAGAGACTAAGTTTTTGAATTGTCGGAGACTAAGTTTTGAACTGTCAGAGACTAAGTTTTTGATTTATCAGAGACTAAGTGTTTGTTCATCAGAGACTAATGTTGCAGCAACCAGAGACTATCCATCAGAGAATAAATTTCCACTGACATAAGGGATGACATATGACTAAAGACGGTGGAAATAAAGATAAGGATGGTTGTCCAATAAGGAGAGATTGGCTACCAAGGAAGCTTCAAGAAAATAAGTCACACACACACACACACACATCAAGTTGCAAGTATGAAACCTGCAAAGTCGCAAGCATGAAACCTGCAAAAACAGCAAGTTGAAATACTGCAGAGACAACTTATAACAACTTGAAGCAAGAAATTCATTGAAGCTGGACTAATTATGTCCAGAGAAGCCCACAAAGATAAGATATATATTGCTGATATCTTATCTTGGGAACTCCAAGAAGAAAAATGGAAACTGGTGCAGTGAATATACACCAGAAAAGTCACATAAATAGGCTGACATCTAAGAGAGGCTGAATAATGAAGAAAGTTGTGTGACAGAGCTGCAAGTACCAATAAACTACAGAGATATTTTTGGTAAGCAGCTCAGAATAGAAGCTTGGAGAATATGGAAGCTGTGTTTATAAATAGACATAGAGCAGTTGAGGTAAGATATACAAGTGTGTGAATCTGAGAACTCTGAGTTTAACACAATAATATATTTCATCTCAGATCACATATCTCTCAGAACAACACTTCCATACATATAGAGAGTTAGCAGCTGTAATTAGTTTTATAGAAAAAGAAGCAAGTTATTACAACTTGAGAAGCTATTTTTTTTAACAGAAGAAATTGTAAAGATTCAATTTAATTGACAATACCATTCTTTATTGTTGATTATAATTTATATCTTGCAATTTTGTTTACTGTTTCTATTGTGTTATCATTTCAGTAAAGTTTTATAACTATTCTTAGAAACTAAATTGTTCATAACAATTTAGTTTCAAAGAAAAGTTTGTAATTGTATTCAACCCCCACTTCTACAATTACTCACATGGGACAAACAAGTTATTGTGCTCAGATCTTATGGATCAAAAATCAACTCCTAGACTATGGTATGTCATTATCCAAAATTCCTATCTATTGTGATAATACAAGTGCCATAGCTATAACAGAAAATCCAGTGCAACATTCAAGAACAAAACACATAGATATTAGATATCACTTCATAAGAGAACATGTAAATGAAGGAAATATTGAATTGCACTGGTAAACAACTTGCAGACATATTTTCAAAGCCTTTAGATGAATCTACATTCACTAGATTAGTCTATGAGTTAGGAATGTTGAATTATGCCTCTAAAAATTGATTAAAATCTGAGAAAACAAGTTGTTCAGTTGTGAGAAGCTAGAATTTCAATTCTGGAAAATGAAGCTGTTCTTAATGAACATAAATTATTGTAGCTGTTCTTATTGAACATAACTTTAGTAGCTAGAATTTAATTTCTGGATGTAGCTGTTATAATTAAACAGAATTTTTGAAGCTAATAATCATTAACTTGATTGTTGGAAATATTTTGAAAAACAAAATTATAACAGGGACTACATTTTCTTAGTTCCTGAAAGCTTAAGAGAAAGAGACTATCTTAGTCTCCGATACCTAATTAAAAAATTGAACTATCAGAGACTAGCTTAGTCCCTGATAGTGCTTTTAATTAGTCCCCGACTTAATTAAAAATTGAACTATCGAAGACTATCTTAGTCCCCGACAGTGTTTTTAATTAGTCCCCGACTTAATTAAAAATTGAACTATCGGAGACTATCTTAGTTCTCGACAGTGTTTTTGATTAGTCTCTGACTCAATCAAAAATGAACTATCGGAGACTACCTTAGTCCCCGACAGTGTTTTTGATTAGTCTCTGACTCAATCGAAAATGAACTATCAGAGACTAATCGGGTCTAGTCTCTTATGAGTGAACATATCAGAGATTAGGGCAATCTCCGATCGAGGGCAATCTGGTAGTTACTCATACCACGATCGAAAACGGTTCACTATCCTGTGAATTGCAAACGTTTCTAACACTTTGATAAAAGTAAATTCAAACACCTTTGCAATCACAAACTCTCAAGCTTTGAAATTATTTTCTCTCTTCAAACACTCTGCAATTTAACCCTTTTTCAAAGAATTTCTTCACAAGTTCACACAGATCTCTTCAATGACGGCCAAAACAGTATGCTTTAAGTTTGGAGACTTTCATATCATCAAGACTAACCATGCAAGGGTGGCTAACAAGCATGAATTTGAATCTCGGTACCACCCTTTCGTGGATTTTCTTCAAAACTCCACACTTTCCTATGCCATATATAAAGCTCCCACATAAGCCGTTGAAGTTATCACGGCTATGTGGTCCACTGCTACTGTTCAGGATGAGAATACTGACTCTCCTGTGGTAAGTTTCAGGTATGATAATACTATCTATAATATAGATCATACCATTGTTAATAATGCTTTACGTTTACCAGTGTATGAAAACTTTGACTCTCCTGCCTCTGATGAAGAAATTTTTGCAATGTTTAAAAATTTACATTATTCTTCAGAAATTAGTTCTGTTGGGTCTATAACACGACCCCATCTAAGGTAGGAGTGGTCACTGTTCTTTGACATTATTACAAAAGCTTTTACTTCTAAATACAGTGGCTATGATGCTATCACTACACTCACACAACAAATTGCTTTCAGTGTGTTGTATGATAGACATCTAAACATTGGGCTTTTAATTCTGCAAAATCTTTTGGTAAAACTTAAATCCGGTAATAAAAATAAAATTTATTATGCTAGGTTTTTTATGGTGATTGCATATTATCTAATACCTAACCTTAATATTACTGGCATGCAAGTTGTCCCAACTGTTTTGTAGAGTAAAAGAATTTTTACTAATGTGAAGCATAAATCTGCAAAGGTAAAGGTTCCTTTATTTTTTCCCTCCTGTCATGAGATCTACTCTCATTGATAGGCTTCCAAACCTTTATTCTTTGAGGATACTAAAAACCAAAACCCTATTAATCCTCCAACCACTTCACAACAACAATCTATAGCCCCCTCCACAGTTTCCCAAAAGACTGTGGTTGCAAAGACTCAAACAGCCATCACAAAGCTCCTAATAAAACGAAAAATAATTGAGGGAGTAAGTGAAATTGAGGGAGATAAAGAAGCTGAGGTGGCACCTCAGAGAAAGAAGAGAGTTATAACCCTAAGCCTAAAGGAATCCATTGCTTCCCAAAAGGCAATGGAGGTTATAAGGAAAAACAGTGAACTGCCAATATCCTCCCAAAAGGATGTTGACATTGAAGAAAGTTCCCAACTAGGAACAACCTGTACAGAGTCTGCACAACCTCTTGTTCACCAACAAGAGGAACCACAAAGAGAGAAAATACAAGAAAAGAGTGACACTAGGAGTGCACACACAGAGTCATCTATTGATCTTAAATTGTACATTTTTTTCCTTTTTCTCCCATTCTTGATTCTTTTGATATTACAAATTCAAATCTTCTTGATTTTTTCCAAGAGGAGCCAATACTCGAGACAAGCTCTCACACACATTCCATGGAAAAATCCCTAGCCCCAAAAAAACAAAGGGAACCCACTCTCCATGCAGTCTCAAGTAATTCTCCAGCCCCCACTCCTTTAGGACAGAGTGTGCACACCCATATGAGTGAAGATGTGAGAATAATTAGTGAGAGTCAGGCTCTTGACCTGGAAAAAGGAGAGGACATACACATATAAGAGAGTCAAGCTTTAGAAAGCGTGGAAAAATGAGAGATAGCGAAGCTGGGTGCCCAACCCCAGGCAAAAGGTAAGGGTGTGAGCAAGGATGAGAACCTTGAAGAAAAGAAAAGAGAGAAATTTTCAGCAGGTGAATTTTTGAAACCTGTTGACACCACCACCACCAGTGAAGCCCAAGTTTCCTCTGCACCATCAACTGCTACAACATCAACAGAGGAAATTAGGAAAAGCACAAGGACAGAGGATACAGCCTTAAACATTCTTTCTGAAATGTCCAATGCAGATTTTGAGACTCTTTATGGATTACAACAAACTCAAGATCACATTTCTACATTGAAGACAAGGCTTGCAGATGAATCTGTCCTTGAAGAACCAGAAGAGGAGAATATGGATGCTTGGCTCGATGCAAGCTTCACAAACTCTCTTACAGAAGCAGCTGCCCAACTTAGACAAGATTACATCACCAACATTGGATCTGGTGTAGCTGAACCAACCAACAGTGAAGTGCTTGAGGAAGTGACCAAAGTGGACAAAAAGCTCACAAAATTTCATCACTTTTTGGTCATTGGCCTCAATGAAGCATTCACCAAAATCGAGCAAATGATGGAGTTGGAGGCAGAAAAGCTCAGGAGGTGCTATGAAGGACACTTGCCAAGGAGGACTATCACTGCAATTGATTCTATTATCAAAGACAAGTCTAAAACTAATAGTCAACTTCAAGCCCTTGAATCTAATGTTCAACTCCTCCTTCAAAAGCAAGATCGAATGGAACAGCTCCTACTACAAGTAATTCCACACTTGGCCACTTCCTCTTAACCTAAAAATGCTGATGTCAAAAAGGGGGAGAGTGGTCAACATATCATCAAACCTATACAAAAACAACAAAAATCTGTTCTAGTTTAAATACTTATTCCATCAAAACTTCCAAGCTCTGATGAGTTACAAGCGATGATGGACAAGATTTTGAAGAAGCATTTAGATCTTAAGGCAACTATAACTACAACAACAACATAACCACCACCAACAACAGTGACAACAATACCAGCAGCAACAACAAAGAAAGCCCATCCTCCTGCTCAACAAACTGCACAAGCCCCAAACACATTCAAAGACAAAGGCAAGGGGGTCATGGTTGAAGAATCAAAGAAAAAAGGCTCTACTCAACCAGAACAACCCAAGCTAATAGGGGATGCCATGAAGACTGCTCACTTTCCCACTCTAGTTGAATTGATAGTGGATGCGAAAGTAGAGTTAGTTTATCCTCAAGAGCAGAAACTAATTGAAACTGATGCTTTACTAGCTCAGAAACTACAAGAGGAGGAGGACATGGCAGTAGCAAGGGAGGAGGAGGAGGCAAAGAAAAAGAAAATCTCTGCAAAAAGATCAAGTGCACAGAAAGCAACCATCACCAAAAAGAAAAATAAGGAGATGGAAGAGGCAGGGAAGAAATCGAGAAGAAGGTCTTTGGTCCAGGAATCTGCAAAGAAACCTGTGATTAAAGCATCTATCAAACAGCCTCTATCTCAAGAACCTCCAAGGCCAACTGAGACTACCTTAGTGGCTGTGAGTGGACCAACAAAGCCATAAACAGTTCCATCAAGGAAATCTTATAAGGTTGAGATGGCTAGCACAGAGGAAATTATCAAAGCCCTAAAAAAGATTACGAAGAATATAAATCTGATCAAGGGTAAAAATAACAAAGAACTACTCCATGTCTTTCTAAAAGATGGAGAATCTTTGAAATTTGAGAAGCCAGCCTTGGAGGGACAAACTGAAGAAAATTTGGAGTGGTTGCTGATTGTAATGCTTGAGGCTTCTGATCTCAACAAGGGATTTTGAAGCCAAATTCAGAAGGTGATGAAGGTGAAACATAACTTGGACACAGTGCCAGAAGTTGATCCTAAGCCTCTTAGATTATGGTATGAGACTTTCCATGGAGAGAAAGTTTTCTTCAACTATAACAGAGATATCAATAGTGTCAGTGAGAGACATATTGAAGGATTTATCAGTCTACTCAAGGATGCAGAAGAAGAAACAGAGATTATTCTAGGAAAACTGTTGATAGAAAGGCTGGAAGTGTTGAGAAAGAATAGAAGGTAAAGCTGTTATGTTGGAAGGTATGTTGATTGTTGAATAAGCTGTAATTTTTATTTTTAAAGCTAGACTTAAAGGATTTAAACCCCAGTCTTAGTGGAGCTGAACAAATTGTTCAGGTACATTTGTAGTTGGTAATTCTTTATTCTTTTTCTAAGTAATACTTGTAATTTTGAGTTTTGACATCATCATCAAACTTGAAATTATGCTTATCATTCTGATATTCATAATTAGGGGGAGATTGTTAGGTTTTATAACATTTGATGATGATTGTCTTTAGATTACTTAGATATACAAATGTATAGAAAGTGTTAATTAGTAACACTGAAGTTTTGTAGCTAGTAGTTATCTCTTTGGTTGTAATTTATTCATTCTTTGTAAAGAGATAAATTTATTCTTTATTTGTAAGTAACTGCTGGAAAGTTGTATCAAAGCTTCAACAAGTCAAAGTGTGTTTTTGATCTGTCAGAGATTACAAAAAGGCTTATCGAAGACTAGGGAAAACTTATCAGAGACTAAGGATTTTGCCTATCAGAGACTGAGTTTTACCTATCAGAGACTAAAGCTTACGTCATCGGAGACTAAGTCCAAAAGCATCAGAGACTAAGCCTAAAAGCATTAGAGACTAATAACTCTGTCGGAGACTACACAACCCGACGTCATCAGAGACTAAAAGACCAGAGACTAAATGATGACGTAATCAGAGACTAAAGTTGAAGCGTCAGGGACTAGTCGTGAATTATTTCCTGATGAGATACAAAGTTCGAATTGAATAAGGAATGTCTTCCACATAAATCAAGATATTATTGAAGACGTAGCTGGTAAGGAAACAAACTAGAAATCTGTTCCTAATCAAAAAGGAAAGATCGTGTTTGATTCGAATAAGGAAGCTGAATCATTATTGATTTAGATATGGAAAACTGAGTAATTCAGTTTTTAGAAGCTGTAATTAGGTTTACAGAGAATTATAATTCGAAGCTACATAGAATTCATAGTTTGTGTATCTTTACTATACAGAAAAGAAAAGAAGCTGACGATCATAATTGTTGTGATTGTTAGAATTTGTATTCAATTGTTAAAATCAATAAAAACAATTGTTTATAAATTGATTTGAGTTCTTGTTCTTTATATTTCGCAAGAAAAGTTAATTTCTTAAAGAACAAGTAATCGAAAAGAATTCAAAGAACTTGTATTCAACCCCCCTTCTACAAGTTCTCGGCTATCTCACTGGGAAAACAAAGAATAACAAATGAATTACCAAATGCATTTGTAGATACAAAAAGGGTTACTAAATCACATGTACCAGCTTTAAATGCACCTTCTCGAGTTAATGTAATCCCAACAGAGGTTTCTATACAAAGAAAACATGGAAGACCAATAGGTTCCAAAGATTGAAATCCAACCCTATAAGAGGTCGATAAAACTCCAGAAGAGGTTGAGGAAGTTCCAGAAGAAACTCAAGTACCTAATGATTATGAGATCTCAATAAACTATATACAAAATAGTACAATATGGAACCGTAATGAAACATGTGTTGATCAAATTTTTGCATATGCTATAGCAATTGATGTGCTAAATGAGAATGATTATGTGCCAAAAACTCCTGAAGAGTGTAGGCATAGAAATGATTGGCCAAAATGGAAAGATTCCCTGAAGTCTGAATTAGATTCACTTGAAAAACGCAATATTTTTGGACCTGTAGTCCTAACTTCCAAAGATGTTAACCCTGTAGGTTACAAGTGGGTATTTGCAATAAAAAGGAATGAGAAAAATGAGATTGTGAGATATAAAGCAAGGCTTATGGCGCAAGGCTTTACATAAATACCAGGAGTTGATTATGAAGGAACGTATTTACCTGTAGTGGATGTAATAACTCTCAGATTTCTAATTAGTCTCACAATCACTGAAAACTTCAAATGCGTCTCATGGATGTAGTCACAGCCTATTTATATAGATCACTTGATAATGATATCTATATAAAAATCCCTGAAGGACTAAAAATGTCCGAAGCATTTAAATCAAAACCTTGAGAAATGTATTCTATAAAGTTACAGAGATCTTTATATGGACTAAAACAGTCGGGTCGAATGTGGTATAATCGACTAAGTGAATATCTTATAAAAGTGGGATACAAATCTAATGTAATTAGTCCATGTGTTTTTATTAAAAGAACAATCTCAGTTTTTACAATTATTGCAGTATATGTAGATGATTTGAGTATCATTGGGTCTCCTGAAGAGATCGAAAAGACTGCAAATTTATTAAAAAAAGAATTTGAAATGAAAGATCTTGGTGTAACAAAATTATGTCTTGTCCTGCATATCAACCATTTGAATAATGATATTTTTGTCCATCGATCAAATTACATCCAGAAGATGTTAAAACGTTTTTGTTAGGTCCCAAAGGGAAAAATACTAGAAGGGGGGTTGAATAGTGTTTTTCAAAATTTAAGTCTTGCTTATAAACTTTACAGATTTAAGTCACTTTTTGCTTAATAAAAAGTTTTCTTATATTTTGAAAAGAGTTAGCAGCAGAATTTATAGCAAAGAACCCCTTAGTTTTTTGACCAATGGCTTACAGCAGCAATGCCAGTAAGTCTTTGCTAAATACTTTAGCAGAGACTAAGCAAAGCAGAAATAAAAGCAATAAGCAATATAAAAGATAAGTAGCAAAGAAAAATAAGTAAGAGAATTTTTATAGTGGTCCAGTGAAAACCTACTCCACTCTTTTTCTCTTTACTTGAGAAGACACTCACTAAAATGTTCACACAGAACAATAAGCAGCAGGACACTTAGTCCAGAATTACAATGGGTCACTTAGAACAAGTCACACAAACTAATAGCAGATGTTGTTCCTTGCTTACTATCTCTAAGTAGAAAGCTCATTGTTGAGCAAATTAGATAGCACTTGTTCAAGCTTGTTGTTGTGTCTTGCTGAGTTCTTTGAGTGTTAGATTGTCAGAGCAATTCTTGGTTGTTCAGTTCTCATAAATGAAATTTATGACTCCTATTTATACTACTCCAAAAATCTATCCGTTGAGAATTTTGAAATAGATCCGTTGGGAGTTGTACTGCCTTGACAGTGACTTGTACTTTTCCAGCTGTTTCTTGCTTAGTTCAAAAAGATAGCCGTTATTTTGTCTTCTAGTGCTTTTTGAAAAAGCTCTCTAGGAGTTGACTAAGCAGGACAAAGGATAGTCTTTTTCTAACACTCTTGCTTGGATCAAGGTAAGGTATCTTGTTATATCATTCCTTGCTTATTTCCATTCTAAGCAGGAATGTCCTTGAACTTTTTCTCTATATCTTCAACATCCTTCTTGATCTATGAGCAGAGTTTTCACATGTGATCAAAATCCTTGCTTAATTAGCAGAACATATCCACCTAACAAGTTGGATATTTTTCTAAGTCCTTTTACATCATATAAGCAAGGACTATATTACATCATGAATTCTTATATAAAATAAATGTAAATCTTTAAGCAACAGAAATATAAGCAGGGGTTCATCAACAATCTCCCCTTAATTGATGATGTCAAAACGAGTTATCTTGATCACCACAGCAAGCAACAAGATTCATTCTATTTCATAAAAAAAATGTTAAGTACAAGAATGATAAATGAAAATAAAATAAAGATAATTAAAAGGAAGTCTAATCCTCACTATCTGCAGATCCTTCTGATGTTTGCTCATCTTCTCCAAACTTTAGTAGCTCCAGTCTTCTCCTTTCCTTGGCTTCCTCCCTTTCTCTTTTTAGCGCCTCCTTTTCTTGCTTTCTTCTCTCCATTCTTTCCTTCCTGCGATTATACTCCCTTTCATTTTGCTAATCTCTAAGTCTCTTCATCTCCAACTCATATTGTTTGATTTTAGATTCAGACTCCTTAATGCTTGCAAGCAGTTTAAGACTTTCAACAGGCCCTGACTTCTTTGTCATCACATCTGCTTCTTCAAGGGCCTTCTGCAGTCTCATGTATGGAGAAGGATTGAGAATTTGTATAGCAGAATCAGGGATATGTTTGGGGACTCTTTTTCTGGTCACAACAGTAGGGGTCACAGCAGGAACGGGGATAAGAGCCGGAGCAGGAGTTAGAATAGCTAGATCTTGTTGTTGCTGTGCTACATCATGATCTCTCTTCCCCTTTTTGATATCATCAGTCATTAAAGGGACAAAGTCAATCAGCTTGTTGAGGGTCAGCAAGATTTGATCTTGCTTACGCTCTATTTTGTTGATTTGTTCTTCAAGATCAGAGGCAGCAGGAGGTGCCTTAGAGCTCTGTGCAGACTCAGCAGGCTGGGCATTGAAACTTGCTAAAACTTTATCCATTTTGGAATCAAGTTTAGCAAGCTTCTTCTTTGTTGACTTGGAGGAATGCAAGTGAGTCGACTTCGATTTCTTGGAGGCAGCATGAAGAGCCTTAGAAGGATGAGAGTCTTTAAGTCTGACTGGAACAGTAGAGTGTGAGTGGATGTATACTTGGTGGCGTGCACATGAAGGATTTTCCAAAGAAGGATCAGCAGGAAAAAGATATCCATTAATAGATGGAATGTCAACGGCAGTGTCCTCAACATCAGGAGAGGAGTCGATTATATTCCAGGCCACCCTCCAAGGATTTTCAATGAGCACGGTGAAATTTGGCACCCGTCTGAATGAATCTGAAATGGCACGCATGTCCATTCTGCTCCAGTATGCATGGAGGAGGGGTAGGAATAGAATGAAATTAGTAGGAAGCATGTAGGAAAAGAAATCATTAGAAAGACCCAACCAAAGACTTCTACTTCTTGCTAAAGCTTCAGAAGGGATGATCTCTTCTTTAAGTTGTCGTCGAGAGGTATCGTAGATGTTGCTGATGTTTTCAGTAGAGAAGTCCTTGGTCTTTTCAGCAAGCATCATCTTCTCGAAGTGTTCATATAGAACAATCTCTCTTTTAGCACATTCGTAGAAGGAAGAATGTCTGACTGGTGCATCAAAGCCAAGTTCCTTCAGCCGCTTCAGTAAGAGCCTCCGGTAATGCCTTACTGTGAGGTCAGGACTAAGATCCAGCAGACAATAGTCGTTTTCAAGCTCCATGATGTGGTCTTTGATAAGATCCCGTTTGACCATCCTGATGGCAGCAGCATGTACCTTAGCCATTTTTTCGGCCTCTGTTTCTTCTTGCTCCACCTCAACAACAGGCTCTTCCTCAGCAAGAAGGATGTCAACTTTTTCAGTTTATTCCGCAGCTTCTTCATTTGGTTCCCCCTCAGCGGATACTTTTGCTGGTGAGAAATGACTTGGACCTTCTTGGATTTGTTCAGCAAGGTATGCCTTGGGTTCTAAGCTAGCTTGCTCTACATCTTGTATCACCAGGGCTCTAATAAGTTCCTCAGATTTTTGTTCCATTCTTCTTTTGGCAGGAACATCAGAGCTTTCTTCAGAGTTGCTTCTAGTGGACTCTATCTACTTTGCTTTGCCCTTCCCTTTCACAGCAACATGTTTTCTTTTTGGAAGGGGCACATTGTCGCGAATAGCAAAGCCAAGCAAGACCAATCTCCATGTAGCAGGTGGTTTGATAGTGGGAGCTGGAGTCTCTGCTGATTGGTCCTTGTAGAGGTCTTCTTCTATGATCAGCTCTGGTTTGACCTTATCAGCAAGACGTAGGTTGGTGTGCTGCAGTTCTCTAGTGATTTCTACTTCAGCAACATCATCATTAGTTTTTGGACTTGTGACACTATCAGGTGTATCAGCAAGCTCCAGAACCTCGGTGATGCTGACCAATCTGGTGGGAGCAACATCATTTCTTGTTGATGGAAGTTCATCAGTGGGAGTGAGTTGATCAGCAACAACTATCTCTCCCGTAACAACATCTATTTCTTTGAAGAGTTCGTCAGATGAACTTTTCTGGGTATCAGTAGGAACAATTGATGAGGAGGCATCAGGATGATACTAGTCTATTTCTCTGAATAATTCATCCTCTGCTGATATAGTGGTAATAGGAACAGCAAAAGGTATATCCTGCTATCCTGGTTCCTGCTCATCATTAGTGGGAGGTTCAACATCTGAACCTCCTTCAGCAATGGCTTGAGTAGCAGCATCTTCATCGTACAACTCCATAAAGAAATCGTACACTTCTTTTTCCTCTGAATCGAGGGTAGATGCGTCAAACTCAGCATTAACAGTAGCAACTACCTTGGATTTCTTTTTCGGCCGCTGGATTTGAGTAGCAGCTCTTCTTTTCCTGCTGGGTTGGACAGTAGGAATTGTTGCGGTGGTAGATGGTTTTCAACAGGAAGTGAAATATCCTGCTGTCCCACAACAAGGTCTGCCAATTTCTTTGTTCTCCTTTCGGCAACTGCTCTTGCTAGGGCAGCAGGGTTCCTTTCATAGTTCAGTAAGATGGTAGGGGTAATGATCTTGTTCTTTGGCAGCTTCTTGGATCTAGTCCCTGCTAGGAAATTATTTCCAAGAATACGCTTGAGTAGCAAGGATAATGTTCGTCCATGACGGATCTTGATTTTCTTCTTGCTGGAGAAGAAATCTTTCAGCAGATCAAAGAATATCTGTGCCCAATTGATCTCCTGCTCAGACTTCAGCAGGGATACTAGAGAGATGACCTTTGCTGATGCCTCGTCTTGGGAGGTGAACTTGCACAACAAGGTCTTATGTAGGATGTCCATGAGGAAGTCCCATTTCTTCGAGAAATCCTTCCTCTTCTTGGTGCTATGATTTTTGACATAGCCAAGAACTTCCAGTATAGCAGGGACTACTGTAGATGGGGGCAGTAGGCCCTGACTTGTCATTTGGGGCGTGTCCCTGATACTTGCCACTGTGATCAGTACTTGCTGTCCATTTACACGGTCACTTATGTTGTTGTTTCTGACTTGTGCACTCTGGCAAAATTCCCTTAGAATTTCTTCATAGATGGGGCTATCAGTAGAGACCACATATCGAATCCCGCTGTTCCTCAGCAGCAATATTACTTCACGGATGTCAGCATCTTACTGTGTTGGGTTTCGTACCAGCAAACGCAGCGGAAAAATACGATATAAAA
>CM025785.1:22412589-22426854 GCA_014636745.2 Centella asiatica
GATACAGACTTCAAGAAATATCTTTCCAGTTAATATCTCTTGCTTCTGTTCAAGTTACATTGATTTTCGTGTATATGTTGATGACGGATGTATGCTGTCATAACGATCCACTGATAGTCAACCCTGATGGATCTTGATCAGTGCTTCTGGACCCCCTGATGCATATTGACTAGATCAGAGCTTCGTTCTTCGCTTGAGATATACTCAGTGCTTCTTGATCCTGATGGTTATGACTGACTGCATACATTCATGGCTTCCACTGATGTCATGTTTGACCAATCCCCCCCGATAGGTTACCCTGATGAATTCGCCTGACACTGACATATCTTGAAGTGTCCCCCTGATGGGTTGGTCTGCCTTCGTCATCCCCTGATAGGTTCCCCTTACTAGTTCCCCTGACGAGCTCCCCCTGACGGGTTCCCCCTGACTAGTTCCCCTGACGAGCTCCCTCTGACGGGTTCCCCCTGACTAGCTCCCCCTGACGGGTTCACCCTGATGGGTTCCCAAGATGGTATGAAATCAACGTAACTCTTTTCTTAGAATATCTGATGTGCGGAATACTTTGACTGTTTAAGTAACATCAGACATTCTTCTCCACGAAGCCAAGCCCTTCAAATGTTCCATTTTCTGACTTGTCTTGTGAAGAACAAAATCATCCACTGATGGATATTATTATCATCAGCGGATGCAAAACTTGTGCTTATTTCAAGGTTTATACAACACCTCGAGTATTTACAATTTGCACAACTTAATACTAAACTATCATCATCAGTGTTTAACCTTAACAAGATGCTAGTTGGTTATGGTATAAGAGACTTTCACACTTAAATTTCAAAACTATTTCAAAACTTGCTGCTAAAGAACTAGTAAAAGGTTTACTTAAATTCTCTTTTGAAAAAGAAAAACCATGTAAAGCTTGCCAATTTGGTAAGCAAACAAAACAATCTTTCTTAAGCAAACCTAAAAAATCAAACTCTATGCCTCTCCAACTATTACATCTTGATTTGTTTGGCCCTATATCAACTAGTCTTGGTGGAATGAAATATGCATTCACTATTGTGGATGATTTCACAAGATATACATGGGCATTATTTCTTTCTCACAAGAATGATGCACTAGCAGAGTTTGAGAAGTTTAGCAGACAAGTGCAAAATGAGAAAGAATTCAGAATTCAGTCAGTAAGGAGTGATCATGGGAAGGAATTCGACTTTGGAGGCTTTACTGAATTCTGTGATAAGCAAGGAATAACTCACAACTTCTCAGCACCAAGAACTGCACAGCAAAATGGAATGGTTGAAAGGAAAAATAGAACTTTGGAAGAAGCAGGAAGAACATTGCTTGCTAATGCTAGACTTCCTGAGTATTTCTGGGCAGAAGCAGTAAATACTGCTTGCTATACGCAAAATCATTCTCTCATACATCCTACTCTAAGCAAGACTCCATATGAGCTATGGAAAAGAAGAAAGCCCAACATCAGTTGTTTTCACATCTTTGGATGTCCTTGCTATGTCCACAACAATGGTAAGGAGTACTTAACTAAATTTCAAGCAAAATCTGATGAAGGTATTTTCTTAGGATATTCCACTCATAGCAAGGTTTTTCGTATTTTCAATAAAAGAATTCTAACAGTTGAAGAATCTATTCATGTTATATTTGATGAATCTAACCATGAGGAACCAAGTGGTTCACTCCCTCTTATAGCTAACCAAGAACATGATGAAGGACAACATACAGTAGAAACTAAGGAAGATCCTACTGAGGAACCTTCAGAAGGCAATATTCCAGATCTACCAAGAAGAATGAAGTAAAAGATGATGAACCAAACTTGGAGGAATCGAAGCAGCAAGACATTAGAACAGATCTACCAAGAAGAATGAAGTGGACGAAATCTCACTCAAAAGATTTAATAATTGGCAATCCCATAAGTTCAGTAAAGACCAGAAGATTTGCTTAAAATGAAAGTAGTTTTCTAAGTTTCCTATCTCAAATGGAACCAAAGAAAATTGAGGATGCTCTTGTTGATGCTGATTGAATCCTTGCTATGCAAGAAGAGCTAAACTAATTCAGCAGAAACAAAGTGTGGAATTTAGTTCCCGGGCCAAGAAATCATACAGTAATAGGTACCAAGTGGGTATTCCGAAATAAGATGGATGAAGATGGAATCATCATAAGGAACAAAGCAAGACTTGGGGCTAAGGGCTACTCACAGGAGGAAGGAATTGATTATGATGAAACCTGTGCTTCAGTAGCAAGGCTCGAAGCCATAAGAATCTTTCTTGCTTATGTTGTTTATCAAGGCTTCAAGGTGTTTCAAATGGATGTCAAAAGCGCCTTTCTGAATGGGAAACTTCAGGAGGAAGTATATGTGGAGCAACCCCTAGGTTTTGCTGATCATTCTCATCTTAACCATGTATATAGGCTTGAAAAAGATTTATATGGCCTTAAGCAAACACCACGGGCATGGTATGACACTCTATCTTCCTTTTTAGTAAATGAAGGTTTCAGTAGAGGTAAAGTTGACACCACTTTATTTATTAAGAAGCATAAAGATAAAACACTGCTTGTACAAATTTATGTAGATGATATAATATTTGGTTCTACTGATGAAAAACTTTGTGTAAGATTTGCTAAGCTTATGCAAAGTAAATTTGAGATGAGCATAATGAGAGAGTTGAATTTCTTTCTTAGACTTCAAATTAAGCAAAGCAGTGATGAAATTTTCATAAATCAATCCAAATATACCAAAGACCTGTTTAAGAAATTCGGATTGGAAACAGCAAGTCCTATGAAAACTCCCATGTCATCAACAACAAAGTTAGACAAAGATGAGCAAGGTAAATTCGTAGATATAACAAGCTATCGAGGTATGATTGGATCCTTACTTTAGTTAACAGCAAGCAAACATGACATTATGTTTGTTACATGTATTTGTGCGCATTTTTAATCTAACCCCAAGGAATCACATTTAGCTTTTGTTAAGAGAATTTTCAGATATCTCAGAGGAACTCCTAACTTAGGAATATGGTATCCAAAAGATTCTAACTTCAATCTTGCTGGATACTCAGATGCTGACTTTGATGGGTGTAAAATTGATCGAAAAAACACTTGTGGTACATGCCAATTTCTAGGAGGAAGACTTGTCTCATGGTTCAGCAAGAAGCAAAACTCTGTATCAACATCCACTGCTGAAGCTGAGTACATATCAGCAGGAAGTTGTGTTGCACAAATTTTGTGGATGAAGAATCAACTTGCTGATTATGAGTTTGATTTCAAGTCTATCCCTTTATTCTGTGATAATACTAGTGCTGTAGCCATTGCTTATAATCCTGTTTTACACTCTAGGACTAAACATATAGATATAAGGCATCATTTCATTAGAGATCATGTATAGCAAGGTACTATAGAGATAAACTATATTCCTACTAAAAATCAATTAGCAGACATTTTCACAAAACCCTTGGATGAAAATCGTTTTAACAAATTAATAAGTGAATTAGGCATGCTAAATTTAGAGTAAGATTCTGCTATACTAACATTTTGTTTGCTTAAGCAAGGACTTATGTTCTTAGCAATATGATAAACTTCTTGCTCAGGTGAAGAAAAAGATCCTGTTTATAGCTAAGCAGTCTCTTTAATCCTGCTATGTCAACTCATTATGTCTTGCTAAAATCTACCAAGATCCTACTAAATGACATAGTCTGCTGATAAAAGTTGTTTGCTGACATTGAGCAGCATTCATCAATGTTGTTGTCTTAATTAATGTCGATCTTGCTGCAAATTTCACAAAAAGGGGAGCCTCCTCGACAAAAGTGCCCTTTTAGAAACTAAGTCAAAGATTTTGCTTATACCATAAGCAAAGGATGTTCTTGTTGTTTACAAGTTAAATCTCCCTGCTCATCTGACCCTCAGTGGCAACAGAGATCAACAAGGAAAATGGATCCTGCTGTCTACATAAGAAGGATATATATGTCACCAGCAAAGACATACAATCATCCTACTGTCATCTCATGACTTGTCATTTTTTTCTTTGGTAACTTCCAGTTTTATCGCTATAAAAAGCCCATCATTACTTTAGCCATTTATTTTCTCTCTCCTCATTTAATGCCATTCTGCCCCATTATCTATTTACGGCTGCTGTCTTTTCGGTAATTAATTCTCACCACTACCCACAAATTTTTCTCCCACTAACTCTTCTACTACTCATCTCAATAACTTCCCTAAACCTCTTCAACTTCTTTTCACCCCCTATATAAACTCTTTAACCCTTCTCATTTGTTTTCACCTTTAAATTGCTCTGACTTCTCTCTAAAATATACTCTCTCTCTCTCTCTAAAACTTCTGTCGTAATCACTGCCATTAAATCCTAAAACCACCACTTTCTCCGACCAAACACACAGCAAGAATGGCAAAATGGCTTAACAAGATTTAATCTGAGTCTATCATAGACCTAGATTCCTTTGATGATGTTCAGCATGTTAGAGTGTATGCCCTAGTGGCCAATTATGTAATGATTGTGACACCATGTTTATGTTATGTTTTTTTTTGGTTAAATGATAATTACTTTTATTATGTTTTATTTACTGCGTAATATAAATGTTAACATAATAAATGTCCTTAGAAGAATGATACTAATTATATGGATTCAAGTATGTGACTTGAATATGAGATCATATAAGTATGTAAAGTATCATTTGTTGTTGTACCCCTGCTTATATTATCTTTGCTTAAACTTTCATTATGTGTTTGATTTATAAGAATTGATGATGTAATATAGTCCTTGCTTAGACAATGTAAAAGGACTTAGAAAAATATCCAACATGTTAGGTGGATATAATTTGTAGTTAAGCAAGGACCTTTGATCACCATTGAAGTCTACTGATAAGCCTGCTATGAAGGATTCTGAAGACGAAGAATTTTACAAGTATAGTCCTGCTTAGAATGGAAATAAGCAAGGACTAGTAAGCAAGATCCTTTGCTTATCAAAGTGAAGATTGTCAGAGAAGCTATCTTATTCCCTGCTTAGTCAACTTCTAGGATTCTCTGCTGAAAGGCACTAGAAGACAGAAAAACGGCTAACTTTTTTTGAACTAAGCAAGGACTGCTGAAAAGGTACAAGTCACATCAAGGGCAGTACACTCCAACGGATATATTTCAAATTTCCAACGGATAGATTCTTTGGAGGAGTATAAATAGAAGTCATAAATTTCATTTATGACAAACAATCAATGAATCAACTACCTCTGAGCAAAAACTCTCTGACATCTTAAAGGCTACAGCAAGACAACATAAAGCTTGAACAAGTGCTATCTATCTGCTCAACCAAGGAGCCTTCTACTTGAAGATAGCAAGCAAGATTTTCTGAAATCTTCTAAGTGTCTGTGTGACAATTGGACTAAGTGTCCTGCTAAAGAGGTCTAAGTGACCCATTGTAAATTGGACTAAATGTCCTCTTGCTGATTGTTCTGTGTGAACAGATTATAGTGATAGCCTTCTCAAGTAAAAGAGAAGAAGAGTGGAGTAGGATTATTCCGAACCACTATAAAAATTCTCTTCTCCTGCTTATCTTTTATATTGCTTCCTTGCTTTGCTTTGCTGTGCTTTGCATTAGTCCTGCTGAACTTGTTCAGCAAAGACTTACTATCTTTGCTACTTTTAAGCCATTAACTTTTGTTTTAAAATCTAAGGGGTTCCTTGCTTAAAACAATTCCGCTGCTAAATCCTTTGAAAATCTTAAGAAACCTTTTTATAAGCAAGAAGACTTTTAATTCAGTAAGGTTTTCTAAGTAAAGACTTAATTTTTTAAAAACACTATTCAACCCCCCTTCTAGTATTTTTACCCTTTGGGACCTAACAGGTGGTATCAGAGCTTAACACTCTTTGCTAAGCCCTACAGCTTGAGAGGATCCAAAATTTAAACTTTCTAATGGCTTTAAGAAGTGATTTTGGTGGCAAGCCCCCTATGTGTTCCAGAGATAGATTTGCTAATTGGAAACTGAGAATACAGGTGTACATGGATGCAATTGATGAAGAGCTATATGAAGCAATAAGAGTTGGACCTTACATTCCAGAGAAGATAAATCCTGCTGATCCCAACCAACTTGTTCCTAAGCAAAGAAAGGAATGGACGGATGAAGAAAAGAAGTTAGTGGGATACAATAAGAAGGCAATGAACATTCTCTTCATGGCTCTTGAAGAGGAAATGTTCGAAAGTGTATCTAACTGTACCTCTGCTAAAGAGGTTTGGGATGCCTTGCTGGTTCTCAATGAAGGAACCGTAGAAGTCAGAGAAAATAAGCAATCCCTGCTTATTCAACAGTATGAAATGTTCAGCATGCAGCAGGGGGAGAATCTCACTGCTATGTATGAAAGGTTTACTGTCCTACTTAACAATTTACGTGCTCTAGGAAAAACCTATGACACAAAGGACATAAATCTCAAGTTCATGAGATCTTTACCAAGGCAGTGGGATCCCAAGACCACTGCTGTCAAAGAATTAAGAAATCTACATACTACTGATCTCCAACAACTCTATGGAAACCTTCTTACATATGAGATGGAGTTAGCTCAGAGAGATTCCACATCTGAGCCAAGAAGGAAAGAAAGAGGGGTTGCATTGAAGGTTTCTGAATCAAAGCAACAAGTAGATTCTGATTCAGAGTCTACTGATAGTGATGAAGACATGGCTATGTTAGCCAGGAAGTTCAGAAGGTTTATGAGGAAGGAAAGAGGGAACTTCAGAAGAAATACAAGTAGCAGCAAGAGAGATTCTTCAAGAGATCTTTGCTATAACTGTAAGAAACCAGGACACTATGCTGCTGATTGTCGAAGCTCAGCAAGAGAGGAAAAGAAACTCCCTGCTAATGACAAGAGCAAGGGAAAAGAATATTACAAGAAGTACCAGCAGAAGAATAATTCAAACAGCAAGGACAAGGGACTTATTGCTGAAAAGTCTTGGAGTGAAAGTGAGAGCGACTCAGACTCCGGACCAGAAATTGCCACCCTTTGCTTAATGGCAAGGGAATCCGATCCCAGCAAGGAGGTTGATCTTACTGAGGTATTTGACTTTGATTCTCCTGACATCACTGAAGCTGAGTTGCGCTCCTTGCTTAAGGATGTTGCATCTCAGTGGCATAAGTATAGAAGATTGCTGAGAGTTGCTTCAGCAGAGTCTGATCAACTCAGGAGCAAGAACTCTGAAATCTTACTTACACTTGAAAAGGTGCAAGCAGAGAATTTGGAGTTCCTTGCTGTTGATGATGAGAGGGCCCTGCTTAGACAGCACCTCAGAGACTCTCAAGAGAGAGAGTCTAAGTTATCCTCCCAAGTTGAGGAATTAACCGTTACAATCTCCACATGGAACAAATCAACTTCGAATGCATGTGCTTTGCTGAAAAGCCAAAGAAGCATGCTGGATAGAAGTGGAATTGGCTCCGGGACTTGCGAAGTCCTTGCTGAAGAGAGTGGAGAAAGTGAGGCTGAGTCTATCAGCAGAACTATCTCTGTGCATTCAGCAGAGTGTAAAACTCCTAAAACCAAAGGTAATAGAAATATTACCTCGCTAAAGAACAAATTCCCTGCTAACCGTAACTATAAGCAGGGACATGGTGCAAAACAGACCAAGGGTGGAATGTTTAGCAAGAACCATGTTCCTCCTGCTTATAATTACAACAATGCGAGGAATTTGAAATTTAGCAAGGGTGATAGGAGCAAACACTGGAAACAACCTCAACCTAAGAGACGAGGTAAGCAGCACACACATCACAACATGATGCATTTGAGATGCTATTGTTGCCATAGGATTGGCCACATAGCTTCTCTTTGCCTTGCTGACCCTTACTATACTGGCTGGTCTCAAAAACCAAAAACGAGACAAGTATGGGTCCCCAAGGGTACTAACCTTTATGGACCCAAGTCTTGCTGGGTACCAAAGTAATTGCTTATGTTTTGCAGGTGGTGAGCAAGGAACAAATTTGGTACTTGGACAGTGGATGTTCAAGACATATGACAGGAGATAAAGCCTTGCTCACTAATTTCAAAGAAAAGGATGGACCACAAGTGATCTTTGGAGATAATAGTGCTGGAAGAACTAAGGGATATGGTTCAGCAGGGAATGGATTAATCTGCTTCAACAAGGTTGCCTATGTGGAGGGTCTCAAGCACAACTTGCTTAGCATAAGCCAGTTGTGTGACAAAGGGCATAAGGTCACCTTCCTAGACAATCAATGTCAGGTAAGAGATCTTCAAACAAATTCTTTGAAGCTTTCTGGCTCAAGAAATGGGAATGTTTATGTAGTAGATTTGGCTAAGCTAAGTCCTACTGAAACAACCTGCTTTCTTGCTAAAGCTTCAGCAGATGCTAGTTGGTTATGGCATAAGAGACTTTCACACTTAAACTTTAAAACGATTTCAAAACTCGCTGCTAAAGACCTTGTAAAAGGTTTGCCTAAATTTTCCTTTGAAAAAGAAAAACCTTGTAGAGCTTGTCAATTTGGTAAGCAAACAAAACAATCTTTCTTAAGCAAACCTGAAAAATCAAACTCTATGCCCCTCCAGCTATTACATCTTGATTTGTTTGGCCCTATAACAAGTAGTCTAGGTGGAATGAAATATGCATTCACTATTGTGGATGATTCCACTAGATTTACATGGGCATTATTTCTTGCTCACAAGAATGATGCATTAGCAGAGTTTGAGAAGTTCAGCAGACAAGTGCAAAATGAGAGAGAACTCAGAATCAAGTCAGTAAGAAGTGATCATGGAAGAGAATTCGACTTTGGAGGCTTTACTGAGTTCTGTGATGAGCAAGGAATTTCTCATAACTTCTCTGCACCAAGGACTCCACAGCAAAATGGAATGGTTGAAAGAAAGAACAGAACCTTGGAAGAAGCTGGAAGAACATTGTTTGCTGATGCTAGACTTCCTGAGTACTTCTGGGCAGAAGCAGTGAACACTGCTTGCTATACTCAAAATCGATCACTCATTCATCCAACACTTGGCAAAACTCCATACGAGCTATGGAAGGGGAGAAAGCCGAACATAAGTTATTTCAGAATCTTTGGATGTCCCTGCTATGTTCACAACAATGGTAAGGAGTACTTGACTAAATTTCAAGCAAAATCCGATGAAGGTATCTTCTTAGGGTATTCTACTCACAGCAAAGCTTATCGAGTCTTTAATAAAAGGATTCTAACAGTAGAAGAGTCTGTTCATGTTGTATTTGATGAAACTAACCATGAGGAACCAAGTGGTTCACTCCCTCTTATAACTGAGCAGGAACCAAATGAGAATCAACAGGCTGCAGAGTCAAAGGAAGTCCCTGCTGAAGTATCTTCAGAAAGCACTGCTCCATTGGATAGCACCACTGCTGAAGTAAAAGATGATGAACCCAACTTGGAGGAACTAAGACAGCAAGATATTCGATCAGATCTACCAAGAAGGATGAAATGGACCAAGTCTCACTCAGAAGACTTGATAATTGGAAATCCTACAAGCCCAGTAAAGACCAGAAGATCTGCTCAAAATGAAAATAGTTTTCTAAGCTTCCTTTCTCAAATGGAACCTAAGAAAATTGAGGATGCTCTTGTTGATGCTGATTGGGTCCTTGCTATGCAAGAAGAGCTTAACCAATTCAGCAGGAACAAAGTTTGGAATCTTGTTCCCAGGCCAAGAAATCATGCTGTAATTGGCACCAAGTGGGTATTCCGAAACAAAATGGATGAAGATGGGATCATCACAAGAAACAAGGCAAGACTTGTGGCCAAGGGCTACTCTCAGGAGGAAGGAATCGACTATGATGAAACCTTTGCTCCAGTAGCAAGGCTTGAAGCCATAAGGATTTTTCTTGCTTACGCTGCTTATCAAGACTTCAAGGTGTTTCAGATGGATGTCAAGAGTGCATTTCTGAATGGAGAACTTTAGGAGGAAGTCTATGTGGAGCAACCTCCAGGCTTTGCTGATCATGCCAATCCCCACCATGTTTATAAGCTTGATAAAGCTTTGTATGGTCTTAAGCAAGCCCCACGTGCATGGTATGATACTCTGTCTTCCTTTTTAATTGGTGAAGGTTTCAGTAGAGGTAAAGTTGATACTACTCTCTTCATTAGAAAGCATAAAGATAAAACTTTGCTGGTACAAATCTATGTAGACGATATAATTTTTGGTTCTACTGATGAAAAACTTTGTGCAAGATTTGCTAAGCTTATGCAGAGTAAATTTGAGATGAGCATGATGGGAGAGCTGAACTTCTTTCTTGGACTTCAAATTAAGCAAAGAGGTGATGGAATTTTTATCAATCAATCAAAGTACACCAAAGACCTGCTTAAGAAGTTTGGGTTAGAATCAGCAAGTCCTATGAAAACTCCCATGTCATCAGCAACAAAGTTAGATAAAGATGAGCAAGGTAAATCCGTAGACATAACGAGCTATCGAGGTATGATCGGATCCTTACTGTACTTAACTGCTAGTAGACCGGATATTATGTTTGCTACATGTATTTGTGCACGTTTTCAATCTAACCCCAAGGAATCACACTTAGCTTCTGTTAAGAGAATTTTCAGATATCTCAAGGGAACTCCTAACTTAGGAATATGGTATCCAAAAGATTCAAATTTCAACCTTGCTGGATATTCTGATGCGGACTTTGCTGGGTGTAAAATAGATAGGAAAAGCACGAGTGGAACATGCCAATTCCTTGGTGGAAGACTTGTTTCGTGGTTCAGCAAGAAGCAAAACTCAGTGTCAACATCCACTGCTGAGGCTGAGTATATATCAGCAGGAAGCTGTGTTGCTCAAATTCTGTGGATGAAAAACCAACTTGCTGACTACGGGTTTGATTTCAAGTCTATTCCTATATTCTGTGATAATACTAGTGATGTTGCCATTACTTATAATCCTGTTTTACATTCTAGAACTAAACATATAGATATAAGGCATCATTTCATTAGAGATCATGTTCAGCAAGGTACCATAGAGATAAACTATATTCCTACTGAAAATCAATTAGCAGATGTTTTTACAAAACCCTTAGATGAAAATCGTTTTAACAAATTGATAAGTGAATTAGGTATGTTAAATTGTGAATAGGCATTTTGCTACTAACATCTTGTTTGCTTAAGCAAGGACCTTAGTTCTTAGCAAGATAATTTCAGGAGAAAAAGCACTGCTGATGTCTCAGCATCAGCAGACCTTCCTATCCTTGCTGATGACGCGTCAAACATTGCTGAAGTCCCTGCTGATCCAGTCCTTGCTAATCAAGTCCAAATGCTGCTAAAAATTCCACATCATCCCTGCTGGAATTTTTGAAAAAGGGGGAGTCGTCCAAAGAAAATGGGATATTTCAAAAACTAAGTACATCCTTGCTGGAACAGAAAAATTGCTGCTGAAAGTATCCCTGCTGATCGAAGGCTGATGGAAAATCTACAACCCTGCTGTGAAAATTTAGAAAAAGGGGAGACGTCCAGACAAAAGGGAATATTTCAAAAACTATGTACATCCTTGCTGGATCGAAAAAGGATGCTGCTGAGAGGATCCCTGCTGATCGAAGGACTACTGCTGATCAAAGGCTGATGGAAAATCGACAACCCTGCTGTGAAAATCTTGAAAAAGGGGACGTCCAGAAAATGAGCTCTCAAAAACTATGTTAACTCCTGCTGGGATGTCAAATTCCTTGCTGAAATGTCATCGCTGCTGAAATGACGGACGCTACCCAAATATCAAAGATGCTGCTGATGTCTCAGCAGACATCAATCCCTGCTGAAAGACAAATTTCATGTTGCTGATCATATCCTTGCTGATAACATCCTTGCTGATAACATCCTTGCTGATCGCTGATGTCCTTGCTGATAAATTCTGAAAAAGGGAGACCCCTCGACGAAACTGCTATTTCAGAAACTATGTTAGTCCTTGTTGTCTCCTTGAGCAAAGGACATTCCTGCTGTAACACTCAAAAACAGCAAGGATACTATTCTTGCTGGTTTCAGTCCTGCCCTTTCACATCAGCAAAGATGAACTACAGCAAGTCTGATCCTATCCACGTTTACCGCCGGAAAAGTAGTCATATCAAGCCGCAATATTCTCTCACCTCATTAAATGTCACTCTGATCCATAAACTTTTTACGGCTGCTGTCCTTTCGGTAATTAATTCTCACTACTACCCATATTTTTCTCCCACTAACTCTTCACCTTCTGAAAGCAGTTACCACTCTCTAAACACTTCAACTTCTTTACCTCCTATATAAACTCATTTTTAACCCTTCTCAAATTTACCGAAACCACAGCTCTGATCTCTCACTCTATATTCATTCTAATCCCTGCTGAAAACTACCGTCACTACCTCCGACTACTTTTTCCGACAACTATCAGCAGACATGGCCAACTGGTTAGACAAGATTGAATCTGAGTCCTTCATCGACATAGATTCCTTTGCTGGGATTCAAGATGCTGAAATAACTGAAGTCATATCCCTGCTGAGGAACAGTGGGATACATTATGTCATCTCTGCTGATACTCCCATATATGGGGAAGTGATCAGAGAGTTCTGTTCAAAAATACAAGTTCGAGACCACAGCATCATCGGACGGGCAAATGGGCAGATAATTCTCATTACACCAGCAAGCATCGCCCGTGTACTACAGATGCCAAGTGTAGGTCTGCTGACTCCACCTACAGTCTCCACTACTGTCCTTGCTGATCTGGGATATGTCAAGACCCATGCCAGCAAGAAAAGAAAGGATTTCCCAAGGAAATGGGACTTCCTCATGGACATACTTCACAAGACCTTGCTGTGTAAGTTCACCTCTCAAGACGAGGCATCAGCAAGGGTTATATCATTGGTATCCTTGCTGAAGGATGGGGAGCCAATCAACTGGGCTCAAATCTTCTTTGAAGTCCTTGCTGAATCCTTCTCCAGCAAGAGGAAGACGAAGATTCGTCATGGACGAACCATGTCCCTGCTGCTCAAGGGACTACTTGGAGAACACTTCCCAGCAGGGACAGAAGCGAAAAAGCTTATGTACAGCAAGGTGATCACTCCATCCCTGCTGAAAAACTATGGGCGCAATCCAGCTGCACTGGCCAAAGCAGCTGCAGCAAGGAGAGCTAGGGGACCAGCAGAGGGGCAAACATCTGTAACACCTAATGCCAGAAGTGACGAACGCATTCCTGCTGGTCCGCCCAGCAAGAAGAGGAGAGCAGCAGGACAAATTCAGAGGCCTAAAAAGAAGTCCAAGGCAACGCCTGCTGAATTTGACCTCTCTACATTAACCAAGGAGGAGAGGGAAATTTATGAATTTTACATGGAACTATATGATGAAGATGAGGCTGCTGACGCCATTGCTGCTGGAGGATCCGATGTGGAACCTCCCTCTGAAGAAGACATCCCCTCAGCAGTCCCTCTCACTCCTGAGTCAGCAGGAGATGAAATTTTTGAAGAAATTGACAACTACCTCCCTGCTGATTCATCTCCTATCCCTGCTGAAGAACAGCAAAGATCATCCTCTAATATCTTCAGAGAGATTGACGAAATAACGGAGGTGGCGACTCCCACTGACCCTATCCCTGCTGACTCTCCAGTGGCAGAGCCAGCCACTCCCACTGAAGTTTTGGAGTTCACGGAGACCGAGTCTGTTGGCACTCCAGACTCTGAGAATGGACCTGCTGAAGTGGAGATTGTTTTCCACCCAGCAAACAAAGCCATTTCTCCTCCCACATACTACACGGGAGAAATTGATAGATCAGCAGTGTCCCCAGCGGAGCAATCAGCAGAGACGGTTCCCAAACCCTCTGCTGCCCGAAGACTTGTCCTCCCTGGCTTCACCATCCGGTCTCCTGCTGACCCGACCCTTCCTTCAAGAAGAAAACATGTCGCTGCTAAGGGCAAAGGGAAGGGAAAGCAAACTCAAGCATCCAGCAGCAGTGACAGTGACTCTGATGATGTTCCTGCTGTACATGCAAAGGAAAAACAATCACAGGAACTCATCAGGTCCCTGCTGATTGAAGATGCTCTCGCTGCTGGCTTAGATCCCGATGAGTACCTTGCTGAGAATATTCAAGAAGGACCCAGCAATCAATCTCCAGCAAGGGTACTATCTGAGGGGGAGCCCACTCCTGCTGAGTCGTCTGCTGAGATGCTAGCCATTGAGGGGGAGGACAAGGACATTCCTGCTGATGAGGCACATTCTGAACCTGCTGGATCCGACCCACAACCAGCTGTCAGCAAGGACTCTCCTACTGCACAAAAGCTTGCTAAGCTTGAGGCTCAACTAGCAC
>CM025785.1:22426954-22580838 GCA_014636745.2 Centella asiatica
ATGTCAGGCCAATTCATCAGGGTAACCTGTCGGGGGGGATTGGTCAAACATGACATCAGTGGAAGCCATGAATGTATGCAGTCAGTCATAACCATCAGGATCAAGAAGCACTGAGTATATCTCAAGCGAAGAACGAAGCCCTGATCTAGTCAATATGCATCAGGGGGTCCAGAAGCACTGATCAAGATCCATCAGGGTTGACTATCAGTGTATCGTTATGACAGCATACATCCGTCATCAGCATATACACGAAAATCAATGTAACTTGAATAGAAGCAAGAGATATTAACTGGAAAGATATTTCTTGAAGTCTGTATCCATCCAATGAGAACTCTTGCGCATTAAATGCATGCAGATCAGGGGAAGAAAAAGAAGCAACAAAGCATGCATCAGTCTGACACATTAGGCAGTGATGTGACATACTTGCGGCTAAGTTGAAAAAGGCAGCACGTCTCAAGCACGTGATTTTCAACCACTGATCTACATATATAAAGAAGAAGTTTTCATTGATGAAAAGGGACGAGACAAATAGAAGCACATAAAAACACTAGGAAGCTCTGTAATATTTCTTGAGAGATTTATTGTCAGAGAGAAATCTTTGAAGCTAGTGAGTATGAGAAGCTGTGAATTTCATTCACAGAAATTGTAGCTGTAATTCACAGTTGTGATATTACAGATTTCCAGAAAAACACCAAGTTATAATACAACTATTTTAACTTGAATATGAGTGTTATTATTTTACTGTTTTTCTGTACTCTTGCTATTTTTTGGAAGAAGCTATCAAAGTTCAATAGAGCGAAAAAGTTTTGAGTGTTTGTTTTCTTCCCCCCCCCCCCCCCCCCTTCTATAAACACTTGAGCTTATTTTGCTCTAACACATCTGCTGATGCTTTAGCAAGAAAACAAGATGTTTTAGCAGGACTTAGCTTAGCCAAATCTACTACATAAACATTACCATTTCTTTAGCCAGAAAGCTTCAGAGAATTTGTTTGAAGATCTCTTACTTGACATTGATTGTCTAAGAAGGTGACCTTATGCACTTTGTCACACAACTGACTTATACTAAGCAAGTTGTGCTTGAGTCCTTCCACATAAGCGACCTTGTTGAAGTAGACTATTCCATTTCCTGCTGAACCATATCCCTTAGTTTTTCCAGAACTGTTATCCCCAAAAATTACTTGAGGACCATCTTTCTCTTTAAAATTGGTGAGCAAAACTTTATCTCCTGTCATGTGTCTTGAACATCCACTGTCCAAGTACCAAATTTGTTCCTTGCTCACATCCTACAATTCATAAGCAGAGTCATTTTGGTACCCAACAAGACTTGGGTCCATTTAGGTTAGTACCCTTGAGAACCCATACTTGTTTCATTTTTGGTCTTAGAGACTTAACAGAATAGTAAGGATCCGCAAGGCAAAGAGAAGCAATGTGACCAAACCTATGGCAGCAATAACATCTTAAATGCATCATGTTGTGTTGTGTGTGTTGCTTACCTCTTTTCTTTCATTGAGGTTGTTTCCAGTGTTTACTCATAATCTAACCTTTGCTAAATTCCAAATTCCTTGCTGTGTTGTAATGATGAGCAGGGAGAACATGGTTCTTGCTAAATTTTCCACCCTTGCTCCATTTAGCACCATGTTCTTGCTTATGGTTACGGTCAGCAGGGAATTTGTGCTTTAGCAAGGTAACATTTTTGTTACCCTTGGTTTTAGCAGGAGGTTCACACTCTGCTGAATGAATAGAGATTGTTCTGCTGATAGATTTAGCTTCACTTTTTCCACTTTCTTCAGCAGGAGCTTTGCAAATTCCAAATCCAATTCCTCCTCGATCTAGCAAGCTTCTTTGGCTTTTCAGCAAAGTACAAGCATTAGAGGATGACTTGTTCCATATGGAGATTGTTTCTGTTAATTCCTCAACTTGGGAGGTTAACTTAGACTCTCTTTCTTGAGAGTCTCTGAGATGTTGTCTAAGCAGGGTCTTTTCATCATCAGCAACAACTAACTCCAAACTCTTAGCTCTCATTCTTTCAAGTGTAAGCAGGATTTCGGAGTTCTTGCTCCTTAGTTGATCAGACTCTGCTGATGCAGTTCTCAGCAATCTTCTATAACGATCCCACTGAGATGCAACATCCTTAAGCAAGGAGAGCAACTCAACTGCAGTCATGTCAGTAGAGTCAAAATCAAATACCTCAGTAAGATCAACTTCCTTGCTGAGTTGCGATTCTTTAGCCATTAAGCAGAGGTTGGCGATTTTTGGTCCGGAGTCTTCTGAGTCACTCTTACTCTCACTCCAAGATTTTTCAGCAAGGAGTCCTTTGTCTTTCTTGGTAAAGTTATTCTTTTGCTGGTACTTTTTGTAGTATTCTTTTCCTTTGCTCTTATCATTAGCAGGGTATATTTTCTCGTCCCTTGTTGTGCTTCGACAATCAGCAACATAGTGTCCTGGTTTCTTGTAGTTGTAGCAAAGATCTTTTGAAGAGTCTCTTTTGCTGCTACTTCTAATTCTTCTGAAGTTGCCTCGGTCTTTTCTCAAGAATCTTCTGAACTTTCTTGCTAGCATGGACATGTCTTCGTCGTTGTCTCCAAATTCCGAGTCTGAGTCTGCTACATTCTTACGCTCAGCAGCCTTTAAAGCCACTCCTATGTCTTTCCTTCTAGGTTTAGTAGAAGTATCTCTTTGAGCTAGTTCCATTTCATAGGTGAGTAGGTTTCCATATAGTTGTTGAAGATCAGTAGCATGTAAGTTCCTCAATTCCTTTACTGCAGTGGTTTTAGGATCCCACCATCTTGGTAAAGATCTCATAAATTTGAGATTGATGTCCTTGGTGTCATAGGTTTTCCCTAGAGCACATAGATTGTTAAGCAAGACAGTTAATCTTTTATACATAGCAGTAAGGTTTTCTCCTTGCTGCATACTGAACATTTCATATTGTTGGATAAGCAAGGATTGCTTATTTTCTCTGACTTCTGTTGTTCCTTCATTTAGAACCAGCAGAACATCCCATACTTCTTTAACAGAGGTGCTGTTTGACACATTTTCGAACATTTCTTCCTCAAGAGCCATGGAGAGAATATTCATTACCTTCTTATTGAATCCTACTAATTTATTTTCTTCATCTGTCCATTCCTTTCTCTACTTAGGAATAAGCTTGTTGGGATCAGTAGGGTTTATCTTCTCTGGTATGTAAGGCCAAACTTTTATTGTTTCAAACAATTCTTCATCAATTGCATCCATGTACACCTATATTCTCAATTTCAAATTAACAAATCTATCTCTGGTGCACATAAGGGGTTTGACACTGAAATCACTTCTTAAAGCCATCAAAATTTAGGATCCTCTCAAGTTGTAAGGCTTAACAAAGAGTGTTAAGCTCTGATACCACTTGTTAGGTCCCAAAGGGAAAAAATACTAGAAGGGGGTTGAATAGTGTTTTTCAAAATTTAAGTCTTGCTTATAAACTTTATAGATTTAAGTCATTTTTTGCTTAATAAAAAACTTTCTTATATTTTGAAAAGAGTTAGCAGCAGAATTTATAGCAAAGAACCCCTTAGTTTTTTTACCAATGGCTTAAAGCAGCAATGCCAGTAAGTCTTTGCTAAATAGTTTAGCAGAGACTAAGCAAAACAGAAATAAAAGTAACTAAGCAATATAAAAGATAAGCAGCAAAGAAAAGTAAATAGGAGAATTTTTATAGTGGTTCAGTCAAACCCTACTCCACTCTTCGTCTCTTTACTTGAGAAGTCACTCACTAAAATGTTCGCACAGGACACTTAGTCTAGAATTACAATGGGTCACTTAGACCAAGTCACACAGACTAATAGTAGATGTTGTTCATTGCTTGCTATCTCTAAGTAGAAAGCTCCTTGTTGAGCAAATTAGATAACACTTGTTCAAACTTGTTATTGTGTCTTTCTGAGTTTTTTGAGTGTCAGATTATCAAAGCAATTCTTGGTTGTTCAGTTCTCATAAATGAAATTTATGACTCCTATTTATACTATTCCAAAAATCTATCCGTTGAGAATTTTGAAATAGATCCGTTGGGAGTTGTACTGCCTTGACAGTGACTTGTACTTTTCCAGCTATTCCTTACTTAGTTCAAAAAGATAGCCGTTATTTTGTCTTCTAGTGCTTTTTGAAAAATCTCTCTAGGAGTTGACTAAGCAGGACAAAGGATAGTCTTTTTCTGACACTCTTGCTTGGATCAAGGTAAGGTATCTTGCTATATCATTCTTTGCTTATTTCCATTCTAAGCAGGACTGTCCTTTAACTTTTTCTCTATATCTTCAACATCCTTCTTGATTGATGAGCAAAGTTTTCATATGTGATCAAAATCCTTACTTAATTAGCAGAACATATTCACCTAACAAGTTGGATATTTTTTTAAGTCCTTTTACATCATATAAGAAAGGACTATATTACATCATAAATTCTTATATAAAATAAATGTAAATCTTTAAGCAACAAAAATATAAGTAGGGGTTCATCAACAGTTTTAATATGGACAAAGCTCATCTTTTAAGTACACCAATGGTTGTTCGATCACTTGACGTAGAAAAAGATCTTTATCATCCCCGAGAAAAGAATGAAGAAGGATTTGGTCCAGAAGTACCATACTTAAGTGCAATAGGGGCTTTGATGTATCTTACTAATAATACAAGACCTGATATTACTTTTTCTGTCAATGTATTGGCAAGATATAGCTCTGATCCAATATGCCGACATTTGAACATAATTGAACATGTGTTTCGTTACCTTTGTGGGACAAGTGATATGAGACTATTTTACCAAAAGAATAAAAAATTCAAATTAGTTAGGTATGCAGATGCAGGGTATTTATCAGATCCACATAAAACTCGATCACAATCTAGATATGTATTTACATATGAAAATACTGCAATTTCATGGCGATCAACAAAACAGACACTGACAACAACATCATCAAATCATGCCAAATTAATTGCTCTATATGATGTTGGACGAGAATGTGTATGGTTGAGATCAGTGATTCAACACATCCAGGAGGAATGTGGACTTGAGTCAATCAAAGGAAACCCAACTGTGATATATGAAGACAATGTAGCATGTATTACTCAAATCAAAGAAGAATATATTAAAGGTGACAGAACCAAACACATCTCATCAAAAATTTTCTCAACACATGATCTATAAAAGGATGGTTTGATAAATGTTTATCAAATTAGGTCAAGTGATAATTTGATAGATCTATTCACAAAATCATTGCCGAGAAAAGTTTTTGAACAACTTACACAGAAGATTGGTTTCTGTCGTTTTAAAGATATACATTAAAATGAGGGAAAGTATTATACACGTTGTACTCTTTTTCCTTCACTAAGTTTTATCCCACTGGGTTTTCTTAGTAAAGTTTTAATGAGGTAACATAACTGATTCAAAAGTATCAGTTAATTTGGTCCTGACATACCTAATTTATAATTTATCCTGCAGAACATATTAATCGTATATAATATAAGATAAAATGTCTAAAAGAGAGTGTTATGAAATATAGATTTTTTACCTATTCACTTCTCCAACTCTCCAGTTCTCTATCTCTTCAGTTCTCCACCTCTCCAGTTCTCCATTTCATATACATTCTCTTGCCTATAAATAGAGATATTGTAGAATGATGATGTACACAATCAAGTTGAGATATTATATAAAAATAAGATTAATCTCTCTTTTCAGTTTTACTTTATTTTATAATAAACCCACATATATTCATCGTCTTTATTTTTTAGCATTACAATGCACATATATTAAATGTTAGATAATGCGTTGTACATTACTAGGAAAAAATGCATTGTACCGATGCTAATTCGCCCGTGTACGAAGGCGCCCATAAAAGATAGGAGTAATATAAGTTATCAACTAAAAATATTTTAAATAAATATTAATACAGATAAAAATTTATGTCACATAAAATATATATTCGTATTTAATTTCAATTCAGAATTGTCTGCTATAATAGTAACTCATTCTTTGTGAAGTATCCATTCTTCCGTCTCAGAATATAATCGCATATATTATTTCTCAAAGTTGTTTAATTCATTTTCAAGTGTTTAATTCATGTAGATTTCAATAAATTTTATCTTTAATATTAGTAATTATGATATAAGAAATAAAAAATATATTAATTAACATCACTTATCTAATTAGAAATACGTTTTGACTTTTTGAAGTCAAATAATGACATATTAAATCTCAAAATTAATGTAATTTATGAAAATTTTAAATATAAATTATGTTTTAATCCAAGATTTTTGTCATGAATTATAAGATTATAATAATGATATTAACTAAAATAAATTAAATTAGCATTAATTTAAATTTTAATACGTCGTTTGATTTTAAAAAGTTAAAACATATTTTTAATTTTGGAATGGATGATAATATATATTATTGCCAAAAATTTAAACCTTTTAAAAAATTATTATTTGATATCTAATGTATTCATATGTAGTATTCAGTGTAAATAACAAACATACTTATTAATTAAGTATTCAACATCTACATATTAGTCTTATTAATTCAAAATAATTTAAATTTTATATTCGGTATTTATTCAGAATTTAATGCTTAATAAAATAAATAAGGCGTTAACTATTTTCCTTGAATTGCAATAATGCGAATAAACTTGTTAAGGATAGGAGATTATTCCTAATTTTAAGGATCGGTAATTTTTTTTTGCAATAAGAGGGTTTGACGAATTTTATAGTTACAGACGGAATAGGAGATTAAAGAGAAAAGATGAGATTATACCTATTTGTAGATAAATTTGATCATTTGAAAAATCACTTATTTGTCGACGAAGCACGGTCAATAATAAATTTAAGGGAAAATCTTTTCAACGGTTGTTCAATTATATTAGTTTTACACATCTCAAATTTTTTTCGCAATTTGTTTGGTATATAAATTTTTTAAAACATGTGCAATTAAGAAATTTTATCAATTTTTCGTTAAATCTGATAGAAAATACATTCATGCAAATCACACATGTAATAAAATGGTTGGTTTATGTCATATGTAAACTTTCTTTTCAACTGTTCTTGAGATATATCAACTTTGCAAATTTAGTCAAAATTTTTCAAAAAGAATTTCTTAATAAAATAAAGACTAAAAATTAAATTTATGACTCATATTAGTGTATTTTCTGTCAGATTTAATGAGATATTGACGAAATTTAATGATTGTGCATATTTTAAAAATTTTATATACCAAACAAGTTGCAAAAAAAGTTTGAGAACCAAATGTGCAAAACTGATATATTTTGGAGACTGTCGAATAAGTTTTTTTCTCCTAAATTTAAAGGTACTACGGTAAGTATTTATATTTGAGTTGTACTCATTTATATTTGAATAGCTTAGAAACTCGTGCACAACACGAGTTATATTATTAAATATTTTTATTTTTGTTTTAAATTTATATTTTAAGAAAAATGAAAAAAATTAAGAATTATTTACAATGTTTTTAATTATATAATGAAATATTTTATTATCTATTTTTTTAATTTGAATTTCAATCAAATTTTAAAATGTAGTAATCAAATGGTGATAAAAAATATGTTCGGTAAAGTGTCCGTGCACAACATAGACACGTTAATTTGAATATTTTTAGCAAATTATTTTTTTTGGACTTTTTTTTAATTATATAGATAATATATTTTAGATCAAAATATATTGTGTTAATTAAATATATGTTTGTATTTTTGTTAATTAATTAAAATTTGAAATTAGTTATTAAAGTTGAATATAAATATTATAGAATAATAAATTTTGATTATAAATATGTGTATCGTATTACACTATACATAAATTAGTTGGATAATTAGTTGGTTAAAATTATTATAGGATAAACTTAATATATCATTCAATTTATTATAAAATTAGAGTTCCTTGAAACTCTATTATGATATTATTTTAGGATTTAGGATTATATGAAAAAAATAGTTATATTATTCACTTTATTATAAAATTAGAGTTCTTTTGTGACTCTATTATGAAATTATTTTAGGATTTGAGATTTTGTTATTTTTATTTTTTCAAATTTTACGTACGTACGTACAATACATTTAGTCTCTTACTCCTTTAATATATAAGTATAGATTAGCCATGGAATCTATGCACAACATAAATATATTTTATTAATATTTTTTCATTTAATATTTTGATTTAATATAATTTTAGATATTATATAGTATTTAGAGTATTTTTCTAAATTATCTTTTTCTTAAGTTTATATAGATAATATATTTTAGAATTGTGTTTTTTTTTTATTTTTGATGCATGTGAAGTATGTTTTTTATTTTATTTTTAAGATTGAGTTAATGAATTTTTTATTGGTTTTTTTTTTTTTTTGGTTTTATAAGTTTTTCTTATTATTGTATGATTTTAAATTGTTACATTATTATTAATTTTTGGGGCTAGGTTTTTATTATGAGTGTTTTTGGTATTTTTTTGTCCATTTTTTTTTTTGTTTTGCACCTTTTTTAGGGAAACTTTTTCTTGTGTGTTTTTACGGTTTTTTTCTTTTAACGTACGTCGTAGCTGTCATTTAGTATTTTATTTCTTGTCTTTTTTTAGGACCAGTTTTAAAGGTGAATTTTTCCTGTAAATTTTTGCAATATTTTTTTTCTTTTATCATAGGTACATATTTCCATTTTTCGCCTTACTATATATTTGCAAAATTGATTTATCAATACGCTGTGTTTCAAATATAAATATAAATGGTTACAAAATATGTTGGTATTACCGTATTATCATGTCCTGCGTATAACTCAGAGATTCGTGCACACAATATATGAGCATTTGCCATTTGGAGTGAGTTTACTCTATTTTACCTGGCGTGGCTGCCACGGTGGAGGAAAGAAACGACCACACGACTATTTCAAAACGCTATTAGAGCAATTCCAACTGTTACTTTTTTGTGATCCATTTCATGATATGAATCCCACTAAATAGACTTGGGCAGCAATTTTTTTGTTGGAAACGATCACAAAAAAAATGGGTTTGCCCACCACGTTGGACAACCCATTTTCTGTCAATACATTCCCTTTTTCAGCTATTTTTAAAAGAAATATTAAAAGTTATGATATACAAAAATATCACCAATTATTAGTCGATTTGGTTATGTACACGTAGATTGATAGTACCACAATTCTTCGACTCCTGAACTGCTTTCACCACTTACTTTTGAGCCAATCATAATGATTACGAGTTCCCTCAGTTGATAGCTTTTTCTCATTTTAATATATCTCGTTAAAACGAAACTAGTGCTGCACAGAATTATAATTGCATTCATTTTTGACACCTTTACTTGTTTTCTGTATATCTCATTCCATTTTTGTTGGACAGCTATATATATATAATTAAGATATCTTGGGGAGCAGCTTTTAATTGCATATTGAGATTTTGTATCGATCGGATGATTCTTATTTCTTCATTTAAGACAGACCCACCCTCCAAATCCGCGTGACATATATGTAAGAATACATGCCTCTAATCCTCTATATATACTGCACACACTTGGTTGATGATAGCCAACTATACTATAAGCTAGCTGGTCGATCAAATTAACATTAAAATATATTCTTGCTCTTGTATTCATATTGTACGCAGTATATATGTTGATGACTTCTCATATAAAGGCACCATTATCATGCTAGTGGAACGAAGATATATCTTTTAATTACATTACACCGAGCCTACAAACTCCAAAAATGTTGTTTTTTTTTTTTTTTTTGGTTACTAAACATGGAGTGGACGTACTCAGATTAAGTCCGCATGTCACGAATCCATTTGAAGGTTTATAGTGCTTGAATACTTTTTAAATTTTACGATAAAGCATACGTTATTGAGTTTAACCAATTAAATCATAGTAACATATTCTTTTCATATATTTGAACAATACTTTCCGAGTACCTTAGAAAACATGTGGTCCCTTTTATTCATTTAGGAAACATATACTCCGTATTATCTATTATTCCTCATTACTGATAAAATGACATAATAGAAGTATACAGGGTGAGAGAACAAATCGAAAAATCAAAATAAACCAAGCTGCACTTTTGGTTATTATATTCTATTAATACCCTAGAAAAATTGAACTACGTTGCAAGTAATTGTTAACTAATAAAATTAATATTATGCTTGTGAAAAAAATATATTTTGTAAAATATGTTCCCAATTTTCAAATAAATATTTTTTTTAAGACTTTTATATGTTATAATTTATTAAAATACTTGTGACTTTAACATAACTATTTATTTATTAAATTATAGAAAAGAGCACTAAATATGTGAATACTTCCATTATGCCACCCTTTTTCTTACTGTTAAACCACTGTTTTAATTCTCTCGATTATTTAGTCATGCAACTTATAAAATGTAATATAGAAACAGATATAACTACCAACTAAAAAATAAAACATAATTATTGTTTTGGACCAATCCTAAGGAAAATTAATGAACTAATTTTAATCAATATATGAATATAATTAACCACATTTCGTAATTTGAATATTTAAAGGCACAAAAATAAAATTTTCCTAAATTTTTGTTGTTGGGCCAATAATCTGTTACAAAGAGCTGAAATACTTGAGATCCTCAATCAATGTATGAAACCTGCACAAAAACAATGTTAGAGGGTCACATATGAGTTTATCTGATACGTTTTCGATGCAAGAATAAATATACTGGTAGACGGTTCTAATGAGATAATAACTTTAAAGAGAGAAAGTATTATTATTTTTGAAATTATTGTCGTCTATTATTTATACAAGGGATGAAATGTGCCTCACATGTGCTTGGAGTGTTCCCAAGGTGAGTTGGTAGCAACAAACACATGCAGTGAGGTGGTAGGTAAGATGACTTATCCAAAATGAGAAGACACTTTTTTTGTCTCCTTCATATCGATAAAAACGATTGTGACACGTGAAATGTTTTTCCACATACGTTGACACACCAATGACTTATAAGATGTTAAATATCTTCAAGTCCTGGAGGTTGGATTCGTAGTCCGACCTTTGTGAACGGGGATCACATGCCTTGAGTCCCATCATTTGTTATAAGTTACAAATTAAAGGATTTATCAATACCCTACCCTCGTTTTGCCGGGACCCTCACACATGGGAGTAACCATGAATACACAACAAGCCTTTTGGTCTTCAGTCGTCTTCATAAAAAGAAAGTTTACATATATGTGGTGAAGACAATGCCCTTAATTTCCTCTTCTATGATTCTATCCTTGCTCCTTTTTTATCTGTCTCTTTCATTACCACTATCTTTGTACTCTTCCACTCATCGTTCATATGTAGTACAAAAATTATAATTCCTTCAAGATATTTTACGAAACATAACATCGATAATTGACTAGTAATATTGCTTACAGTATCTATATATTCAACATTCAATTTGTACAAAAATACGTGATATAATTACATTTTGAATTCTTAATCATTGTAACGAAAAAGGAAAAAAAGGAAAAAATGTAAAAGTTTCGGTAATCAAACGTAACAACACTATATTTTTTTTGTTTCTAAAACCTAATAATAAATCAAAACTCATCGTGCATTTAGATTCATAATTTCGAAAACAACACTTCCGGACGCCAATCTGTTAATATTACTATTATTATTTGAAGTTTCGTGGGTTTTAGATTTCGCGGCCATTTCAGTTGATTCCGAGAATACTTCTTGGTTATCCGTTGACCCAACTCAGCGGAACCTCATCGATCTTCTGATCCAACTTGTCACAAGCCTCTTGAAGCTGCAACACAAACTCAAGGCTCCGATCGAGGTCGCTCATTGTTGGCCTATCAATCCCTTGTTCCTTTACGCAGCTATGTGCTACCTCCCCAAACTTCTTTGAACTTTCTGGTGCAATCTCGTCCCTTAGATTTTCATCAACTACTTGATCCAAGGCCTCATTTCTGAGATTGATCCGGGCCCACTCAGCTAAGTTCACTTGCTCATTTGGTAGTTGCTGTATAATCACTGGTCTACCGCAGAACAACTCAAACACCACCACTCCAAAAGAATACACATCGAATTTGTTGGTCAATCGTCGTCGTCGACGATAGTATTCTGAATCCACGTACCCGTCACTACCCTTCACGGCTGTGCTGATGTGGCTGATTGATGGTTCAATGGGCCCCATTTTTCTTTTGTACCGAAATCAGAAACCTTGGCCACCCATTTTGACTCGGAAAAATAAAAAAAATAATTGATTTTATTCCTAAAACATAATTTCTTAATTAATTTATAGTAATAGATAAATTGATAGATATTTGATATTAGACATCTGAATTGAGTGCTTTCATCTTCGAAACCTACTAAGCTACCCACTTATTCACACTTCATACTTCAATCATAAAATAAAATGGGAAAACTGAAAGATAAATAGACATCATAAAAAGATATCATCACGAGCTTGGTGATATAGAATTAGGTCTTTCGATTAACGGCGGAGGCCGTGGAAGGAAATCAGGAAGAAAATGGCGCGATATGAAAGCCTTTTCAGTGCTCCGTAAGGGAGTTTCGAAGAGGAGATCCAAGTTGATGAAAAATAAATCTTCAACAGTTAATGGGAACAAGGCTTCAATGGAGGAGATCTCAGTTTCAGACGAGGATATCAAACGGTGAAATATGCAAATCAAACAAGCTTTAGAAGTTGGACAGGATCTTGGTTTGTTTTCTAAGGATGCTGAACAAGTTAAAGAGATTGAAAATCTTATGGCTACCATTATAGGGTTTTAAATTAAGTTTGGAGGTTCCTTGCTGCTTTTTTTGGATTCTTGGTGTTTTACGTGAGTACTGCTGCAGGCCATTCTATGTTCTGAGGTCCAGATTTGCAATTTGGTTTTAGTTGTGAGTCTCTGTCCGATGGAGTGTAAATTCTTGTTGTTTTTCTTCTATTTGGATGTTCATTTCGGGGTTTGGGTGTCTATTTAAATTATTACAGAGATAATCTCTTGATGATATATGGAGGTATATCATCGCAATAGATGGAAGAAATGGACAGGTGTTTGAATATAGAAACGGTCTTGTTGCTATTTCTTTCTACGTCAGGCAACCTTTGCAAGGTTTATCCTGCTATCGATAAATAAAAGCTTCCTCCTCTTTTCTTATTTTGAGCTTTATTATTATTATTTAAAAACAAAAGGAAATTTAATGACAAGTTGCCCTGTATTGCTCTCAAATGCTACTGGAGCGAAGATAAGTCTTTTAGTTATATTGCACCCTAAAAACTCCGACATTGTTTTTTGTTTTGGTTATTAAACATTGAGCTAGCACAGGTTATCAATTCAAGTTAGGATACATCACGAGTCTTTTTGAGAGTTATGTGTGAATTGTAGCGCTGAACATGGAATAATCATCATTCAAAGACGTGTGACTTTTGTTCTCGTCCGTAGTAGTTTTCACTCACATGTATTTCACCGAAACAACTTCGTTACATTAAATTCTATCCAAGCAACATCTTTACTTTAGACTTCATCCAAGTAACGTTATCCGACTTTATTGGACAATCATGATACTTTTTAAAAATTACCATTTTTGTCCGATAAGATATTCAAAAGAAAAATAAAATAAAAAATTGACCCATTCCATATTAGAAATAATCCCAAAAAATCTTTTAATAACACGAGTTCTTATTTCTCAACGATATTCACAATCAAAACAATTGACAAAATTCCATATACTTGCTAAAACTTATTAGCAACATTCAATTTTTCAACCTAATAAAAATAGTTACCGAGTCTAACTAATGGTTTACCACGAGGTATTCTTTTCACTTTAAACAAAACAAAAGCAAGTATTTTAGGAAACATATATATAGTCCGTATTATTCATTTAGGAAACATATACTCCGTATATTCCTCATTATATTTTTTTTAATATAAAAAGTTAAACAAAAAATTTATCCAATTTTTTTTAAATAAGTGTCTAAATTAAGTCGGGTTAAATATTTTTTCGATCACTGAGCTGTAGTCGTATTTATATATTAGTCACTCAATTGAAATTTTGATAAAATTCATCATTGAACTACATGAATTTTCATTATGTCCCACATTTCATTTATGATAATTGATTTTTAACCGAGATAAATGTCATACCATATTTTAAATGACATAGAACTAATAAAATCTAAAAAACAAATAAATACTTATAGAAATAATTATCTCTCAAGTTATATGAACTTATTAATGAGAAATTCTTCCAATTTACTTTTTTTTCTCTTCAAAACTATGATGCATAAATTAAATTGTAGTTTGGTCTTATTATTTTTATGTCACATAGTTAAAGTGTACTCAAGTAATTATTTCTTATTACCTTATTTTTAATAATTAAAAAATATTTTATTGAAGTGTCCTTAGGTAGTTTAGTTACGAATTTTGAGATATTTTAGAATTTGGAGATAATCATGATTGTTTGGTTGACAACCTTTTTCACCATGCATGTTCTTAATGTGTATTGTAGTCTAGGGTTAATAAGTGACAAGAACAATCTTAAACATTTCTAAGATCTATAAACTTAATACATGTGTGAAAGAATAAAAATCCGTGTAGTTCAATTATGAATCTTGTCAAAATTTTAGTTGAGCTACTAAAATGAAAAAAACGATTTTAGTTGAGCGATTGAAAATATGTAAAATCTAAATTAATTCCATAACATTCTAACTCAGTTCAACATTTAGTAAAACCAACCCTAAACGAGTTACGAAAAACAACAGCAAATACAAAAAACCAAATCAAGACCTTATACTAAAATTCTCCAAGTGCATGTAGGTTAATTTGATTCAACATTAGTCATCACTTTTTCAATTAAAATTTAATTCGTAATCAACTATTACTCTTATTTAATAAAATTAATTTATTTAAAGTTTTAATATTTGGATTGCAATATAATTTTATTAAAATGTGTACTAAAATATATAATGAAGAGAAACAATATACAAAACTCATTAAATATACAATCAAATAATCTAAAACATACTTATAAAAAATTGAAAAAAAAAACTAACTAAATCAACAAGTTAAAAATTATTACTATTTACAATATTTAAAAAAATAATTGTATAGCTACTATTGCAAAAGAAAATTATGGCGATATTAATCTTATATAATAATTTATATTTATAATTTAAAATATAAATAAAATAATTATTGATTGACAAATAACACTACTAAATCAATATTCAAAATTATTAACCAATAATTATACCGGATACTTATATAAATTATAAATAATTATAAAAATAATTTATTTTTTAAAATTAATTTCTAAAAATATACAATATGAAAAATAGAATCCGTATTTAGAATAGATAACAAAATTAGTTGATAAATAAATTAACAATGACACGATAGAAGTATCCAAGTTTGCCTGGGAATTTTATTTATCTTTTTATGGACTAGAAGTGACAATAAAAATTAACATCTCCAATACTCAATTAGTCTCAAGACTAAAAAGTCTCACGAGATACCATGAGTACCATTACACCAACGCCTCTCTCTCTCTCTCTCTCAATCTCTCCTACTTTTTTTTTAACCATTACACCTCTAACCTCTGTTTTAATCGTCTCGATTATTTAGTCATGCAACTTATAAAATCTAACATAAAATCATATTTAACTACCAACTAAAAAGATAAAAATGTAATTAACAACGACACCAAACAAGATATATCAATACCCTCCCCTCATTTTGCCGGGACTCTCACGTGTTGTGAATACAACAAGCCTTTTGGTCTTCAGTCGTCTTCATAGAAAGAAAGTATGCACATATGTGGTGAAGACAATGCCCTTAATTTCTTCTCTCCTATCCTCACTCCTTTATTATCCGTGTCCCTTTCATTACCACTATCTATCTTTCTTGTTATTACACATTTTGTTCCAAAAAAAAAAAATTATATTTAATTTTTTTTATTTTATTATAAATTAAAAAACATTCAGTTATAAACTTATAAATTTTGTCATAACTTAAAAATTCATAACAAATTTCATAAGAAAAAATTATTATTTGTACATTTAATTCTTGATAAAAGATACAAAATTAATAATTGTTAAAAGTTTAAATATTGTCTTTTTATGAAACGGATGAAACATAAAAATTCAAATTCATTTAAGATATTTTACTCAAAACATAACTTCCATAATTGACTAATAATATTACTTACAGTATCTATGTATTCAATATTCAAATCGTACAAAAATACATGATACGGAGTATTACATTTTTAAGTTCCAACCATCGTAACCAAAAAAAGAAGAGGAAACATATAAAAATTTTCGGTAATCAAACAATACATTATTTTTGGAAAACCTAGTAATATATCTAAACAAACTCATCGTGCATTTGGATTCATAATTTCGGAAAAAACACTTCCGGACGGCAATCTGTCACTACTGCTATTATTATTTGAAGTTCCGCTGCTTTTAGATTTCGTGGCCATTTGAACTGATTCTGAGAATACTTCTTCGTTATCCATTGACGACATTCCCTCCCAATGTAGAAGATGATTCGGGTCATCACTCGGAAGCTCATCGATTTTCTGACCCAACTTGTCACCGGCCTCTTGAAGCTGCAACACAAACTCGAGGTTCCAAACGACATCGCTCATTGTTGGCCTATCAATCCCTTGCTCCTTTACGCAGCTATATGCTACCTCCCCAAACTTCTTTAAACTTTCTGGTGCAATCTCGTCCCTTAGATTTTCATCAATTATTTGATCCAAGGTCCCATTTTTGAAATTGTTCCGGGCCCACTCAGCTAAATTCACTTGCTCTTTTGGTAGTTGTTGTATAATCGCCGGTCTACCGCACAACGCCTCAAACAAGACCACCCCGAAGGAATAGACATCGGATTTGTCCGTCAATTGTTGTCGTCGATAGTATTCGGGATCCACGTACCCGTGACTACCCTTCACGGCTGTGCTGACGTGGCTGATTGATGGGTCACTGGGCCCCATTTTTGATAAACCAAAATCGGAAACCTTGGCCACCCATTTATCATCCAATAAAATATTAGTGGACTTGACGTCACGGTGAATGATCAGCCGTTTCGCACCTGTATGGAGATAATGCAGCCCGCGCGCTGCGCCGATACATATCTGTAGCCTTTGCTTCCATGATAAAGGTGGATTTTCTCCGGTGTAAAGATGACTACGGAGTGTTCCCTGCGCCATATAATCGTAAACTAATATCATCTCGCCATCATCGTCACAATAACCAACGAGGGACACGAGATGGAGGTGTCTCAAATTTGATAGCATCTCAATCTCGGTTCGGAACTCGTGGGCCCCTTGCCGCGACGACGGATTAGACCGTTTAATGGCGACGGTGATGGCACCATTTTCAATATACCCCTTGTACACCCTACCAAATCCTCCGGTGCCAATAACAAAATTGTCATCGAAGTTACCCGTAGCGGATTTTATCTCCTCTATTGGAAAATGACGACACTTGACGGACGGTAGCGTAGAAGGGTTTGACTTAGTGGACTTTGACGCATACGAGAGTGGGTGCCAAAATGTTTTGGAGTCGGAACTTCCCAACCCTTTCTCTCGTCTCCGATGTCGCCAGAAAATTAAGAAACCAATTACGGAAAACAATATTATCCCACCGACTGCCCCACCGATTCCGGCGAAGAGCTTAGACGACGGTCTACTTCTTTCTCGCTGCACCCCTTTTCCTTGGTTCGGCGGCGGAGAGACTATAGCGGGGCTTGGCACGCCGAGGTTACCGTCGGATTGATTTATCTTGAATATCTCCAAGCCATTCAAAATTGTACTATACTTATCCCCGTTGTCAGGCCTCATAGCTAGCAACAAATCAGCTTTAGAGGTCTTTCCATCTGGGTTCAAAATGTAAACTACATAGTCTTTGTAAACTGGATTTCTTGGGCCGCCACTCCATTCAATAACATCAGCTTCACTCTGGGCGATTTTATTGTTGATGAAAATATCAAACACACGCTGATTTACACTGTTTACCGCCGGATTATATTCACAGAAATAAAGCCGAAGCAGATATGAAAAGCCCGAATCAACTTTAAACGTCCAAGTTATGTTGCGGTTCCCAACATCATCGCCGGTTGTTCTTGAACTAGAGTAAACTTCATCGGGAGCAGTGTAATCAGGATAATCCGATGTGTAATTGATTCGAACATTATCCATATGCGGCGCAATCCCATGGTAGCCCTGTACGTTGTATTCGTCCATAACCCACGACCGAAAGGTCCCAAACTTTTCTCTGTCGACAACATTTTTTCCGCCGACGTTTAACCGGTAAAATTTTTCAAGAATTGTGTAATTATCCATTGTGAAATTCATTCCTCGACCCACGAATGGTATTACTTCATCACGCCACAAGTTTTGAGGAATGGGAACAACTTCGATGCCGTTTATGAAGGCGAGCGAGTTTGGCGACGGGGAAAATGTGACATTTAAGATTTCGTCTTCATTGACGTTGATGATGAATTCTTTGGTGAGTGTATACTGTTGAGGCTCAAGGTTGAGGAAAGCGTTGAAGTTAGTTAACAGAGTGTAGTTATGAGCAGCGGTGACAGAGAAGTACGAAGTGGTTTTGTTCAGGCCGGAGTAAGTGGCAGGGTAGAAGAAGAGACGGAGGAATTTGGGACCAGTGGAGACGGGAAACGTATAGGTGAATGTGGAATTGAATATTCGGGCCGTTAAATATGGGACTCGATCGGCATGATTTTGCTCGAAAGCAGTTGATGTATATGTAGTGTTCAAGGTATTTTGTGCTGTGAAATTTGAAAGTAAATCAGTGCCCCAACTTCTGTTATCTGGAGAATTTGTTTTAGTGGCACGTTCACCGCAGTTGAGGCGGATGCTATCCAGTTTGTGAGGCTGCATGGTGGTGGCGTTGAGGATGGTGATCGAGAGGACGAAGTGGAGGAAAGATAAGAGACAACGACGGGATGTAAACATTTGTATATTCTTCTATCAAAAAATTTAATTTGGGAATAGATTGGCATGGTATGCATAGGAGTTCTTAATATGGAAAACTTTTGTTACTCGGTGGAGCTCCTTAGAGTTGACCTAAAGTCTGCGTTGATAATTATTCGATTCTAACTTATAAAGCTGTGAGTACTGCGATTTGGCGACATTATAATTTGTAATTGTAATTAAATTGTAAAATATGATTGTTAACATTTTAGTAATATATTGTAATAGTGATTAATTGCACCATTCGATTCGGTATGGTTTCAATTAATTATATTTACATTTTTTATTTTAATTAACTTTTTATATGACGTATGGACGATACGAACAATAACATTTTATTGAAAAGTTAATATAATTACATGATATATTAATGACGATAATTAACAAAGATTCGAGATAAAGATGTTCCAACATGATCTTCATAAAATTTTCTTATTATGCTATGCACAACAATAATTAATTCAATAGAATGAACTTACATTAGAGTTAAATTAATGAAATCATATTAATTATTAAACCCTTTTTAGAGATATGTTAAAACCAAAAATAAGTTAATGACAATTTACATATCAATACATTATAGAGCAAAACAGTGTATTGATAAAATATGTGCGGAACCTTGAACGTAAGGAATCAGATGTAGTCTATAAAGGAATTGGTTTCGAGCGGATATTGGTAAGATTCTACTTTAGTTATTTTTTGATACTTTGAATTCAACTTCGATTATTTGATTTGTAACCAAATTCGAATTATTCATAAATTAGTTATGAGTATTTGTTCGATTCAAGTAAAGTTTCGCTTTTCTTTGTCACTCAAGTGTATGGCATCTGCCGTGCTTAGGCCCCTTCTTCCCTAATGAAAGAGTTCACCGCTTGCCTTAGAAGTCTCAAATAAGGCGAAAACCTTAAATAATTCACTACCGAAATGAAAGATCAAAAAAAGGGGTACTACGAGCTTTTTGCCCCACGCACATAATCAAATCCAAATTATTCATAGATTAGTTATGAGTATTTGTTTGATTATTTTTGTAAAGGCGAGATTATATTAGTCCAACTATTCATTTTATCTTATGGCATATTTCATATGTTGTAATTCATTTTACCTTCGATCATAATAATTAAACTATTAACTTGTCTAATAATGAAATAAAATTTTACAATTAATACTATATATATATATATATATATATATATATATATATATATATATATATGGGAGCCGATCCATAACTAACGTTAGCTGTGGAGTCTTTTGTAACTAACACATTTATAACCGTTGATCGAATAATCCAACGCTAGAGATCAAACTTAAAAAATAGAAAAATCTCTTCCGCCAGTCTTATTGGCGGAAGGCAAAATAAAAAAAAATTTGGCCTTTCCACCAGTAAGACTGGCGGAAGGCAAAAAAAAAAAAAAAAAAAAATTGGCCTTTCCGCCAGTAAAACTGGCAGAAGGCAAAAAAAAAAAAATTGGCCTTTCCGCCAGTAAGACTAGCGGAAGGTTAAAAAAAATGGCCATTTTTTTCCCTTTCGCTACTAACACTGGCGGAAGGAAAAAAAAAATTTTAAAAATTTTTTTTAAAAAAAAAATCCTTTCCACTAGTGTTAGTAGCAGAAGGGACTTTTTTTTAAAAAAATTTCCTTTCCGCTACACTGGCGAAAGGGAAAAAAATTTTAAAAGAAATTTTTTTTTTAAAAAAAAAATCCCTTCCGCTAGTGTTAGTAGCGGAAGAGAATTTTTTTTAAAAAAAATTTCCCTTCCACCAGTGTTAGTAGCGGAAGGGAATTTTTTTTTTTTTTTAAAATTACCCTTCCTCTACTAACACTAGCATAAAGGAATTTTTTTTAAAAAAAAAAGTCCCTTCCGCCAGTATTAGTAGCGGAAGGGTAAATTTAAAAAAAAAAATTCCCTTCCGCTACTAACACTGGCAAAAGAGATTTTTTTTTTTTTTGAGTTTGATCTCAAGCGTTGGATCATTCCATGGACGACTATAAATGTGTTAGCTACGAAAGTTTCCACAGCTTATGTTAGTCATGGATCGACCCTATATATATATATATATATATATATATATATATATAAGGGTGTTGTTATAAACACACCTTACACTTACATACAAATTAAGACGCACACACTTTATGTTATTTTTTTTTAAATTCAACCATATGAATGAAAAAAGCATACAAAAAGAAGGGTAATTCAAATTTTCATGTATTTTAGTGATGTATAAAACCATTAGTATAACTATGCAAACCAAGACCGCCAAATATATTTTTTATTTTGCATGTATAATAATAAGTTTCATCACTCATGCAAATATGGGCATACTTTTTGTGTCATTATATAATTTTGTTATAATTTATTTTAAATATGTATTATATTTATAAATTTTTTGATCATTAAGATGTAATAAAGAACTTAAAATTTATGTTGAATATAAATATTTGATTAATACTCCGTAAATAGTTATGTGAATAATTATATTGATTACAAAATTTTTTGTTCATATTTATGTAGATTTTAGGGTCTATCAATGTGACTTTAGTTAATAACTTGTCTAGTTATTATTTTATGATGATCATGTGTTCATTAGTGGTTTTTACTCTTTGGTTTTGAATTTTAATGCTATCATAGTTTTGTTCATATTTTAGTTGTGTATCTAGGATTTATTTTTTTGTTATGTACTTAACATTTTCCTATGATTATTTTTAATTATGTATTAGTTGTATAATTGTGTTAATTTTTTGATGCAGTAGAATAATGATGTTTAGATTTAACGTTCTAAATAACGTATATATAAATTCTTAAAGAAATCAAGAGATAATGTGATATCCAAAACAATATAATTTGTATTGATAATTGTGAAAAAGATGAATTACAAATAACTCAGGAAGAGTATTTGTACTAGTCATAACCTCTTCCTATTCCTATTAGATATCAGAAATAATTCATAATACTAATTAAATAACTTCTTAAACAATTAATGAAAAGGAAAATAACAATATAAGAAATCCTAAATCAACTCAACTATAATATTTAGAATCCTAAAAGGAATAGAGTTATATTGCCCTTTGCATTAGTCTCTCCCTCTTGTAAAGACCTCGACCTCGAGTTAGAATCTGGATATTTCAAAGATATAGGAAGGAAATACGTTGTTAAACCTCAAACATTAAAAGTGGAAGAGATTCTCATATCCTTCGAAAAATCCAACACATGCATTCTCATTCAATACTTGGAGAATCTTGAAAGGCTCGTACTTTTGTTGTTTTAAAATGTGATACTTGTCCGGAGGGAACCTCTCACGCCGCAAAAACATCATAATTTCATCACCAACATAAAATACCTTGGCTCGCCGATGAGAATCTACCGCCACCATATACTTCATTTTAGATTGCTCAAATTTGCATGAACCTCCTTAATAATATCTCACACTTGTTTCACCATAAAAGAAGCTGTCACACTTGAACGTTGTATCTTGCGCAAAGGCACTAAGTCCAACACATGATTAGGAACTTTACGATATACAATAGCAAAATGAGACATGCCCGTAGAATTATTCACAACACCTTTGAGAGCAAATTATGTTTGACTAAGAAATAAGTCCCACTTCCTTGGATGATCACCACAAAGGTTGTGCACAACATTACCAAGAGTCCGATTTACTACCTTCATTTGGCCATCCGTTTGTGGATGCGCCGTAGAACTATACTTCAAGTTTGTTTGAAAATGCTACCATAAAGTAGTCTAAAAGGAAACTACAAACTTAGAATCTCTGTCAGAGACGATAGAAGATGGAATACCATATAAATGTGCTCTCTTAAAAAAACAACATAGCCACATGAACTGCATCAGAAGTCTTTTTACTTGGTATGAAGTGAACCATATTCGAAAATCTATCTACCAACACAAAAATGGAATCATGCCCCTTTTGATTACGCGGAAGACCAAGAACAAAATCCATGCTCACATCTTCCCATATGTTCTTTGGCACATGCAAAGGCATATACAATCTTGTGTTTTGCACATGACCCTTACTAACTTGACAAATTACACAACTCTTTAAAATACTTTCCACATCTTGAGATATCTTTGGCCAATAGTACCTTTCACGCATAGTAGACAAAGCCTTGTCTCTTCTTATTTGAGCACTAAGACCTCTACTATGGATCTCACAAATAAGGTGTTCACACAAATAGACCTTTGGAATGCACAAGCAATTTCTTTTAAAAAAATAACCATCAATCAACTGGAAATCATCATGAGCACTATGTCATTGACATTTTTCCCAAATTTCAGCAAAGTCATCTTCCTTAGGATATAACTCCTTTAAATAATCAAACCCCACAATTTTTATATGCAGAGTAAACAACAAACTAACACGCCAACTAAGTGCATCTGCCACTTTATTAGAAACTCCAGACTTATGTTTGATAACAAAAATGAATTGTTCTAAATAAGAAGTCCAACGTGCATGTAACTTATTAATGTGCTTTTGAGTTTTGAAATACCTCAAGGATTGATGATCTGTGTAGAGAACAAACTTTTGAGAAATCAAATAAGACTCCCATAACTTCAAAGCACGAAACACTGCACACATCTCTTGCTCATATGTTGACCACTTTTGCCTTGCTTCATTCAATTTTTCACTAAAATAAGCTATTGGTCTGCCCTCTTGAGAAAGAACACCACCAATATCCACTCCACCTCAATTACCTTGGCAAAGTTAGGCAATGCTAGCACAAGTGCAATAGTCAACTTCTCTTTAATATCTTCGAAAGCCTCTTGTGCAGCCTCAATCCATTGAAACTTAGTCCCTTTTATGAATTCAGTCACTGTTTCCATGATAGAACTGAAGTTACAAATGAGCCTCAGATAGAATCCTACAAGACCATGAAAACTCCTAACTTCCAAAATTGATGGAGTAGGCCATTCTCAAATTTTTTGCACCTTAGCTTCATCCACTTGAATCCCCTCAGCACTAACAATGAACCCCAAGAACAAGAGTCGATCCTCTATAAAAGTACATTTCTTTAAGTTAATGCATAAAGTGCTTCAAAAATTTATTTCAAAATAATCCATGTGCTCCTCCAAGCTAATGTTGTAAATCAATATGTCATCAAAATCAACCACCACAAATTTATCAATGAATAGTTTTAGCACTTGATTCATGAGCTGCATGAAAGTACTATGAGCATTAAATAGTCCAAATGGCATGACTAGCCATTCATAAAGTTCATCATTCGTCTTGAACGTAGTCTTCTACTCATCCCCCAGTCTAATCCATAGTTGATGGTACCTACTTCTCAAGTCAATCTTTATAAAAATCACAACACCAAACGGTCAAACATATCATTAATGCAAGGGATAGAAAATTTGTACCGGATTGTAATTTGGTTGATGGCTCAACTATCTACATACATCCTCCAAGAGCCATCTTATTTTGGTGTCAAGAGTGCAGGAACTGTGCAAGGACTCATACTCTCTTGAATGTGAACCTTCTTGAGAAGCTCCATGACTTGCTCCACCAAGATGTCATTCTCCTTAGGATTCATCCTATAATGTGGTAGATTAGGAAGACTTACTCTAGGCATAAGATCAATATGATGCTAAATGTTTCTCATAGGTGGCAATTTTGTAGGCTCTCCAATCAAATTTTCGAACTCAACAAGTAATGACTCTAAGGCTTTGGGAATTGCCTTTTCAGCCATCAAGACTTCAGCCTTTATCACCGTGCCAAGAATCTCCCTAGACTCCATTATCTCAGCTAGAAACTCAATTCTCTTTGCAATACTAAACAAGGCCTTCGATATAGATGAAGTAGATGTACTAGAAGTATAAGAACTATTAGGAAAATTACCTCTAGGAACCACTACAATATTCTTCTTCTCCTACTTGAACACTACAATATTTTCTCGACCCTCATGAGTAGCATCAACATCATGTTGTCATGGACGCCCCAACAATACATGTCATGCATCCATGTCAACCACATCACACATCATTTTATCCCGGTAATGCTTCCCAATCGAGGTTGGTACCTCACACACTTTTATCACCTTAATACCAGACCCTTTCTTGATCCATTCAATTTAATAAGGCTTTGGATGCAAAGATGTAGGTAATTGCAATTTCTTCACCATGGCCTTAGAAAATATGTTCTCATAACTCCTACTGTCAATAATCAAAGAACATACCGTACAATTAATGAAACATTGTGATTGAAACATTTGATGTCTTTGACTTAGCTCTTCTTACTTAGATGACAACAATAACTTATGAACCACTGAAATGAATTCCTTCCTCATAAGTAATTTAAACACCATCCAAATTGGATTCATCATTCCTAGGATTAACTTCTTTTTTATCCTCATCAAAGCACCCTTTCCTCGGTTCTCCCTTACTGGCCTAGGATTTGAGCATTGATTTGATTCATGTCCAACCTCCCCATATCTATAGCACTTCCCTCTAGTAGGTTTTTCATAAGGGTTGTTACCTCTATTACCTCCTTCCTTAATTGTCTTGAATTGAACCACAATTTGCTTGTCACAAGTTCCTCCAACATCACTTCTCTCCCTATTGCCACCAACCTTTGGACCTCCTAATATCTTGTTAAAACTTGTATAAGAGCAAGTAGGCACTTGTGACTTCCCTTTGTTTATAAGTTCCACCTTGAGTGCTAGTTGATGAACTTCATCTACCGAATAAACCAAATATAACCCAATTTGTGCTCTAATGTTGGACTCAAGACCATCCATGTACCTCGACACAAGGTGCTCTTTCGTTTCACTTGAATTGCATAAGTCTTGTATGTTGGAGTGTATGCTCTATAAGCCAATTATTTGATAATTGTCATGGTGCACTTGTACTTATGTTTTGATTTAATAAATAATGTTTAGTTTATTATACTTCAATTTATTTTGTGATATAATTGTTAAGAAAATAAACGTCCCTAGAATAATGAATACAGACTGTATTGCTTCAAGTATGTGACTTGGAACATGGGATCATATATTTACAAAATGTATCAATATTCTTAAACATCCCTAGTCAAGTATTATTGTTAATGGGACAACAATGATACATTGAAACTAGTATGTGGGTTGACAGATGACTAAATCTCATTAGTAATAGATATGTGAGATATCAAGTCAATACATAGGTACATGTTGGAAAACAGTGTAATTGATTGACCTACCATGAGAATTCTATATGTAAGTGAAGTGTCATAAGATATTCTCATAGTGACAGTGATGTAATGGTCCTTCGAACTGAAGTCATTACATTTCTACACGAGGATTCATATGGTTTGATATCACCAAAAGTCATCTTTAACCAAATGGACCATAAAAGTGATTGTTGGCTATATTATGAGTCATTTTAGGAATGTGAATGATCTAGATGAGATTTGTCCCTCCTATGTATATTAGGAGTGATATCCTTGGGTCTCTTGATTGAGTATAACTATAAAATACATAACCATACTCAAATAGTGATTTGTCTCTTATAGTTTACTCGTCGATCAAGAAAACAAAGATTAAATTATAAAGAAAATGACACACTTAATGCTTTGAGTTTAATCTTAGATATCAAGGGCAAAAGGAATTATATTACATTAAAACATTGGTCACAAGAAAATGTTATGTTGAATCACCAACATTATTATTACTTGGGTAACAGTGATGTATTACTAGATGCCACTCACTGTTTATAATTTTATAATATGATTATAAAATTATTGTCAACATAATAATAACCTATTAGATCTCACACTAAGAGCGTAATTAAAAGGAGAATTAATTCGGATATTAGATTTTAAATAAGTGAATATTATTGATTTATTTAAAATTGTACTTGAGAATTAATACTAGTAATTGACTTAGTCAATTATAACAGCCACTGCAGAGTATTAAATGTTAATAGTTGCTTGCAAGAGGTGGTTAGCCACCTCTGTCCAGGTTCATTGTATCTAGACACACCTTTATCCAGGCTCATTGTATCTAAACACATCTCTATTCAGGTTCATTGTATTTAGACACACCTTTGTCCAGGTTCATTGTATCTAGCCACTTGTATCCAGGTTCATTGAATCTAAATATATATATGATATATATGAAGATTTATTGGTTGAAAGGGGTAGTGAAAGAGGGAGTTAGCCACCTCTATTTAGGTTCATTGAATCTATATATATATATATATATATATATATATATATATGATATATGTGATGATCTATTGGTTGAAAAGGGTGGTGGAAGAGGAGGTTAGTTGCCTATAAATATTCCTCTTCCTCTTATCTCCTTTATGAGATATGTTAGACATATACATAGATAGAGATATATACTAGATATACACAACCTTCAGTTCTTTCTTATGCTCTGTATAGCAAAGAGTAAAGAAGAAAGAAATAGACCAAACAGAAAGAGTGAGATAAAAGTTGTTCTTTGATTTCTTTTTGGCTAGTACCATATAAGGGAAGTCATTCTTGTTGAGTTATACACTCGTGTGGATACCTGAGATGCTTGGTTCAGTTGGATTGAGCTTGTGGTTCATCACTATCTCCACCAAATTCAGAATCTGCAGCTTGAAAAGGTACTCTTCTATCAAATTTGTATTTCCTATTTTGCATGGATCTTAGTTGGGGTTTCAATAAATTGTTTTAATTTATCACTTCCGTTGCATTTACGTGCTTGAAACCCCAACATTGAAATCTCAAAAATTCTTCTGTATAAGCCATCACTGTTCTTGGTCCTTAACTACAATGATTGAATTGAGAGAATAAAGTGTACTCATAGTCCACTAGAAAAAATCTGAGGTAAAACTTTTCTCTCATCTTCGTCCATGAACCAACAGGTTGTTTGCCATTCCTCCTCCTACCTTCTTGTACTTGTCTCCACTAAGAAGATGTTCCACCTTTAAGCTTGTAGGCAACAACACTAACCTTTTTATGATCAGGGACTTGAGTCAATTCAAAGAAGTTGTCAACCTCTTATAGCCAATCCAAAAAACCCCCAATGTTCCATAAAAATTAGGGATCTTCACCTTAATTTTGTATTCAGGTTCATAATAGACATAATACTTATGGAACTGTTGTTTATTCCATGCTTGATATCCTCCACGATTGTTACCTCTTCCTCTACCTCTTCCACGCCCTTGAGGGGGTAGACGCTTACCATACCCTTTATAGGCTTCATCCTCTCGTCGATCTTCATCTTCCCCATTGTCATTATTGACGTGCACTGCCAAAAGACGCCTCAAGATCTCCTCCAAATTTGCATGTACTTGTGTAACTTGTTGTTTCAATTGATTGAAATATTCCTTGTAAACAAAGTTTCCACCTTGTTGCTTCGACATGACCATAGATACAATTATCCTAGCTCGGATGCCAATTGACGCAGCGAAATAGTGATGTTTAGATTCAACGCTCTAAATAATGTAGATATAATTACTTGAAGAAATCAAGAGATAATGTAATTTCTAAAACATTATAATTTGTATTGATAATTGTGAAAGAGATAAATTACAAATAATTCAGGAGGGGTATTTATACTAGTTATAACCTCTTTCTATTCCTATTAAATATCTGAAATAATTCATAATACTAATTAAGTAACTTCCTAAATAATTAAGGAAAAAGAAAATAACAATATAAGAAATCTGAAATCAACTGAACTATAATATTTAGAATTCTAAAAGGAATCAATTTATATTGCCCCAGACATCATTTCTATTTGTTATTATTTTATTTTTTTGTAATAATTATTATATAGTAATGAACTATATCTCAAGAGGACAATTATACAAACCACCAATATAGTTTATCATAATAGTTTATACTAATATTATACAAATTTATAATAATATTATACATTCAATTATGATATAGTTTATCATATTGTATTTGAGTACTATATCGTATCATACAAAAAAAATATTATTACTTTTTATTGAAATATAGGTTTATTCTAGTTCTAGTGATATTTATTATACGTTGATCCAAGGGTTTGAACATATATTGTACCTTTTTATTTAAATATCTTAATTACATGAAAGAAAACTACTCACATAACTTGAGTTGAAAAAAAATAAGGAAAAAATCTTGTGTCATAAAAGATAGAACAAAAATAATTACTCAATTAATTGAGTCGTACTAACCTAATTGAATGAATTCAAGATAAGATCTCTCTTTGCGGTTTATATATAGGTATCGATGATGTTATACATAAAAAAAAAAACACATGAAAATTTAAATACTCTTATTTTATTATACACTTTTCATTTGCACGGTTAGAGTTAACAAAAAAGCTTAAAAAAATGTGTGTATTTTTAGTGTAAAAATAAGGTGTGTGGATATTAACATTTTCCTATATATATGTCAAAAAATAACAATCTAATGAAAATGCGCTATCTATGAGGCAAGTCCAGAGACAGAGAGTATTTTTAGACCTTGCACCAAGTCGTGGCCAGAGCCCACGACCGCGCTCGTCTAAAAACTAATTTTAAAATTTACAAAATAATATTATTTACGCATTACCATTTAATTTATCTCCAATATTATTTCCAAGAGTGTAAGATTTATAACATTGACGAATTTAAGTATTAAATTTTTTTGAACAAATTAATCGATTAAAAGTACCATAAGTAAGAAATTTAAAGGTACAAAGACAAGTCGGTACTATTTTATAAAATTAAGGATAAATAGACACCACCAGATATTGATCTTTCCAAATAAATATTATTTTTTGATTAAAAGATATAACATACCAACTTTTTTTTTTCTGGCCACTTTCTTTCTCTTCATATGAGCCACCCCTCTCTGTTTTTCCTCCTTATCTCTTCACTTTCTCCTTCTCTCTCCTTGTCTCTTCACTTTCTCTCTCCTTCTCCTTCTCCTCCTCCCCCGCCGCCACTTTGTCTTCCACCTTCCTGCCGCCTTCATCACCACCCCGCCGCCTCCACTAGCTCCTCCTCAACCGCCCTCACCGTATTCGCTTCTTCCGTCGCAATCTTCAGTTCTTCTTCTTCTCATTCTTCATATCGATTACATTGTTATCCAACTACTATCGTCATCTTCTTCTTCTTCTAATTTTTTTGTCATTATAACCACCATCGACAACCACCTCCTCCATCGTCGCCTCATACTCTTCCTCCTTTCCATCTTCTTCATATTTCTAACTCCAACCATTAAATAAAGAATTAAAATTCTACGAACAGAAGTTGCTTGCATTTTTTGTTCAAAACTTCAATTTCAAAATTTTGAAATGAAGATATTAGACATAGCTTGACAAGGAGTATACGTATGCTGAACATTAACCCCTGTAATGAGTATTACGTTTATAAAATTTGGGATTTGATTTTCAATTGTTGTTTGGGAATCATATATATATTTCCTTAAATTTTATACATTTAATATATTTTTTAAATTTAGATCTACAATTTTATTGTCTTCGCACAACCATTATTGTCGCTGTTAGCATTCTTCCTTTTTTGTTTTAAAAATGGTATACTTACTGTTTATAGGTCTAAAAATAATATATATACGGTCCGGAACGAAAGAACTACTATTTACAAGTCTAAAATGAAATAAATGCTATTTAAAAATAAACTGTATGTTGTTTGTAAATAGATACTTGCTGTTTGTAGTTCGTAAACAAACAATATGTATTATGGTCTGCATGTGAAGCGCAAAACAAAAAAAGAATAAAACAAAAACAAAAATAATATATGGGTTTATGACAGTAAAATTGTAATTATGAAAATATTAAATATGTCGAGATGGTATGTATATGGAGACAAATATATATAAAGATAATAGGTAAACAAGATATAAGTATACGAAGACATTAGGTATATCAAAACATACATTAGTCATACCAGGTAAATTGAGACATTAAGTAAATATGTTGACAGTAGGTAAATAAAGACAATAAATAAATAGCATGTAAATGAATTGGAGATAATATGTAAATAGGGTAACAGTAGGTAAAATGAGACAGTAAGTAAACTAAGGTGAGGTAAATTTGATATTAATATAATATTATTTTAAAAAATGGTATTTATTTGTCAATATAAAAAACTGGTGAACTAATTTGTCCATAATGTTAATTTTTGGTACCCACATATCAAAAGCCCTTCATTTAATATATTTTTGGCCCGGTACGACATAAAATATGAAATTCTCTACAACTCTCTCGTTTTAAAAATAATTCCGCAAAAGTTTTTTTTTTGTCGTAAGTTACTATTTATATTACTATTTGTTTGTATGTTTTCAATGTGTTTGTATGTTTTCAATGTGTTTGTAAGTTACTGTTTGTAAATTATTATTATAAGTTATTATTTATAAACTTTTATATCTATAGAAATATATTTGTAAGAAATAAATTTTTATGAAATTTTAGAATCGGCCAATAATTATCCTAAGTTTTCAATTAGTTCGAGAACAATGAATTTGGAGCAATTTCAGCAAATGTCCAAATGATTTAGCCCCACCCCGGCCCCTTTATGTGTAAATGCATGTGCAAGGTCAATTGGTGAGGCCTCCGCAACCTTACTTTTTACGCGTGTAATTAAACTTGGAGCCTTGGAGGCGCGCATAAGACTTATATTTTTATGTATAAAAAAAGTGAAATCAAATTTTTATTCTAAAATATCTTCTGATTTCATTTTAATATGATTCAATATTACTTGTTATTTCTTAAATTAGAATTTGATTTATAATTAACAAAAGTCTTATGTAATAAAGTTAATTAATTTGGAGTTTTTAATTTTAGAAACCTCTTATTGCAACTACACTTTATGCAAACATGTACCGAAACCATGTAAAAATAACTCATTAAACACCCATTCAAAAAATAATTACAACAAGATCAAAGAAAATTGGAAAAAAAAATAACTAAATCGGCAAGCCAAACATTACTACTATTTAGAAAAATAACCAATACTTACATAAATTAATAAACGATCCTAAAAGTTAATTTAATTTTTAAAGTTATTTGACAAAAAATTATAACTATTTTTAATAAAAATGGTGTTTGACACAAGGTTAACAAAACTACTCAACTTTAATTACTAGCGTGACTGCAGAAATCCGTTGAATAATAAATTTGGATATTTAGACTAATAATGGAGTTCAAGTAGAGTAGTGATAGCATGCTAGACGACACATCAAACGTGTACTGTATTGGATATGGACATACACATATGCAAGCGGACGAAGTTTACATACCACACGTACGTACGGACACATAATTCGTTCCCTTTATTTTGGACAAGAAGATTAACGTTTACGTACACACAACTATATGAAGCTAAGATAAAAGATGGATACATGTGGAATATATGGATGTGCTTAATTGATGATGGATGGAATTGTTGAATGGATTTCTTAGTTGGCGAGCCATAAATAGAATCAACTACTACTCATTTGGTTTGAGGCAATGATTTTTGGTGAGACAAGGACGACGAAAGGCTGAATCTAAAATATAAAGACCATACGGTCCTACTTTACATGGAATGGTTTTCTCAGCATTCGAACTAGATTGAGCTGTGGTTCCTCCAACTCGATGACCTGCAGGCATGCTTCCTAGTATAACATCAGTACTGTAATCCAGATGCAGAGACTCTGTTTCTTCTTTGCATTCGCCCATGGTGGCATTACACCAATTAGGACTCATAATTTCTGTGGTTGTGGTGAGACTACTAGTAGTATTGGTAGCCTCGGCTCTTTCCAGATTTACGCCTAAGAGGAGGAGCACCACAACCATAATCCCTACAACAACATTTCTAATGGAAGAAGAAGACGAAGGAGGTGGATTAGGAGGAGTTGTGTGGGTATATATGTTCCTCCCTCTACTCATTTATAATATAATTCCTCTATCAGTTCTCGTCTGAGTCTTATGATTGCCCTCCATGCCCTGTTTATATAAGGACTAGTCAGGTTGATAATTGTTTAGATAGCTCAATAATAGTTTTATTTATTTATTTGTTTATTTTTATTAATGGCCCCTCCTAAACTTTAGGGATAAGAAATGGATGGCCATTGTCTCTATGTACATACTTTGTATATTATATTCCTTGCACCTATATATATATATATATATATATATATATATATATATATATATATATAACTATTGTTGTTGCAAACTTTAATCGCTTCCACGGTCCCCACTCCATCACGAGTCACCAGGAACCCACTAGCCCCCAACTCCACTTTTCTGATTTTATTATCGTTGTCTGAGTAATTATTAAATCAAGTTGATTAAATGAAACTATCTTAGATAATGGATTTATTCTTTATTATATGTAATTGTTTATGGAACATTTTATTTGATTATTTGTCAATTACATAGTTAATTGAAATAGTTTTAGAATTTAAATAAGGACTCTATTGTGATCAATTAGGTAATCTACATAATTAGTACTACCTTTCTTGCAAAGTTAGCTCTTTTAATCTACTGTATTACTATATAATACTACCTCCTTTCTCAAATATAAGTCTCATTTGACTTATTCACATGAAATTTTACATGCACTTTTTTATATGCTAAAATTTTTATTTAAGCCAAAAATTTTATTCATATAAAACCTCATTTAAAATTTTTAATTACTAATTTTTTTTAAACTTAAATAAAATATTTAACATATGAAATGATCCACCTAAAATAGTGTGCAAAAAAATCAAATAACTTGAAAAATCATTTTTAATGATAATAAACTGATGAAATCATCGAGTAGGTAGTACCTAGCCTTAATTTCAAGGTCTACTGCAAATCTTTATGATAGTTGCAACCATAAGAAAGCAGAAGATACCCTCAAACAGCATTCACCACCAGCGCACACACTTGACACACAAATAATACATTTCTCCATTCTCCACATTATTGACAATTTGCTACAGATCTTATCCATCAGCTAAATTTATAGCATTTTCTCCAAATATAGACAACTACCATCTAAATATATATCTCCGTTCGACTCCGATTCAAAGAGAAAAGCAAAAAAAAAAATTGTATCATTTTTAGGTCAATTGCATCACTATCTCTTAATAAAATCTCTATTTTATTTACTTAAATATATTTTTGCTAATTTACAGTTTCTATATTTAAACAACTACTTTAGTATCTCTTTTTTAAATCTCCATGCTATTAAAAATATTAGTTTATACTTCTATCATTGTTTATTCCTCTATTAATTTTTATACTTTAATTTTTTAAAATATATATTGGTAATATGCAATTAATAAATTATATAAAAGTTATATTTTCTACGCTAATAATAATGGTATTTGCAAAATAAAATTGTTCAATGAAATGTGCTTAGAATAATTTAATTGTTTTACCTATTACCTGTCTCAGTATCTCATATGGGTTATGTTTAAATTTTCATCGCAATCAATTTCCGGCGAGAAAGATTTTCACTGGATTTCAATTCCGATAATGTATTCTTTTCAGGTTTCCACTTCCGACTATGAATCCTTTTGAAGAAGGCCCGATGGTTTCAATATGGATGATTATTGTGGCTATAGTTTCGTTTTTGTATAAATCTTTGATTGTCGACGGTACGTTTATATCCTTTGGCCACAGAATCCTCACCAACAATTGTATTATTGTATTGAGTTTTAATAAATACAGATTCTGAAATTTGCGCTGCAAGTAGCGGATTACCGTATCAATCTGCCCACTGTGTGTAAAATGGAGATTATTTACATACTCTGGTGCAGATTATTTTTTTGCCAAAATTTGGAAACTTGTCTACTCCTTTCATCAAAATACATACTCTGATGCAAGTGTCATTTTCTAAATTGAAACATATTCCTTATATTTGGAAGATCTTGACCAAAAGTGAAAAAAAAAATAGAGTTGCACGGTATTTATATTTTAAAGTCAATTTAATGATTGTAAATACAAAACTATAATATTATTTTATCATATTTTATACTATTCTATAATTTTACTCTACTACGTAAATCAATACACACGCGCACACAAATATATTACATATTATTTTAATATACAAGTAATAGTTTTTTTATATTTAATATCATATATTATAGTGATTAATTAATACATTGATACAAAATATTAATGTATATACTATTATAATTTGTATTATTTAATATATATTATAAATATATTAATGTATGGCTATTAATTAAAAAATTAATAAATATAAATTATAAAAGTTTAAATATATTTATTTTATTACGGTACATATATTAGATAATCAGGTATAGATAAGAATAAATAATGAATCTGTAAATGTATAAAAAGTTATGTTTGATTTTAGAGAATGTCCTAAATACAAGGTTACCAAACTCCAGAGAAACTATCGTGGTGGATTATACATACACGCACATATTATAACTATATTGTACACGGGATATAATAATACAATTTTACCTTGCAACTGGTACCGCACATAAGCAGGTTTTAAATTTTAAAACATCTTGGACCCCGAATGCACGCGAGTTGTTTGTGGTTTTGACATTGGCTGTAAGCTATAGTGCAGTGTCGGAAATCAATCCATCCACTTTATCTAACATGGTATCCTTGGACTGCTCCATTTCCATATCTCTCGTCGGAGTGGTCTTACTCTTCGTCTTATGCAACATCAATCTATCCAACGGTATCTTGGCCGAGACAACTCCTTCCTCCATTTCTTGTACAGCCAATAATAGATCATTGTGGTATCTGTCCTCCTCATTCCTCATCTGCCTAAACCAACGGTGAAGGCAAATTACCAGCTCAAGGATGTATTGGTCTGTCTTGTGCTTATCTGCATGGTGAAGTGTCTGGAGCCGAATTGCCTTATTTTGTTTAACCATATTCGACTTAATACTGTTGAATGGGGAAGTTACACTGTTAATATACCAGTGCTGGTATGCTCAATGCCGGGTACAAGTGAATGCAAATTAAGACTGAATATAGAACTAAAATTTAAAAAACATAAATAAAGTTTTCACGTCAACATGTCCCATTGCTTGACGGTGTGCATGCACAAATTGATATATATATAATTTTAAACTGAAGAGAGTATTTTTTTAATTATTTTTTTAATAAGGATTCGTAATTATCTATATATACTCACGCGCACGCACAATGTATATATACACTCCATCCGTTCCTAAATATAATATTTTGATTTTCAAGTTACTTTGACTAATTTCAAAACTAATATTTTATGGGTTCGATTTGAAATTCTAGATAATATGATTTGCAACTGAGCGGTGCTAGGAGACTAGGACACCAACTTATACACAAACATGCACAAACCAACGTGACTAAACCTTATAGGATTGGTGAACCGTAAGAGCTCACATCTTAAAAATTAATGGTTCAAAATTTGCCATACGTGTTTATGTACTTTTGTTTGTGTAATTTGTTAGTGTTTCTAGCATAATTTTTTGTAGCACTTTATGAAAATTACAGAATTTGTAAATGTACAAGCTAAAGACCGAGTCAATCTAGGTAAATTTTGAATTTGAAAATGAGCCAACTTCACACTTAAAAGTTCAAATTAATTTTATACTTTGAAACAGAAGCTCAAAAATTGACCTATATTTTTAACTGGAAGGGAGGGAGAGAGAGAGATCTGCTGACCTATGGTTTCCAACCTCTCTAAACCCTTCAAAACCTTGATGCTCTCTGTTCCAAAAGATGTTGCTTTAATATGACTGCTAGTGTAACTAAAAGAACAACTGTAAGTAGATGGAAAGTTGATTTGAGACATTCATTCTGCATACCCCATAGTACGTAACGCCATGGGCCTGAGCCACTGAAGAGTCTTTTCTATCTCTGCTGCGATTTTACTACTTGTGCTCAGCTGGAAAGGAGGACGTAATGAAGCACTTTGATTAATACTTATATAGGAAAATGATTTGATATGGCATAGAAATGATTCGCCAAGTCTATGAAGCCAAAAGAAGGCAGTAATGACATTAATTTCTCCATATAATCGTATGAAAATAGGCTGCCATATGATTAAGCTAGCAAGGAACAGAATATGGATGGTACATACTTCTTCAGTGGCATTAACTGTTCGCAACCGGGAACGTAAAGCTTTCTTCACACAAATTGGCAGCCCCTTATACAATTCATACTTGTCATCGGAGGCAGCGGCAGGACAAGATGCCTAGTACACACTAGTAAAATTTAGTGAGAACTAGTACAGATAACATTAGTACAACTACAGAAAACCCTACTCATATATTGGAAAAATATAAGACTTACAAGTTTATCAATACGAGTTATTGTATGAGCATAGTGTAAAGCAAGATTAGAAACACCCAGTCTTTCCAGTTCACTGCAAGGGCCCTTTCCAACTAGGATCATATCTAGCAGAGCAAGAAAAAATTATTAAACAAGGGCAAATGACTTATTTACACACGAGAAATGCAACATCAATTATTTCAGCAATAATCACTTTTTATATTCCCCTATCATCATACTGATCATAATCTGTTGGACTATAGTTTGAGGTCTCACAGTTCATGCAACTAAAATATCGCACATTGATATCACTACAGGAATATTAGTCCACATACTTATCAATATATGTAAAAATATATGTGTGTGTGTGTGTGTGTGTGTGTGTGTGTGTGTACATACATACATACATACATATATATATATATATATATATATATATATAGCACATTGGAGGTACAACTTGTCACGACAATAAGATGTTAGAAAATATATTGGTTGAGCATACTCATACCGTTATCTCTGAATGCTTCCGAGAACTTCAGATGTATGAAGAAGGCTACATCAACGAGCTTCTCCACAACCTATAAATGTAAATCCAGGAGAAGACATTGACAATGTCAACATCACACAAGCTAGAGAAGGATCAAGTTTCTTCGTAAGTGGTTTAAAATAATTGCATTCAGATGTGGACCATTGTGGTTGCTACCATCCACACCCACACACAAGGAAGTTGTTTAAATTTTAGAGAAAACAAACTTACTTAGAAGACGATACTCTTACACAAACATAGAATCATGGAGATTATGAAAGCCTTAACTGAAGCAATATTAGCAATTTGAGGCTTACATCAATAGATACTACCCGACTTTTTCATCTCATACCTCCTCAAATTTTTTAGACCACAGAGATCTTTTCTTCAAGCTCCTCACTGCTTTTCTTTTATGTATTAACTTTGTTTTATACAACAGAAGACGTTCTTCGGCAACTGCAAGAACATGTCTTGTCAATCAAGACAATCTAACTTATGGAAACATATATAAGTGCCAACAAACATTAGTATTTACATGGTGGGTCCTATTTAATCAAGAGAAGAATCTAATGAACACCACCAAAATAGAAAACAAGTTGTGCTTTAAGGAAGCGTACAGTGGAAGTCTCAAATGGACTGATAAGCAATCTCATCATTTGACCACAATAATCAACAGGCAAATTCACCATGAGTCATTCTTCAGTTATAAGTTATAACTGGAACGAACATTGATCACATATATCAAAAATGATTGGAAAAGAACGTAAACTTTAAAAGGTAAGAGGTGGCATGTCCCAGAATACTTAATTCTACAGTCTAATTACTTAAAATATCTCCGATTTTGAAACTGACTTAATTTTCTCAAAAGCTCTGTTGCCACCAAATTGTTTTTCGGCTCATGAATGTATTTCAAGAGATTGTGGTTTAGCTCAAGTGTTTAGAGCACTCCCTTTGAACTTGGAGGTCAAGGGATCAAACAGTGAGAATTGGGTCAGAAGTAGGGAGGGATTTTGCCAATCAAAAAAAAAAAAAAAAAACAGAGAGAATGTGTTTTCAAAACCTTGTCCAAAAATTCTATGGCACTGAATACATATTTAGATTTGATAGGCAGGATTTTGCCTATACAAGGAAGCTAGGCAGGGAGTGCAGATACACCAAACAAAGAGAATTAGAGAAAATACTCTAAATAGTCAGATTTAGAAATTAGAACAGTGAGGTACAAAAGTTCAAATAGAAAATCAGGAAGCGGAAGCTAGTTTCTCAATAAACCAAATGATGAGCTTGAGATTTGTATTCTTCAAGATATATTTCAGAGGTATACTTTGAGAACTCTGCCCATGGTTCTTCCTAAGAATCAAAGGCATGGACCTAGGAAATGGATAAACACGATGTGATACGAGACACGGTGGATGGATTTTCTCAAAATAGAGGATCCAACACGTTGGAGACACATTCAATTATATATCTATTATTTTAACAAAACAAAAAAGTTACTATACATATTTGTGGATAGTTTGATTCTTGTTTTTTCTACTTTGTATTGGAGAAATTAAAAATGAAGTTAGATGTAATAACATTAATAACCCTGAGGTAGCTCTTTGTAAAATGGATATTTATGTTGGTTGAAAACTGGTTCTGCCTATTGAGATCTAAAGCTGTAGACAAAAGAGACAAAGGGAGGAATATCTAGTGAGTAGTGGCATACCATGCTAGTTGCAGTTTCAATTCTGTCTTTTTACTTCATGGAACTGTGGAAGTCAAAGTGTCCAAACAAGAAATGCAAGCCCTTAGAGACGTAGCCTAAAAGAAATGTCCTTGCTTCTAAGGTTTATCTCAACCGGACTTCTCAATTAAATTTTGTACCACATTTAATTTATATATGCACTTGCTTTATAATCCTTATTCTGTGCAGCTTCATTTTTGACATGTGGAATTAAGAACATAGATTTATATAACTAGAAGGTTGTTCAAACGGTAAATGCCTAGAGGTTGGTAATTATTTCATTGAAACTCATTGTGGTAGCACGAAGCAACTCCTGTTGAATTAAGAAATTTGTAGCAGAGCTCTGAGTCAGGCGACCTAATTTTTCAAGCTATCTCATTTATTAAAGACAAGGAGATGGCAAGTTCGAGTTATGATGTTGAATCATTTGATTGAAGTTAACTTTCGGTAATTGGTAGATGTAGTCAAGGACATACGGATAACTAGCGATGGTATGAGGGTATAGTGACCAGACCAACAACTAAGAGAGATCAGATCAAGAGAGGGTAGTGATGACTGCCAGATTGAGCTTGACCCAATATCGGGTGTTGAAAGAAGAATCTCCAGAAAACATGTAGGAAAACTTGAAAAAGTTTACATGTCCAAGTGGCAACTTTGAAGAAAATCAGCAGACTTTGATAGCTAAAAGGAAAAGAAAACAACGAATCATATTGTGATCCAATAGATTTTCCCGACATACCGATATAGATGTGAAGCTGGACAAAGAGGATATAGCTTGTTGCTTCAGATATCACTTCCGGAACTGTATTCAATTCTTGACACATTACTCTCCTTGTTGAAATTTGAAATGGACAAGGTACAATAGGTAAAGTGGAGAAGGCCAACTCTTCTTGACCCCACTAATCCCCATTCTGTGAGATATTTCAAACTGCCAATGAACCCGAATTCCCAGAACCTTGCTTCTTAGGATGGGATTGTTCCTTTGTGCTGACAAAGGTCTTATAACTGTGGTTTAAGTGATTTTCTTTGTGTACTGTGCATGGTTAGAGTTTCTTTACATCCATTCCTCTTTTTTACTGAGAGAAATGATATACTTTAATACGTATAAACATATTCTTCATGACTGACGCAGCTAACGAGAAGACTGCTTAACCAACCTCATCAAGAACCAATAGTCTTCCTACAATAACCCTATATAAGTGTCAGATTCCAATACCCAAGAAATCAACGTATTCTTCCTACAGTTTTATATATAAAGTCCGCTGTAAATTATCACACCATCACATGTTTAGGGAACAAAAAAAAAAAAAAACTTGCATGGATTTCTGCATCTATTCTATGTACAAAGATAGACCTGTATAATCTCACTATATCAGAAGAAGAATACAACCAAGTAGGCAGCAAAGATAAATAAAATCCTCCCTTCATTCCAACTTATATGATCAAAATGAGTTCTTAACTGTTCCAAAATAGATTATCATAATGAAATTTGATATGAATACAAACTACTTTTATAAAAACAACTATTCACCCGAGCAATATATTACATCTAAGTTATTAAAAAAAGTTTAGTCTAAATGGGCACACGCTTTTGCACAACTCTACTTAGTGTGTGCAATTCTACTTCAATTATCTTTAGTATGATAAATGCAGCAAAAATTTGGGATATATGACATTCCTTCTTCAAAAAGAATAAATAAAAAATGATAATGATAATGATAAAAAAAAGAATTAAAAAAAAAAAAAAAAACTTACAGACTTGAGAGGGGAAAGAGAGATGAAAAAGAAGATAATGATATTCAATAATGGTAACTTCCACCATATCCCAAAAATTTCTCCTATAAAATTGCCATTATCCTAAATTTGTGTTTCATATTTGCAGGTGATTAATCGACTATTTGGCTTGCAAAATGAGTAGTTTTTTTTCTTAATGAGAAACATGGAGACATGTGCGGCAAACACAGAGACATGTAGTTTTTTTTTTTTTTTTTTTGTTTAATGGTGTGACGCAAATCCACCCCCCAAAAGTAGGGGCTCTACATTCTTAATAATATAGATAAATAAATTTCACAATTAAAATTTTTTCTTTGAGCATGGGCATATATATTTTTTGTTCATTTGCAAAATAATTTTAAAGATACAAAGAAAAATACAATTATATAGCTATAAATGATATCTTAAGGTTCCAAAAAGTAAAAGTGGAAGAAAAACATGCATAATCAATATTTAGTGAGTAGAGAGATTTTGACTTGAGAAGATAAAACAAATTTACAAGTATTTACTTTATTATCAAATTTATCATTTGAACTAGCAAATGGGCGGGCTTGGGCGGTTGAAAATGAGTTTGGGTTTAAACAAGTCGGGCTTAAATGGGTATAAAATTACACAGATTGTTAATGGGTGGTCATAAATGGACATAGTCGATTACAGTTACACATTTATAATTTAAAAAATATATACATTTATTAAAAAGGTGTTGTAAAATATGTAATATACACTAAAATCTAAACTCTAAAGATTATCCTCCTTAACAAAAATATGCTATTTTTAGCTTAAAGCAGAAGCAAAGTTGAGATTAAAAAAGATTATACTGAATAAACACAAATTTAAAAAGCTTTTAAAAGTTGAAGGTTATATGATTTTTTTATTGTATAATAATTTACACATATTCCTTTATTTAAAAGTGAGAGCTTAAAGTCTGAAATTTTCCATGCAATCCTTGATGATGACCTCAATCATTTAAAAGTCAATTGCTATGTAAATAAGGTATTCAGCAGTGCAATTATACCTTCAGGTCTAAAAATTAACATTGCAGCCTTCTTGCAGGTTTGTGGCATGTAGTCATATAGAAATTAGAGAGGATGTTAGCGCTAGATTAATAATAAGTAGAAATGGAAGATTGTCATGGGTGCAATTTTAGAGAGAGAAAGTTAGAGAAGCAAAGAGGTGGGAAGCAGGTGGAGGACTGGAGGTTTATAATAGCTACTATCTAACTTTAAACGATAGGGGAATTTGGAAGCATGTGATCTGGTTCAAATATGCTATAGATACTCTTTCTTAAATGATACCCATGGGTGGCTCATGTGTACCCATTTCTTTGATGGATGGCTATGGGTTGGAGTTGTAAAACATGACGTGAACCCAAACTCATTTAAGATGGGTGGATATGATTGTTTATTGGGTGATCACCCATTTTTCTGGGCCTATTTATCATGTATATTAGAATGGAAGGAGTAATTAATAATAACAAAACACAGGTGAGTAGAAGGTTAGGTAACAAGACAAATGTTGGGAGAATAAAATTTTAACCCCCTCATGGGCACATGCAAAGAAGATGAAAAAAAAACCACAGCGCATAATATTCACAAACCAGACAGAACCTAAGAGAAAAAATAACAATGTGGAGAATCAAATGCAATTATGAAGACATCATACCAGAAATCAAGTACAACTTTTTGTTGCTTTAGAAGTAGATTGTATGGTTAGAGAAAGAGGGAAACAATGTATATCATCTTTAGCACATATATTGAGGCACCTGAAACCAATTTATTATATTTTTGAAAAGAAAACTTGAAGAAATACTAAGAAACTCATTACAAGCAATAACCAAAACTTGATATGCAACCACATAATATGATGGACAAAAATCACAGCGTCAATCTAAGCCTCAAATTATACTTTATATTTCTACCCCTTTTGAAAGAGGGATGGAAAAACAAAAACAAAAAACAAATTATAAAATAAAAAATAAACAAAGATAAATAAATAAATAAAAGAAACTACTCTCTTGTGCTAACCTCTTCGTGGCAGATGTAAAGACTCAACTTCATCACGCTTCCTTAGGTAGTTCTTTTCATATATATCCCAATCATAAAGCTCATGATATAATTCCTACACAATATACATGAAAGAATTAAAATGTTACAATCAAGTAAAGTAATATAGAAAAGGAAAGGGAGCTTATGATATTAATTTAGCTAAAAAAAGGGAAGCCTACTGAAGCTTCGCTAAGGTTACCTGATATAATGATAAGCTTGATAAGGCTACTTGATACAATATTACAATGACATCATTTTCTTTCGGAATCATCTTCTTCTTTTTTTATTATAAGTTATAACAGTATTATACATAAAACTCCAAAGGACAAGATTGAATCCCAAACTACGTCCTTATGATTAATGGCCTTGCCCAGGATTAGCTGAGGCTGCCTTCAATTGTATTTTCCTATGCGAAAATTGATGTCACTATGCTTAGACAGAAACAATATCAAAACATTATTTCGTATCAAACATAATAATGGCTTAAAATAGCACAACATCATCTATATAGGTCTTCAGATGAATTTCTTTTGTTGTGATCTTAATGAGCAACAAGGGTTATACGGAGTACTTTCTTTGGATACAGAGATGGATATTTGGTTGGATTATTTTGAAATACTGCATGCACTTTCCAAAAATCACAGTATGATTTATTTGTGCATGAACCATTAATATATGATTGGGCTGCTTTTGGTTAAATAGTACTTATTTAAGATACAAAGGATATGTCAAATGGAAGTTGAAAGAATAGAAACAAAAAATACTGTATGTAAATGTCACAAGATTATCAGAAATTGTATCAAAACAACAACAATCCGTTGTTAAGTGAACAGACTCAATAAAGGACTTACAGAAGTATGATGAGCCAGAGCCCTCAATTCTTGCATTGTCATCTCCGCCAGAGCCCTCAATTCTTGCATTGTCATCTCCGCATCTTTTGTAATATGTTTGTACTTATGTGTTGGAGGGTCTGTCCCAAATGACATTTTATGACCACTCCAAATATGTACACCTATTCATATATATATACACACACATATGCGCACACACACAGTTATGTTATATTACATACACACATACATATATATAGTGAATCTTGGATTTGACTCTCATATTATGAACTCTTAGATATAGATATTCTAAATTAGGAGTATTCAAATTACCATGAGAAGTGCAAAAGTATCGTTCCAGTTGGTGCCATTGACTCTCTTTGCAAAGGTCTCCAAACCTGCTTACCTCTCGAAAGAAGACAAAAAATTCCGCCCTACCAACATGGAACCAAAACAAAAAGCTCAGAATGAAAACTAGAACTTTGAAGTCATGACAGAACCAAAGCCAAGATAGAGTATAATCTTTATTAGGTGGTTAACCTTTTGTCAGCGGCAGCAATTCTAAGAAGCTCTGTCATATCTGTAGATACTAATCGCTGTACACCTTCTGAAAGTAAGATTTCCTTTTTAAGGAAATTGATATTTTCTTCCGAAAGAGACTGTAACAAGTTTGAACCTTTGGAAATGGTGCTGGCGAATTCAAATGCCAGAATAGATATTTTTCTAGAAGCTGAATTAGAACGAAACCCACTTCCAGCAAGAAATTTCACCGCTCTCTTCAAGACCACAGTGCCGGCTATGCTAAAAAATGAGCCTACTTGGGGTCCCTATGCCAACAAACGAGTAAGATTCAACCAAACATTATAAAATCAAAACTCAAACTTCCATTGTATAACAATAATTTATTCTATACCAAGGACCACGCAAAAAAGAGTGAAAATCATAAAGTACTTATTGTTTTCTTGAACCAATATTCTGCATATATTTAATGAATAAGACACTTTCAGCTGCTTTCTGATAATTCACCTTCAATTACTTTTTCATTTTCCCTCCAATTTTCTAAGCATCCATTTCCACGGCCTACTTTCAATTCAAAAATTAAAGAAAATCTCCTTCATATGAAAAATGAAGTAGACGACATGGATCAACAAGATTCATCCTAAGTAAACTAATTTATATAACAAGATCTTCATTACATGCTGCTCTTTCACTCTAACCTTTCTGTGACTAAAATCTGATTGTAATTTGCTTACACTCGGCATAAAACGAACTTTACAACAGAAACCATAAAGCACCAGCCTCACATGCATCGGAATCATTAAAGCAACAGACTGAGAAAAGATAATTCTTACCTTGCTGAAGGTTCTCCTAATCTCAAAATTGTGATGCTTGACCTCTGCAAATTTCATAGGCCCCTCATCCAAAGATAAATCCAGAAACTGAATATCATTGTCAAGTGTCTTCCCAAAGTTCAATAGAAACTCACTATCTATCGAAGACGACTTGATGCTATCTTCCATTAACGCGTTCATTGCATCCTCTAGCTTAGCCACCACATTGCCCATCGAAGGTCGCCGTTTTGAATTTTCGTACAAGCATTTGCTCACAATGTCTATAAACACATGTGAACTTTTTAACGACATCAGTTGTCCCTTCTTTAAACTAGGATCTATTATGCAATCAAGTTTTCCCTCTTTGATGTACTGTCGGGCCCATGCAGTTAAGATCTGTTGCTCTCTGTCTAGTCTATAATCCACTGCAGGCCTTCCACAAAACACTTCCAACAATACCACACCAAATGAGTACACATCAGATTTCCTCGTCAGTTTCCGAGTTGATTTATACTCTGGATCCACAAAACCAGGAGTTCCCTTGACTTTGGTAATGATGTCAGTGCATGATTGGTTTGCAGGGCCTACTTTAGATAGCCCAAGGTCAGAAATCTTAGCTGCCCAATTTTCATCAAGGAGAATGTTCGAGCTCTTCAGATCCCTGTGTATCACTCTGTGCAGGATCCCAGTACCAGTGTGAAGGTAGTCTGCCCCACGAGCCGCCCCTATGCATATCTTCAGGCGTATATCCCACGCTAGCGATGAATATTCACCATTGTTGTTTGTATAAATTTTTTTATAGAGATGATCAGCAAGGCTACCCCGCGACATGTATTCATAAACAAGAATCGTCTCTTGTCTCTCATCACAATAGCCAATTAATGAGACAATGTGGCTGTGTCGCATTTTGGAAAGCAACTCTAGCTCTGTCTTAAATTCATGTGTTCCTTGCCCGGACTCAGAGTTCAACCTTTTTACGGCTACTGTATTAGCCCCATCATTAATCAGGCCTCCATAAACATTCCCAAATCCGCCTCTCCCAATAATCAAACTACTATCAAAATTTTGGGTAGCTGAAAGGATCTCATCCAAGCTAAAGCAATGGCACGATTGATCGATCTCAAAAGATGGCCTTCCATTTGATTTTTCATCAGAACCCAACTCCCCATTAAGTTGACCCAAGTTATAAGCAACAACACACAATAGCGTGATGATAATAGTCAGACATGTCGCAATTGTGTTACCATACCCAAAAGTTAACACTAATTTCTGTAGCTTAAGAGCCCAAAAGGAGGCAGAAGTATCTGTCGCGCACAGAAGACTGCCATCAACAGTGGTTGAAAGAATTGTTTGTTTGCCGGCATAAGAAACTACAAGTAGATCATTGAGATTCAAGAAGCAAAAGATAAGGGCGAAAATTAGTGGTTTAGAATGAAACATGATCTCCTGAGCTCTAATTACAAAAACCGTATTCCATTGAAGAAAATTCCAACTATGTGAGAATGCTTGGAGATGGAAATGAATGAAAAGAGTTACTGTTTCTTCATCAAATGATAATGGTTGACTTGACTTGACTTGGTCATATATTATTTCACCAAAAATTATCTACTTAAAACCAAAATCAGTAAATAAAAAAGTCGTGTAGAGGTACCTCCAACTTTACCATGTCGATTGATAGGGCCGCTACACCGAAAAGTTGAAATCTGAAGTCTTTTCTCCAACTTTCCGGCAACCACTCCGGGCTTGAATTAATTCCATTGGGTCTTCTCATGGCGGATGCTCCGCGGTTGTATTGGGGTTAGTACATTATAGGCGCTCAAAGCCACCATATTCCGGTCTTTATGCTGTTCCAGACTATTAACCTCCCTTGGATTTTAAAAAGTAACTAGCTAATATATCTGTATATATTTTTAAATATATTAATATTTGATATTTATATTTTTTTAATTATGGTATAAATTGAAGGCTTTTATTATTTCTTTAATATATTAAAAATAGTAATGGTGTTGAATACTTGCATAATTCTTATAATAAGATCTTTTTCAATTTTATGATCATTGGATGATCGAGAAAGTATTAACTTATAAATATACACTAAACTTAAAAAATAATATTCAAAATTTTATTTATAGCAAATTTTTTTAATTATTTATTATTCCTTAATTATTCGTTGAAGATAATTATTTAGTTTATTAAGCATTTATTAGTTAGTCATGATTAATTACCTATACGTTTAGGAAATTAGTTAACTTTTATGTTTAATTATGAATGGTTAGACATAATTATTTTAATCTATTATCCTAAGTAATTGATATAATTAATTTGAGATTACAATCAATCAAACTTCAATTGTTTAATACAAGGAATCCGGAATTTTTGTTTGGGGCCCAGAAATTGATATGTTATGCACAAGTTATAGTACACATATTAAAATACAAATATTAAACATCATATACATAACAAAAGTAAAAGAAAAAAAATGTAATTACCATTTATTTACAATTTTTAAATTTGGTTAGAACTTTTTAATTTTGGTTACAGCTTTGGGGCTTTGGGCCTTCTCGATTTTTTTTTTCCTTTTTCTTTTATGTGTTTTGGACTTTGCTGTAGATACTTAACATAATAATACAATTTTTTTAAATAGGGGACACCAAAAAATTAAAGGAAAATTTATATGGGTAATCTTTTTTTCTAAATCCAGGGTAGCCCTCCCAGCTCCTCTTTGGCTTTGTCAATGGTTTAATTATAAAAGAGATAGTTAAAGTGAAGTGATTTACATGAAAATTAATTGCTTCAATTATTACTTTTTAAAAGTTTGCAATTAAGTGATATTTTGAATCTAAAACTTAATAAAACGTCACTTATACTCTTTGTAGATGAAAATATTTTTCTTGCTCATTTATCAGTTGAATATCTTACTCTTTCTCTTTTTTTCTCATTTATCACGGCTTAAACAATTATTTATTCATAACTAATCACTAACTTCTAAATAAAGATTTGCAATAACTTAAAAAAATAAATAAATGAAGATAAGCTTCTCTCTCTCCAGAGCAGCCCTGCGTCGTTTTTGTTCATTGCCCTCGCCAACTTCACTTCCTCCGATTTAATATGCATACATCATACATACCCCCCAAATAATACTTCTTCTCATCTTTCTCCTCTCAATATATTACACTCCATAGCTAACGTCACCATAGCACCGCTACCTCCGATATGATATATATGCGTCGCCTTCACCTTCTGCTCTCTTCCGAATCCATTACCTATGCGTCACCTTCTGATCTCATCTCTCTCTTTCTTTTTGTTTTTCAAATATCTATTTTATTTCTTGAATTATCTAAAAATTATGGTTGATGTATAACTTGAATAGAGATCTGATATGGTGATGCAGAGAAAAAAGGGTAGGAGATTTGAAAATCTTAAATATTGAATGATCTGAAACTTAAATTAAAATTAACACAATAACACCAAGGTTATGTAAATTTTTTATCATTTACAAATTAAATTTGAAAAATTGGGATAACAATGATGCTAGCTAAAATGTGGGCTTTGTTTTTTAGGGTGATGATCTGAGATGCTCACAAAAGAGAGAAGAAGATGCATAGCAGATCGATTGATTTACTTGATTTTCTTTTTACATCAAATATTAGTTTTTATCATTGCTTCATATATATATATATATATATATATATATATATATATATATATATGCCTCTAATGCATCACTATTCTTCATCACAGTTTGGGCGGCTATAAATTGGCTAGCAGGATCTCTTGTAATTGGGTGGAAAGAATCAACTACTCTAGTTCAGCTGCCTAGTCATGGAGAAGGTACTCATGTTTTTTTAATATTAAAAATAAATAAAATTGGAGTTGGTGAAACAGTAGTGTACAGAAAACACTTGCTCGGATTGGCCATCTCTAGACCTCTTCTTCTTCTCTCTATTTTCTCCTTTTCTCTTTTTCTTTTTCTTCGTATGCTGAAAAAAAAATGCTTATGGTCGAATTGTAAACATGATTACTTCCTATTCGCACCATTCAATTTCTATCTCGAAGCTGCTAACTAGGAGAACTAATGTCTCTTTTACATTTCAGGTGCTTCTCTACCGCCGAAGTTGATGCTCGATCTATAGACGGAAGTGTTGGAGAGGGTAATAAATAACTAGTCTAGATGTTTAACTTATGTGAAATTTAGGTAGATGCAACTCTAATCATCTTGCTCTTTCGTTGCAACAAACTAATATTTTTTCCTTTCTAATTTTTCTGTGTTTTTTTTTTCAAAAGAAATAAAATTATAGTCAAAATCTGAATGTATTTCCTTCCTAGTCACACCCTTTTTCCCATTTCTAGGTTATTGACTTGGAGAACTAATATTCCTTTACATCGCAGTTTACATCACGGGTGCTTCTCCATCGAGATTGACAGCTGAAGTTGGCGGTCAACCTATAGGTGGAGGAGTTGGAGAGGGTAATACATAAACTAATATTTTAACTTTTATGCAATTGGAGTAAATGCAACTCAAATTATCTTGTTATTTTCCATTGAAACAAATTGATACTTTCTTCTTCTCTCATTTTTCTTCCGGTGCTGGAAAGATATAAAACTATGGTTGAAATATAAATGTGATTCCATCTCATTCACACCCTTCTTCCCATTTATAGAGCTGCTGGTTGAGAAAAATGATATCCTTTTTACACTGTAGGTGCCTCTCCGTTGAGATCGACAAGTTGGCAATCAAGGCATAGATGGAAGCGTTAGAAAATGGAAACTTTACAACCATGTAAAATAGGATTCTAAGGATGGTTCTGCAGAAATTTAACATACGTAACAGTTCATGGATTTAAGACATTTTCTCAGTGAAATTCATAGATAAATGGGTAAAAAAATTATTTTCTATAACTTGTTAAACTTAGACTGCGTGTATTTGATATATTACAATGTGTTTATCCACTGATGAAATTACTTGTTGAAGTGTTTCTTCAAAAATGGTATTATCTGCTGATATGGTTATCCACTAATAGAGTTATCTGCTAATATGGTTATTCACCGATAGATTATTCACCGATGGCATTTGGTCATCGGTAGATAATTCATAGGAAGATATGATCATCAGCAGATAATGTACTCATGGGAGGATATGATCATCAACAAATAATATGCACATCAAATGATATTGGTTATCAGCAGATAATTTGGTCATTAGATGATATTAACTCATCAGAGGATATTGTTCATCGGTGGATAAAAATTTTCTGTTAGATGATATGAATCATTTGTGGAAGTTTATTTCAAATGACCAACATTATTTAAATTAATGTTAAGTGTTATTATCAGATTTAGATAATAACTAAATACTTTAATTTGTTTCTAGTTATGTTTTACCCAATCTGTAAGTGGTCGTTAATGACAGATTGTGGGTAGACGTTAAATGAAGTGTTTTAAGGGAACGTTACAAAAGTTGTTAGCTTGAGAGATGTTCTAAAAATACTCGGAAATCTTGTATGTTGAGGAGAACACACTGAACAACCACAGAAAATATAAGTGATTTCTTAAATTTCCAAATTCTTACTCTGTAATTGCTGGATTTTCTGATGAACTGAGGTGATAGTTGTGTACAGATTTGGATTACACCAATTCTATGTTGTTTTATCCTAGAAGAAAATCTACAGCAGCTTATTGTAACGTGAGTAAAGTGAATATTTTTTAAAGAACAATCTATTTTTTTCAAAAGATTAGCGACTCAACTGTTTTACGGTTTTGATAAATCTTTTCTCTCTGTCTGTTTTCAATTATTGTATTAATTGTATTGTTTATTTTTTTCAATTACTATTTGTTTGATTTCAGTAATCAAGACTTTTTTTATATGCATATCAGTTTTGTTATTGTTGTTTAGAAGGTTTCCAACAAAAAAAGTGATGGAGAGGGTAATAAATAAACTAATCTTGATGCTTAACCTATATGAAACTAAATTTGAGTAGATGCAACTCTAATCATCTTATTGTTTTTCGTTGAAACAAATTAATATTTTCTCCTTTCTCCTTCTCCTCCTCCTGAGAAAAAAAACAAAATTATAGTTGGCATCCAAATATGATTCCTTCCCATTCACTCTGTTCTCCCCATCAAGTGATATCCTTTTATATTGCAGGTGCTTTTCCGTCGAGACCGACAGCTGAACTTGGTGTTGAAACTATGGATGAAGGTGTTGGAGGTGTCGAATCTCATCTTTGACATACTATAATAGTTTGAAGCTACATTTCATATTCTTCTAGGATAAACTTAGATCAGTTCGTTGATATACCAAATATCAAGATTTTCTCATTTCCTCCAATTGTAAAGAAACACTTGATAATTTTGGTCATCATATGGTATATATCTTGATGATACTGTGTATTTTTCTGCAACCAAAATATCTCCTCCACTATAAATAGGATTTGACATTCTTAAGAATGGTCTGTTTGTGATGAATGTAAATATGAAGTGGCTGCCCACCTTGAATTCTCACAAGTAATTAGTCCGAAGTACTTTAGTATCGATTTAAAAATTCCTTCTGTTTGTTGAACTTAGCTTCTTTCCTTCTGTTTGATGAAAGGAGGCTGAAGCCTTGGGTGCGTTTTGGAGGGGGTTGATGACTTGGGAAGTTGGCAACTGCAGTTATTTGAATTTTGGACCTTGTCAGCCTCGTCGAGCAACCCTTGTTTCATCCCAGGAAACAATCCATTTTGCTTTTAGTTCATTTTGAAAATATTAATCGAGTATTTAGCAAGCCAACAAGGATCTTAACGTTAGCATTGCCGCCACAAGTGTTTTTTGCCTAGTGTTGTGTATTTTAAGACAATTAATTTGGAGTACAGAAAAGCTCTTCACATTCTTATGTGGCTAGCATGGTCTTGCTTTCTTTCTTTGGGTTACTTTGGTCTTATACTTTCATTCAATATCTTTTTCTTTTTCTTTTTCTTTCTGCAAAGTTTTGTCAACATTGGGTATTGCAGCATCAGATTACAGCATATGAATTGAAGTTGAACACCATTTTGTGGATGGTGTGAAAGGTTGTTGCTTTTGTTACCACTGTTCATTAATTTAATTTGGAGAAGTGGAACATTGATGTGGGTTTCATTCTTTTATTTCTGACTAGGCATTTAAATAATGAAAGGCCACTCAGAAAGATCTAACTTGTTTTCTCCTACGAAGTATAGACTACCAAACTCATATTTGTTCTAATTCTTTCGAGATGTCGGCCAATAACTTGTATCTGTTTTGGAAATGGCCTCTTCAAACGGAACTGAAGCAGCTTTTGTGTAATGTAAATGTAGCATATGGATTATCAATTAAAAACATTCTTAGAAATGTCTTGAGGGTATAAAACTTCAGTCCTACATGTTACATGGAAGTTCGAAGTTCTTAATGCCACTATGCTCGAAAAACCATGCCTGCCCCTTGCTAGTTAAGCCAATTTAGCCATTTCGCCAACGAATTTCTTTACTATGATCGACGTTAAAAGTACAACATTACTGTGCGTTTGGTCTCCACTTGGTAATAATAAGAGAAAATTAGCAAAGCTAGTCAACTACTCATCTCTGGTTCTGTGCTAAGGAGCACATTTAGTTTATGCTATTTTCTCTTGGTCTTTTTTCTGTTAAAAGAAAAAATTGAAATCAACTTTACGTTGTACTCCAGTACCGTACCCGGTATACAGTACGAGCACTTGTTTTTTATGATTTTTTTTTTTGAGTGTTTTACTATACATATTTATTTATGTTTTAGTTAAAAATATTTGTATGGATTTTTTTTTTGTATTAGCATATAAATTTAAATGTAAGTCATTTGGGGTGTATTTAGTTTGTCATCAATTTAAAATTCAATTATTCGCTTAATGTGTATTATTAAAATACTCAATTCATTCAAAATTAGAGATATATTTCACCGTTAATAATTTAAATTAGAGATATATTTCATATTTGTGAAATCTTATAAATCAAATTTTTTTTGCGAAATTTACTGTTTGTAATTATTTTCAAGTAAAACAACATGAAAATTATGTAGATTACTTTTACATACAAACCTTTGTATTTTCATGTTTTTAAATTGATATATAAAATAAAATTATACCATTCAAAAATAGTATCATATATGAATAAGTTTAGAACAAAGGCATCATGATGGCTTGTCCTTTTGGGTTACATGCACTTTATTAGGCCGACCAGGGATAGACAAGCGAAATGTCCCGTTTAAATTGAACCGGTCCTTAACAAAATAGTATTGATCAGATTGGTCATAGCATTGACCAGGCCGGGCTAGATTAGTTCTTGTTTAATAAAATAAAAATTATGGAGGAATTTATGCTAAGTCTTGGATTTAATAACGAAATGTTGTCTTAGGATTGAGAATAGAACCGGATCAGGACTAAGATCAGACCGAGATCGGGATTAAACTTGTTATCATTTTTACAATAATTTAATTATATTTTAAGTTTTATATGAAGTTTAATACATTATATTAATAAAATAATTCTAAAATTATTTTAAATTGTTGATTTTGTATTTAAAATTTGTATATTTTTAATAAAGAATTAGTTTGTAGTAACTATAATTGTAGAAATTTGATCCCAAAACAAATTAGATTTTGATATTTTATTTTAAAAAATAAGTTGAATTTTTGTTTTAAAAAAGAAAATAAAAGGACCAAAACCGAAAGCGGAACTGGCCTAGGATTCTGATATAGGACTGGTCTACAAAGTTTTAAGAGTTTGTAATATTTGACGAGTATTTTTCAAGTTGGTCTCAAATCCGTTTCAATCCGAACTACCGTTCTGATTTTTTTGTTCATCCTTGAGAATACGAGTCATTATTAAATAGTATTAACAGTAACTAGTTCATTTGTATCAATGTGTATTAATATGATAAATTGTTGCCTTTAGTAAAAATTTTAATAATGGAAAGTAGATATAGCAAGTTGATTCAATACATAGATCTAAGTATCAACTCAACTCAAATCAATTAAGGATTTGCAATGCAAATCCTTAAGCGGATTCAGAACCACATTTTTTAGCCGTAGGAACTTTTATCGGCCGTGAAACAAGAAACGATAAAACTAGATTTGGTTGCTTGTTTAACTCTTACGTGATATTGTTTCATAAGTCATATAACTTGTAACCCAAATGACAAAATGAAAATCAATTAATTCAAATACGCAAAATATAATAGAAAATCCCATAAAAATAGTTGTCATTCTAAATATAATCCGAAGATGTCATTACTTGTCATCACCACCGAAGAGGTACCCCAAGGAAGAACCACCTCCAGGTGCGGCATGAACTTTAGTAGTACGTCGTTCCTGTAATCAAATGTCACCGCTTAGACTATATTACAACCATAAACACTTGCAAATGAACCATAACACTATTAATTTGCAAATTAATTAATGACATTAAGTTCAGCAATATTCAATACCTGAATAATCATTTACTCCAACATTGAGCAGACACCAATTTTAACATCATAAAAGTCAATAATATCCAAATAGTGTAATCGATGCAAAATGTGACAAATAGTAGCTAGCTACAAAATGTAAATGGTCTTTTGTTATCTTGAAACATTTCATAATAAATTATAGATGACAGAAACATTTCTTCATTTCACAGTATCTCTCTGGGTTCGTATCAAAACATGATTGTTGGTGACATACCGTGATAAAATTGCCACAGTTCTGTCCTTCAGCCCGAAGGTAATTATTAGTCTTGCAGTCATGGAGAGGCAAGGGGCTAAACTTGTTTTGGACTGGCTGTGAAGGAGAAGGAGAAGGAGTTGCTTCTGGCTTCTGAGGGGACTGCTCATTGTTTAAGTGTAGCCCCTCTTTTGGAGGTTCTTGTGGTCTGTTATTTGTAGTCTCTTTCCTTCCAAAGAGGTACCCCAAAGAACTCTGGCCTCCACCCGCGCTAACCCCACGACCCATTTTTACTATTTATGTATGTATCTCTACTTCAAGAAGATCCACCTGTGGAGATCGAACATGCACAATATTAAGGCCTAAGGGTCAGAAATTGAAGATTTATTACACAAAATTTTTTGTTATCTCATCCATCATTAGACATATACATGTTAATCTATATAATACAGTTACATCCGACCATCTAATTACAAAACCTCAAAATTGCCTCTTCTTTTTAATACAAGGTTAAGTCAAAGGATGATATGATATTGTTGTTGTACGAAAAACATATTTCATATCAATGTCGAAAGTGTAGATAAGTCAAAGATGAAACGAATTTCCCAAAAATGATCAACAATTTCTATTCTTTTTAACAAATTAAAATTAATATTCTGCTGATAAAAGAAAATCATAATCTATTTGAGATTACATGAGATTAACAATGGTGATAACTATTATTGAAACTAAGACGACCCTTACACGACAAATGTATCAAATCACCCAGAATTTGGAAGTCAAACAAAACAAAACTAGAACGCGAATTAAATTAAATTTTTTAAAACAAAACTGATCTTTTATAAGAACATCATAATCAATTTGAGATCCTTACAATTGCAAACGTAGAAAGCTTGGAAATATGAGAAGATTAACCGATTCACACAGTTTCCTACGGTTTACACTGAAACATGTTCGAAGAGACGATCAAAGTTATAGAAAAGCAGATCAAATTGAGTCAGATTGGGTGGATAGGCAAGCTATATGGGGTAAAAGTGAAACATAAATAAATGGACAGATGAAGGATGACCCTGAGTTAATTTAGCATGTTTTGGCCCTCTATATTCTTTACCGTTACAACTTTAAGATGGGGAGTTTGTCATCGTTTGAATTATTGTATAAAAAAATCATTTAAAAACATAGAGAATTATTGAAAAAGTGTCTTAAAATATAAAAAGAAATAAAATAGGAGTATTATATTATGTCTTTCCGATAAAGAAAGGAAAATAATTAAATAAAAGAGAGTGAAAAAGAAAAGGTCGGAAAATGCATGCGGCCCCTTCTATGAGTTGACTTAGCCTGATACAATGCTTGGAACATCTGTTGTTCTAACTTATTGAGGGTTTTTCTCTCTCAAATAAGGGTTTATATTTCACTTATTTAAAAATTTAACAATACGACACTTGTCAACTTCTAATTACACATTATAAGAGTTGAAAGATATAATGATTCACATAAGTTGATGCCCCTTCTACATATTTACTCTTCTTTCCCCGGTGAACAAAAGCATTATACATTTGTTTTTAGTATTCGCACCCCATATATATATATGAAACTCGATTCATAACTAACGTTAGTATGAAGACTTTTGTAGCTAATATATTTATAAACGTTGATCGGATGATTCAACGGTGGAGATCAAACAAAAAAAAAATCATTTCCGTCAGTGAGACTAGCAGAAGGTATGTAAAAAAAAAAACTCATTTTCACCAGTGAGACTGGCGGAAGGCAAAAAAAAAAAAAGGACTTTTGCGCCAATAAGACTAACGGAAGGTATGTAAAAAAAAAATTTCTTTCTATCTTTCGGTCTTTGTTTCCTCCACCAACCTCTGTTTTTCCAAGATCAGCATTATTAGATGAAACATCATGAATCCCTGCTGCAGTGGCCAGATCTAATATATCAACACCAGGGAGTGTCCAAAGTTTTTCCTCAAAACTATCAAGGTTTCAACACTGGCCAAGAAACAAAGCGACTAGATCTAATATATCAACACCAGAGCGTTGAAAATTACCCAATAAATTGTTTATCAATGACTGAAAAATATGAACTTTCTACCTATGATCGTCACTAATTGAATTATAATCAAATTGCTTTGGGGCGTTTACCAATGTCAGTAATTGACTATTACACAACTCGAACAATTTTGAATTTGCCTGAAATAAAAAATGCTTGATTCAAGAGAAATTCCCAATTAATAAGACTCCATTTCGGATAAAGAATGAGATAGTTCCAATAATTATATCTAGATCAATGCATATCTGTTCAAATTTCAGTCAATTAATTAATAATTAAATTAAGCAGAATCATAAAAAAATAGAGTAACTTCTTTTTTCCTGGCCGGGTCAATAAAGTTATGAAAGTTTTCGATTTATTTATCTTTTTTTTATATATAATGGATTTACCTAGACCAATACATGATTTTCTTTTAGTCTTTCTGGGATTGGGTTTTATATTAGGAGGTTTGGGAGTGGTATTACTTCCAAATCCAATTTATTCTGCCTTTTCCTTGGGATTAGTTCTTGTTTGTACATCTTTATTCTATATTCTATCGAACTCCCATTTTGTAGTTGCTGCGCAACTCCTTATTTATGTAGGGGCCATAAATGTTTTAATTCTTTTTGCTGTGATGTTCATGAATGGTTCCGAATATTACAAGGATTTTCATCTTTGGACTATTGGGGATGGGGTTACTTCGACGGTTTGTACAAGTATTTTTGTTTCACTAATTACTATTATTCCAGATACGTCATGGTACGAGATTATTTGGACTACAAAATCAAATCAGATTATAGAACAAGATTTGATAAGTAATAGTCAACAAATTGGGATTCATTTATCAATAGATTTTTTTCTTCCATTTGAACTCATTTCACTAATTCTTTTAGTTGCGTTAATAGGTCCAATTGTTCTAGCTCGTTAATAATACATCTTTTGAACTAAGAATTCAAATCAAACTTTGTTCTGGATTATCGCATTTATATTTCCCTTCAATTTTATTTCAATTCATATATCAAATTCAAATCCTTTTAGTTTAGTTCGATCTATTACCAATATATTCTTTTGTTCCGTACTTGTTATATTCTAGTTTCTAGTCATCTAGTCAATCGAATCGGTTAATTTTTTGTTCAGATTGAAATGAATCGAGATTGATAAGGAGTTTTTTAATGATGCTGGAACATGTACTTGTTTTGAGTGCCTATTTATTTTCTGTTGGTCTTTATGGATTGATCACCAGTCAAAATATGGTTAGGACCCTTATGTGTCTTGAACTTATTTTGAATGCAGTTAATATCAATTTTGTAACATTTTCTGATTTTTTTGATAGTCATCAATTAAAAGAAGCCATTTTCTCAATTTTTATTATAGCTATTGCAGCCGCTGAAGCAGCTATTGGACTGGCTATTGTTTCATCAAACAAATATTTGTTCAGTATCTAAACAAATATTTTCCAGATGACAAGCGATATTGTCAATATTTGATTTTAAAATTGAATATATTAAAGGTAAAAATAATTTACTTCCCGACTTCTTGACTCAAGAATTTTTGTAAGGAATTATGTAGGTCCTTCATCCTAAAAAGGACAATTATTAATAGGTTCTTCTTGTGGGAGATCAGGGTAGGGGACGATCTAATTATAGAGAGAATTATGCAGGTCAAGGACATGCTCCTCTAACTTATGATCAAGATTATCCTTTAACTCCTTCAAATGCTAAAACAATGAAGGATGTGGCCTTGGAAGACTAAGAAACAGTTAATGTAAGACAAATAATTTACAACAAAAGATTTACAGTGAATTTTTAATGATTCTCGAAGATACATATTGCAAATGGCTTGAAAAGCCATGGAAGATTGCAAATAAGTATTTCAAGCAAGGCATTTTTGCTCCTAATTATGCTCAAAAGAGTAGAATTCAATATGAAATTATTCTAAGCAAAACCAACTCAGTTTTTGTGAAGCCCCCGACTTTTTGTAAATATTATTAAAATATTAGAGCATTTATTAAATAAATTTTAGTTGGGTTTATTTGCGATCGTGATCAAATATTCTTTTATGAATATTGAAAGAACCAAGTTTCAGTTCAAGATTTATCATAATAACATGAATAATTTTACTAATGAGTAAGCAATTCAACCGTTGAGTCATTACTACTGTCGAATACTACCTTATGACACCTGTGAGAAGTACACACATACGTGTGAGTGAAATGATCAAGTAATTGTTTATCATATTTAATGAGTTAGTGGTTAAGTTAATTTCACGTCCTATGATAATTTGAGGTGTGAAACACTCCATGTCACACACATATTTGTTCCCTAATTCTCCTATATAAAGAAGACTCTTGTCTTACTACTCTTCCTCTCTAAACACTCTCAAACTCAAAATAATATTCATTCATTGTGTGCTGCAGATAAAAGTTTCATAAGGTAATTTTAAAGCCTTAACTAGTTATATAGCTTAACTGAGAAACATGAAAGATAAACTCTATGTCAGCTTGATCATTTAGTTAAAGTGGAAATCTATTGAATACCTTGGTTAAATAAAATGTTTTTTCTTTAATGATAAACTATCTAGACAGCCTTTGTTCTTTCTAAAATACTCAAAAGAGCTTTTCTATATACTCAACATGAATATATTGTATTCTATTATCATTTTCTTTACAGCTTCTATCACTTAAAATGATGAATATTCAACCATACAATTAAGAAAGGAGTTTAATTTCTAAAAGCATTTCTAGTTTCTATTGTAATCTGATCTTTCTTTTCTAGTTCAAAATGTTAGTCTCCGAGAGTCCAAAATGTTAATCTCCGATAGTTCAAAATATTAGTCACTGAGAGTTCAAAATGCTTAGTCTCCAATAGACAAAATATTAGTCTTCGATAGGTAAATTTTCAGTCCCAAATAGGCTTAACTAAAATTATCCCCTGATGGTCATTTTAGTCCCTGATGAATTAAACTCATCCCTTGATAATCAGAATTTATCCCCTGATGGTCAAGAACTATCCTCTGATGGCCAAGAACTATCCCCTGATGGTCGAGACTGTGTCCCCTAACAGACCAAAATTTATCCTCCTGACAAGCAAAAGCTATCTCCTGATGGTCAAAAATGTGCCCCGGACAAACCAAAATTATTCCTTGATGACTAAAGTTATTCCCTAATGAGAATACCCACTGATGGCCAACTTTATCCTCTAATGATATTGTCCTTTAAGGATATTATACCTTAATAAACAAAAACAATATCCACTAATGCATATGTACTGCAACAGTTATTATTGTACCATGTCAGACTTGGTAATTTTAAATATTAGGATTATGTTTAGGTATACAGGAATAATAAGCGTAAGCTATAGAACTCTTTTAATTCAATGGGGAAAATGCTGCAATGATTAACAAGACTTGCAGCCACTGCACACCAGTTGATAAATAATGAATATCTTGCCTTTCTAAAGTTGAGCAGCCTGAATTCAGTCATCCCTCTATATAGGAGTACATAACAACTAAAATAAAGCACACTTAATAAATTATGTGTTACACAATTAGTTAGACATTACATAAAGAGTCATATTGCTTAGACATAGCTATAATTCTAACTTTTGATCACTTATGGATCAAAATCAAATCTCGTAGGACGTTCAAACCAAATATAAGTTATCTCTCTAATCAAGGCAAGTAATGTATTTGTTATTCTTCCAACGTATAGATCAATTGTTCTGTTATACATGATTTTGCAAGTGATATATGTTGATGCACCTATGCTTATATTACTATTGCTTACAGGTTTACATTTATTTAATATAAGAATTGATGATGTAATATAGTCCTTACTTATATAATGTAAAAGGACTTAGAAAAAATATCCAACTTGTTAGGTGGATATATTCTGCTAGTTAAGCAAGGATTATGATCACAAGTGAAGACTCTGCTCATCGATTAAGAAAGATGCTGAAGATATAGAGAAAAGTTCAAGGACAGTTCTGCTTAGAATGGAAATAAGCAAGGAATGATATAGCAAGATACCTTACCTTGATCTAAGCAAGAGTGTCAGTCTTTTCTATTTTTTGTCCTGCTTAATCAACTCCTAGAGAGCTTTTTCAAAAAGTACTAGAAGACAAAATAACAGCTATCTTTTTGAACTAAGAAAGGAATAACTGGAAAAGTACAAGTCACTATCAAGGCAATACAACTCCCAACAGATCTATTTCAAAATTCTCAACAGATAGATTTTTGGAGTAGTATAAATAGGAGTCATAAATTTCATTTATGAGAATTGAACAACCAAGAATTGCTCTGACATTTTGACACTCAAAAAAATTAGCTAGACATCAACAAGCTTGAACAAGTGCTATCAAATCTGCTCAACAAGGAGCTCTCTACTTAGAGATAGCAAGCAAAATTTATAATCTGCTTATAGTTTGTGTGACTTGAATTTGGTCTAAGTGACCTTGTGTAATTTTGGACTAAGTGTCCCTTTGCTTATTGTTCTGTGTGAACATTCTAGTGAGTGTCTTCTCAAGTAAAAGAGAAGAAAAGTAGAGTAGGCTTAGATCGAACCACTATAAAAATTCTCGTGCCTATCTTTCTTTCTGCTTATTTATTTTACCCTTACTTTGCTAAAGTCTCTGCTAAACTCTTTTAGCAAAGACTTACTGTCATTGCTCCTTTAGCTATTAACCTTTATTCTAAAATCTAAGGGGTTCTTTGCTTGACAAATTCTGCTGCTAAATTTTTTCAAAATATAAGAAACTCTTTTAATAAGTAAGAAGTGTTTAAAACTGCAAAGTTTTCTAAGCAAGTTTTAAATTTTGAAAAAATACTATTCAACCCCCCTTTTAGTATTTTTCCCTTCGGGACCTAACAATATATTTATTATTCTTTTAATATATTGCATAGCTGTTTGTGCAGGCATATATGAAATATGATGCTTATTGCAATTAAACGCATGATCAATTGATTCGATCTGCGTTAAGTTATGATATGAAAATGCTTAAACTTTTCTTCTTACATATACATAATTGTTTCGTATATGTACTGATAGAGAATTATTTATTCAACTTGCGCTAAGACCATATTGTTAAATGCTTGACTACTCGTATCTAGTTTACAAGCATCCTATTTATTCCATGTCAATACATGACATATTGAATTATTCAATCCAGTTTAACTCTTCTAATGCTATGCTTTTGCATTCTTATGAAATTATCTATGTTTCTATTTATGATAATTATGGAAGGTCTATCTCAAGAAACCAGTTCTTCAAGATTTCAAAAAGATGCCTCAATGAAGTCCAAAGAGGATGAAGATGCACAACACCCTTATGAAGAATTCAGTGCATCTGATAAAAGTAAGTTGCAAATCATTTCTCTTCTTAATCAGGAGAAAAATAAGGCAAAGACAAAGAAATGATTATGGCCCACCATCTTGGGTAATGGAAGACAACAATTACGACCTTATCTCAGTGGGTGGTTCAAATAAGAGAGAGATAAGAGAATCTCAATTATTCATAAAAGACAATCATGGGATTATCAAACCTCAATTATTTTTCAGTGGGGAGTCTTGTATCAGACTACTTTTGAAAAAGTAGTCTAAATAATGAAAAAGTAGTTTTGTCAGTTTTCTTTCTTTTATTGGACGTAAACAAAGAAATTTGAAGTCCGAATCTTTAAAGTTGTATATATTCTAGCTCTGTTCTTCGGTCTTAGGTAGGTTTTTAAAAAAAATAAGTTTTCTTTAGAATTCAACCATTGTAAATTTTATTACTCATATATTGAAGAAGGAAACTTCCTCCAATTATCTGCTGCTCTACAATTATTCAATCAATTATGGATGGAACTTGTAAGTTTTTCTTTTAAATTATTGTAATTTAATTGTATCAATTTTAATTGATTTGTCACTGGTGTATATATATGTGTGTGTGTGTGTATGTATATATGTATGTATTTTATATATTTTCACAAAGATTTACTATTTAATTATTTTCAATACAAACTTATATATATTTGAATAATAATAATATGTTAATTCGCTCAATAACATGTTTGGAAGGGAAACTTGAGTTTTGAGTTTGTATTATTTTTAATACAAGTTTGATATTCATTATATTTATTAGTTTTTAATAATTAAATAAAGTATTAAAAATGCATTCTTATTTTGATATTTTGTGTTAAACAAAGTTTACGAGAGGTTATTGATGGGACTTAATATCCATTTAGATCACGAGTGCTTAATTTTAAATGATAAGATTATGTATATTAAGATAATTATATTTGTTGAATATTTGTTTGTGATATAAAATCAATAAGGAGATTATGTTTGTGACTTTCTTATTAGTAATCTTAATTTTTTTTAAAATAAAGAATTGAATATGATTCTAATTAATTTTTTTTCTTTTTAAGTGTGATTTTGTATCCGCATTTGCACTTCAACCGTATCGTATTCGCACAAAATCACGTTGTTGTGATTTTTAAATTTAGTATCCGTAATTTGTGGATGTGGATGTGGATTTAGTGGGTGATTATATCTGCGTTGCATCGTGCTCGCCCCTAGTCCTTCATTATAATAAGTATTTGCATATAATTTCTTTTATATGTTTAATATTTTATTTAATTTTAATTAAATTAATAATAAAAATATTTTAAATAAAAATTAATATGAATAAAACTAAAATATAAAATTTAAACTATAAAAAAACTTCATCTAAACTTAGGTGTAAACAAATAAAACGAAAATTATTATGAAACGAAGTGAGTATTTTACCTTTGACTTCTACTTCAACATTTTTGGAAAATAGAATATTGTGAGTAAAAAAAGATTTTGACATCAAGCAAAAATGATTTGAATTCACATAATCAGATATCTCAATTTTGAGTGTTTGAAATGTAAAATATAATGTTGAGAGCGTTGTCCTGAAAAAATCTGACCGAAATGCGATTTGAATTAATTGAGATAGCTCAGATACCGAACAAAAAACACCAAAAAAATAAAATAAAATAATTTTTTTGACATCAAGTACATATTTTACTGCAAACAAAATTTTCGCGTCAATATATAAAGGAGCCACCGGCGAATATCCCTAGCAAAACATTTAGGCATGAACTAAAATTTGAGATTATATATATTTTTCTAAAATTTTCAAAGAAAGTAAATAAATAAGAAATTTATTTAGTAAGTATTGGTTAGTAACTTCAAAAACTTGGAATTAATATACACAGAAAAACACATTAATTTTAAGGACTATAAATACTGTAAAAAAAAACTAATCTCTTAATAGAATTTCAATAATAATGACGTCACTAATTTGAGTAACCAAAATAAATAAATAATAATGACAACATAAAAGAATCTCAATCACTAATTTTAGGTGAATTGTAGTTATATGAATGAACAAAAATTGCCAACAGTCCTTTAAAGAATCCCTAAACAGATTTAGTTTCTTTAATGCACACTGTTGATACGGTGGCGCGCTCTTCGTCTTCCACAAGTCAAAACTTGGACGTTTTCTCTTCTCCTTGACCGTAACGAAGGTTCTTCCCTTCCTTAATTCTACTCCTGTATACGTGCCTTTTGAGATTCAATTTTTATTTTTTGGAATTATCTTGTATTCAATTGGTACTACGACATGAGTTGAGTTGTCCATTGTAGCTAGAAGATTAATCATTTAGGAATTTCAAATTATTAAAGCTATTGTATGGGCTTCTTGGATTATAAACATGGCGAAGAATTTGGTAATATATATTCTGTTTCCTTTGTATTTTGAATGTTTAATCAATCGGGGCTCGAGTCAATGTATTCATTTCACTTGGTTTCTTATGTAATTTTGATTGACTTATTTCTCGTGTTATGATTTTGTTAAATTCCCTGATAGTTTGATAATATAGTCTTTCATTTATTGTTAAACTAGGTTGACTAAATTTTGTGCTCTTATATTTTTTTGAGTCCCAACATTTTTAGATGATTCAGATATGTTATTATATATTTTGCTGCTTTTAGGAATTAGTTAAGATTATAGCTGGTGGAATAATTATCTTTGCCAGCTCTAATTGGACGATACATGTAGAAATAAGAATTTTGAGAAAATTTTAAGCAAGGATATTCATAGTTCATTAATTGTCTTTCGTGTTTTCTAGTGTTTCCAACTTTCAGAAATCAATTTTACCTTAGTGAACTTTATAACAGTTCCATTTCAAATTGTTTCAAAACTTTGAATGCATTCCAAAATTAGTACTTAAGTGTTAAAATAATCCAATCGTGCCTGATTTTATAACACATGGTATTTCACGTTGGACCATGATCTTGCGTCCTCAAAAAATACTGACATTTACAACTAAGTACTAAAAAATTTGTGGTAATGATATTCAATTGTAGCTGTTGGTATCTTTTTGTTGTCCTTTATATTATGCAGTAATATAGTACATTTTCTTGTATCAGTTGATAACACATGATAGGTTCCCCTGCCACTTATGCTAATCATGTTGTTGAAAGTTAAGAACCTCCTTTGGAGTTCAAATTATGAACTTTAGCTGGAGTATTAGCTCCCATGGTAAAACTAATATGTCCTTTGGCAAAAGACCAAGGTTCAAACCCCCCCTCCTCCCTGTAACATGTGATAGGAATTTCATAGTAGTAGCAAAAAAATTGTGATCTTAAGTTGCTAAATGTCAGGGCTGTACCAAACAGTCCAGTTTACTAGTGTTGTTAAGGGTTCGTCTCTGTTTACTTAATACATGCTTTTTTCTTTCTTTTTCTTTTTGTTGAAATTTTTTAATCCTATCTCCTTTAAGCTTATTGTCCTAAATTGATTTCTTGGAGGTAAACGTACCTCACATTCTTTTTTGGCTGTCAATTTGATGATCTTTCAATGGGCCATCTCATGTATTTTCATGCCTCATAGGGCTAATCATGGAAGTAGATTGTTACTTTAGAACCTTCTTTCTTGTTGAAATATGAATTCCTAAAGGAAGTGAATACAACATTTACAAATTAGGAGCTTCTACAATATATATATATATATATATATATATATACACACACACAACATTTACAAATAAGGAGCTTCTACATAGCTGGCAGGCTGGTTGGTTAGTGTCCGCAAGTGCTCTTCTGTTAATTACTTACATCTCTTAAACTTGGTCTACAAGCCCTTGTATATTATATTTGGATATTTACCTCCGATAGATGTTTTTATGCCTTCTGATAAAAAAAACATGAAACATCCTTTTGTGCTTCCACACTCTACCTTTTGATGTAGGAGAAGGGTTAAAGGAGTTGGAAAAGGGATAAACTTTGCTCCAAGATCCTCCCACAAACTTCTCAATTCTCATAACTCAATTTGTAATATTATTTATGTATGCTGAAAATAGTAGATTACAACCCTATATAATAAACTCCTAAACTTAACGAACAAGATAAATTCCTAGAATCTCTCTAAGAATCCTAATAAACCTCTACTACTAATAAATATCACAATATTATTCTATATTCTAGAATATTCTAATAGCAAATAATAATAATAATTCCTAAAAAATAATATAAACGAATAAACAATTAACATTCTAATAACGTGCTTAACATCCCTTTTCCACCTTTCTTGATTTACTCATGGTTTACTTAAAGAATATAACACCATTTGAATTATAAATTATCAAGTATAAGAAGCATCATGGGACTGGCATGATGCATGCAACTTTTTTTTTAACTCCATCTTTATGCATATAGAATAAGAGATAATGTAATTCTTATTGCAGCATATTGATGGATATAGTAGATATTCTAATTCATTTTATCATATAATTATAACTAGGACAGTTTTAACTTTCAACAGTTTAGAATCCAACTGAAAGATCTTCATGATGACCTGTAAGGCCTTGTTAAAAGTTTAACAATCCCGTCAGTATGAATAAATTTGACTTTAAACTCCTTTTGTTTCTATATTCTGCCAATTTCTTTTGTTTATCTATGATTTGTTTGTTACTTATTTTTATCCCTATAGTTAGGGGTGTTCAAACGGTAAAAACCATCCCGAACCCGTTTATACCGAACAAAAACAGGTTGTTATATGTACTAAATTAAAATACCATTACTGTTACCGAAAAATTGGCATACCGTACTGAAAGTGACAGTTCGATACCGGACCGGTAACGGTAAATACCGAATTTATACTGAATTTACATTAGATATACAATCTGGGCAACAAGCTTGGGCTTTTGATCCGCAAACTTATTAACCAATAATTAGTTTCTTTAAAATGGGCCCAAAAAGGATTGACCTGCTTATTGATCATCACCCGTCACATTGCCAATAGAGTACTTTTTTTTAATCGTCAGCTTTGGGTACCATTGACTAGGGTTATTTTGGTTTAACCAAATATGTTTTCTTAGCCTCCATGGAGATGCAGTCGGAAACAGTAATAAGGAGTAAGACAATGAAGAAATAGTGCCAGCAGCAATACATAGCAATTAAAATTTAAAGTTAAGAAGATACAAGGATCTAGATATGATGAGTCTGCATATGGTATTGATTTAAATTGTATTGATTCAAATTGTATTGATTCATTGACTCCTGCAAATAAAATACGTGGATCTCATCTTCTATATTGCTCTCGCAAGTATGCAAAATAACTCCCAATCTTGCAAATCTGCAGCACATGTATCTTTCGGTACGGTTCGGTATTTACCGCTTAGAGAATATTGACTTCCAATCCCAATCCCAATCCCGATAAGTCGGTATTTACCGGGAAAAACTTCTGATACCAAAACCAGTTTAAATATATACGGAACCGATCGGTTTGGTCAAATCGGTTTCGGTAAAAAACCGAAAATACCGATTTATTTGCACAGCACTCGTGCTGAAACCTCAGTCTCTGAGGTCTTTCTAGTTGCTTGTTTTACATGTGCGAGTAGAAAAGGGTGGTCATGACTTTCTGTTGCCTGAGAAACTAAATGCAAGAGTTATGAGGATGAAATAATCCTTTTTCCTTGCGGTTATAGAATATGAGATACTGAAATTAGTAAGAAATTTGAAGTTAACAACATTTTTTATTATCTTTGTGTGAATTTGGATTGTTTTATTCCTCTCCTTTGTTGTAATTCTATCCCTTGGGATACTGGTATATCCCCGAGTTTGTTGGTATGTAATATTATAGTTGGGGGCATTATTAAGTGACTATGCTGGATGCCTTTTCTTTTAAAATTTCTTCGGTATTTTGTAGTCATTGGAACTTTGTTCAACCTATATTGCTTGTCTTTGTAGGTTTCAGAAAACCCAAGAAATGATCAAGGACGCAATAATCCATGTTGTTCCAGCTAAGTCGAGGACCAGGAAGAGACCATTTTGTGAACATTTTGAGTTTGTTGACAATAGGGAAAACAACAAACTATACAAGAGTTATCCTCTAAGCAGCAACCTTAAAGTAGGTTTAACTATGCAATCTTTCAGCTATGAAAATGTGAAGGTGGATAGAAATTCATCCAAAAATCTTGTAATAGAGAGTGCAGGGAAGACAGAGAACAGAACAGCAAGAGGAATGATGGACTGGAAGTCTAATGTTAAAGATTGCGTCCGAAGCATGAACAAATTAGAAACTGGATCAAGTCTGTCAGGTGCGCATTATAGTCAGGGAGATGGCTATGAGCTAAATAAAGTTGACTGTCTAGTTAAAAAATCTGTATCTTCCTCGAGAAATGAATTCAATTTCTACCATGGTAAGGGTTTGGCATATTTTGATTTTGAATGTGAACTTGTGATGAATGTGCAATGCCTATTTTTGTTTTCAGTCAGATTTGCTTAAGCAATAGGCAATTTATATTGAATTTTGGAATTTCCTAACTTATAAAGATCTTGCACTAAAATATGAACTTACATTTTGACAATTTTAGATTTGCTGTTCTTTTCAGAAGGGGCTGCACGTATGATAGCCAGGGATGGAAAAGTTAGTCCCTTCACTCATGAAACCCAAATTGTTGGCTCTACATCCATTTGTGATCCTCAGTTGAAGCCAGAGGCTACAGAAAACCGGGAGATTGAAGTTCAACTAGAGGAAGAAGTCAAAGAGTCATCTGCTTCTGGTGAAAGAAGACTAACTAGAAACCAAGACCAAACAGAGCATTTGTTCTCTGATGTTGACATAAGCAAGCATGTTTCTGCAACTGTTGTTCATGAGCTGGATAGCTTGTTAAGGTCGTCTCATCCATCACTAGAAATTGTTCCGACTGCATTTTTAAGAAGAAAGCTTCTCATTCTTGATGTGAATGGGCTTCTCGCGGATGTAGTTTGTCCCCCACCAAAGGAGTGCAAAGGGGACATAAATATCTTAAGACGAGCAAGTAAGAAATAAAATACCATTGCATGTTGATGATTAAAACTCTTTGGTTTGTTTCTTTAATATCCTTGGTTTGGATTTTCGGTAACAGTTTTTAAGAGGCCTTTCTACCAAGAGTTTTTAAGGTTTTGCTTTGAGAGATTTGATGTGGGCATATGGTCATCAAGATCCAAGTACTCGTTAAATCTTTTATGCTTATTCTTTTGATGCAATCTTTTGTTTTTAATCTTTTGATACATTTGTCTGCCCATTTTTGTCTTGCTTTCGGCTGACTCTCTTGCTTATAATTTATGCAGGAAAATAGTTGATCGGGTTGTTGATTATTTATTGGGAGATATGAAAGCTAAATTGCTGTTCTGCTGGGTTAGTCTTATGTTCCTATTAATTTCAGTGAATATGCTAGCTTCAAAAAGAACACCTCTACCTTCCAAATTCACCAGCACAGATCTCTATATTCATCATTCATCCTGCATTCCTGATTTCCAATCTTAATCAAACTTTTGCTGTTATGAACTGTCTAATCTCTCAGCGCAGAGCTCTATATTCATCATTCATCCTGCATTCAGTATCTCTGATCTTAGTCAAATTTGCTTTTATAAACTGTCTAATCTCTCAGTTACACTTTTAAATTAATTGCCTCCTGTTAAAGCATACAGCTATCTCCTGCCTATTTGATTAAAGCAACATTTGTAGGCTCGTTAAAGGACCACAATCCTTGAATTGTTCTAGCAGGACTATATTAATAAACATAACACAACTAATCTTGTGTTTGAAGATGATAGAGATTTTTGGTTTTAAAGCCAATGAATGCATAAGATGTCTAGGAATATGAAGACCGGAGAAAATGACTCTTGTTAAAGTCAATTCGGAAGTGAAGTTAGTAGGAATGCAATAAATTTCAGTCCCATATAAAAAATGGATTGTGAAATAACGTGGCCTAGCTTTATTGCCCGTGCAAACACGGGCACGTTTTTGTGTCATTTTATATAATTTATTTTAAATATGTAATTTATTTATAAACTTTTTGATCATTTAGATGTAATAACGAACATAGATTTTATGTTGAACATAGATACTTAATTAATAAATAGTTATGTGAATATTTATATTGATTACAAAAATTTTTGTTCATATTTATGTTGGTTTTGGGGTCTATCCATATAAATTTTAGTTAGAAGATTTTGTAGCTATTATATTTATGATTATCATGTCGTGAGTGGGTTTTTACTCCTTGATTTTGAATTTTGAGGCTATCATACTTTTGTTTATATTTTAGTTGTGTATCTACTTATCTATGATCTATTTATTTTTGTTATGTAGCTAATGTTTATGTGTGATTCTTTAAATTATGTATTGGATATATAATTGTGTTAGTTTCTATTTATTAATTATGTTTTCTTGTAATAGTTGGTGAATCACAATGTATATTTAAACACTATATAATTGTCTAATTCAAGTAACATTTTTGAGTTTATTAATATGTTACCGTTCACATTGCTTAAGTAGTATAGTCAAATTGAGTAGTATATATATAACTGAGTTCAAGTAATTGTTATCCCAATTTGCATTGAATTATTGTGATTTGGATTGCACCAAATTTTAAATTGGGATTGCCAATGCTTTAATGTAGTTTGAGTAGTATAAACACATATAGTTGGTTTATAATTTTAATGTACGGATTTTAATTTAGTTGATGTAAAGTATTTGTTAGTTTGTTAATCATACGTTGTTCCAAATGTTTGAGCCGATGACCTCTCTATTTAATTACCTTGAACCCTTCTCAAAACCCGTGTATGAAAACTACTCATATAACTCGAGTTAAAAAAATTTAAAGAAAAAAACTTTTGCCATAATAGATAGAACAAAAATAGTAACTAAATTAATTGAATCGTACTAACTCGACAAACTCAAGATAAGATCGCCCTTAGAGGTTTTATATATAGGTATTGATTGAGCATGGATCCCTGGTTTGAGCCCTAGTTAAATGGCCTGTCAGGAAACCCGTCTGGGTGTGAGATCAAAGTGACATTGTTCCGGCAAGGAAAATCATCTCTAAATCCACAGGAGACACATTTAATTTTATCTTGTAACCTCCATATGAGGACGTGAAGGGTTTAGATGAGGAAGCTCATTATACCCAAGTCAGTCCTGTATATTAACATGTTGAATTGGTGGGGTTTGGACCATGGATTAAGCCTTTGATTTAGACTTGGAGTTGTTGCAAAGGCTAACAAGATTTTGCAAAATTAGCTCCATTGTGATCAAAGTTTCTTCTTATGGGTTATATATAGTTGGTGAATTGAACTTCTCAAATATGCACCCTAAGTCTCTACTGCTCTCCTTCATTCACTTTTAAACATCCTCTAATAGTTAACTGTTTGAAGCTAGTTATATATACACCGACAAAGCAATCATATTTTTTGTTCTCCAAACCTTGACGAAATTGGTATAATGTCATTTGCTTACTATTGTAAATTTTCAGGATATGTCCCAGTGCACTGAAACAGGATTCCATACTCTGGAGAACAGGCACAAGCCCTTGATTTGTAAGGAGCTGAGGAAGATATGGGAAAAAGATGGTGCTAATCTACCTTGGGAGAAGGGAAGTTTTGATGAATCAAACACATTGTTATTGGATGATTCTCCATACAAGGCCTTATTTAATCCTGTAAGCATCACCTTCTCTTTCATTAGTCTTGTGAAGGATCTCGCTTAAGTTGATTATATCTTACAAATTGTAACCTGATTTTTTGATTGTTTGTGTTTCACTTTGACCATGCAGGTGCATACTGCTGTCTTCCCTTATTCCTTCAGCTACAAGAATAGGAATGATACGGCTTTAGGTGAGGTGTCTTCCAATACATTTGATCCTTCCATTTGCAGTACATTCTCCTATGAGTAAATGCAAGGTGATTTACTGTTATACACAATATGGAGGTGGTTTCTCAGAAACAAATAAGTTTTGCAGTTAGTGGGGGAGTTAATATATGTTAAGCCTAATCAGCTAACTGGATGACCATAGGTTATAGTATCTACAAATGGTTAAATTGGTCATCTCCAACCAAAAGAACTTTATCCAGTTTAGCATGGATCATATATCTACTGCATATGTTGTATATTAAATGATATCTGCATTGTTCAAATTTTGTAACTGGAGAAGACTTGCTGACGATATTTGTCAATAATTTTGTGATTGGAGAGACTTTAGAATTGATACCATTCTCTGCAGGTCCTGGAGGAGATCTTCGTGTTTATGTTGAAAATTTGGCCTGTACTGATAATATGAAAAAATATGTAGAGCAACATCCATTCGGGCAAAGCTGTATCGATGAAACGAGCTCATGTTGGGACTTCTATTCAAAGGTTCTCTGCGATCGTTCTGTCGTATCAACCCCTTCACATCTTGAGAATGGTCTCTCAAGATAGAGTTCTTCATACCTTTTTTTTGTTACAAGTTATTCATACATCTTACCTTGCGTTTTTCTGCACAATGTTTTACTGTAGTACTTTTTACTTTTTTATTTTTTTCCCATTCCCTGAAAAGTTGCTTTTCATGAGGGAACTGCTTGATGCATATGCTATTATGCTGTTACAAAACATCTGGTTTGATATTTAGCTCACTGAGAAGTATTTAAAGTGATTTTTGCCTTTCCTGTTAAAGAGCTGCACACTGCTAAATTTAGATATATTATTCCTTATGGGGAACTAAACCATTTCAAGTTGTGTGTTGGTGAGTATCGCATTGGTTATTAATAGAAACAGTACGTGTCAACATCAACTTGGAAACGCAAGTATATATAATTTTAATAAACCACCATTTGGATCATTATTTTCAAAGAAACTGTTATTTTGTGATCGCAATGTTAAATAGGTGGGTGATTCTTAAGGCATTTTTCACCAACTCCTTTTAGCTCTGCAGTTTGACTCATATGGTAAGAACGCAATCTTTTTGAGAAGCTTATATTTTTATGGAGTTTACACCATATTATCTTCCCCCGGCCCACATGATGGAAACATAAAGTCCGTGAAATATTTGAAGTGTATATGCAACAATATTTATTTACATTAGAAAAAATAAAAGACCCCATAGACATCAATTCCGTTTACTTCTTTTTGTTGCCTTGTTGGATTCATTTTTGTTGGGTATGGATAAGGACGAACAAAAAGGCCGGAACTGTAGTCCGGATTGAGATACGCTACGATCGACAGACAAGCTACGATCGACCTATAAAAGATTGTTTCAATAAGGGATAGGTTTGGAATCAGACTGCGGATTGAGACAAGCTACGATCGACTTATAAAAAATTAGTAAGGGATCAGTTTGGTATCTGGCCTACAAAGTTTAAAAGAGATTGATTCGGTATTAGATTGGTCTGCAAAGTTTAAAAGCCTGCAAAGTTTAAAAGAGATTGATTCGGTATCAGATTGGTCTGCAAAGTTTAAAATTTCACAATATTGAGGTGAAATATTGACTTGATTTGGCTTGTATATAATAACTAAAATACCGGTGTGGGTTTGAAACTAGGACTATACCAAGACCAAATTGGAATCGAGATTGAACTTATTAAAATTTTTGAATATTACACTTATAATTTATTACCATTTTCTCAATAATTCAAATGTATTTTAAATTTTCATACAAAAAAGGAAATCTTATATTAGTAAAATAATTATAAATTATTTATTTTTGTATTTAAAATTTGTACATTTTCAATAGAGAATTACATTGTAAAACTATATTTGTAGCAATTTGATCAAAAAATAGAAAAGTTAGATTTTAATATTTTATTTTAAAAAATAATTTAATTTATGTTTTAAAAAATAAAAAGAATGATTGGAAAAGTGGAATTGAGACCGGCTTAGGACAAGTCCAATCCAAAATTTGTCGAACTTAAAATCTTTGATAGTTCTCATTTTATTAACATAAGATTAATTTAACCTGATTTAATTAACTTTAAAATTGGTCTAAGACCAAACTAATCGAGGCGGATTAGTTTTTTAATTTAAGGACTTGTCGGTTCCGTAGATATGGAGATTAAATGGAACAGTGTAATGAAACACATCAAACTTTTAATAATTTTGCCGCTTTTGATGTTTCAGTCGGTTGCATCTTGAACTAGACAGAAGGCTTTTAGCCAAACAGTGCGTAAACGTTTTGGAAATGGAAACTAATCTCTAGCAATCAGCACGGCATTATTGAATACCGCACTGACTTGACATTAGTCCGCGAACACAGGATAATTATTAAAATCGGATCAAATATCAAACCGATCCCAATATTAATTCAATAACTTAGTAATTTTATCGGTTGAATTAGTTTAACCATTTTGAACCGAATTTTTATTATTATATATATACAAATAATTGTATATTCTTAAAAATATAGTTTAATACACTAAAATTAAATTATTACTATATTTCAAATACATAAATGAGCTTATTAATTAATTGTTATTATATTTATTAACCGCAGAAAATAAAATAGTACAAATTGTGTAATATTTAATGAAATAAAAAAATAATTTTGAATATTATTATTCACTCATTTCAAATGTTAAATTTTATTTTTAATAAACTTATAGTAGTGTTAATAAGTGAAGTATATGTTCAATTTTGATATACATTAAAAAAAATGAATTAAAACTATAAAAAAATCATTTTTATCAACTCCGATATTTTTGAAAAAATTATTTGATTATTCTGATTCACTCGGATATTTTTATTTATTCAATCGAATTGAACCAATTTAAGCACTAATTTTTGATTTGACTGATTTAATCGGCCGGTCCAATCCGGTTGCCATAACTATAGAAGAAAACCCCACTAAGATACGTGCATCAATTGTGTGTCAAAACTAAGAGATCTTAAGACCATTAGCTATATGTTGGCCTCTTAAAGAAAAAAAGGTGAAGTCGGATGATTAATTTTGACTACTACCCTTCACACTAAAGTAATCACATAATTTTTTGTCTTGATTTCACTGGATCATAATTAATCAAGCCTACATCTTCAACCAATGGTTACCACCATGTTATTAGTCCATTTTGTCGTGCTCATAACCCAACGAGAGGAGTATCGATCAAAGTAGTTGTGGTTTGATTTTTATTTACAAAGTTTTAAGTGAATTTTTATATATGTTAAAAAATTTATTTAATTTTTTAAAAATTACTAATTAAAAATATTTTAAATAAAGATTATTTATCAATAAAAAAAATTTATTTATTTAAAATTACTCGAAAAAAAGTCAAAGGACAACCGAAAAAAGTAGAGGGAATATCAAACAAACAATGCTGAAATATCGAAATGAGTTTTCTTATCTCTTGTTGGTTTCGATTTTTTTTAATCCTAATTGTTATCTCTTTTTTAGTGAGTAACTAGTGTTTCTTCTCTATAATACCCTCAATAAGTCAAAAATATTTATTGCCCCCAATTCATTTTATCCTTTTTCAAGGCAGCATTTAATTTTCTATGAAAGCATACCATTATGACAGTTTATATAAATAAATAAGGGAGTATAATTGAAATAATTATTGCAATAGATATGCTACAGGAGATTATATACTCCGTAGTTGCATGGTGGAAGGTGCATGCCTACGGATGAAACCGGGGGTGGGGGGGGGGGGGGGAAGCATGAGCGTGAATAGTCGATCCAATAAAGCCCGAATAATTATACTTTGATGATAAAGCCCGAATAATTATACTTTAATCGATCAGAAAATTAATTATCGGTCGGTGCATACTTTTTTGTAAGTAACTTCCGTCTAATTTAAGATAGTTTTAATTTTTTTTCGTACATTTTATATTATTATGTTATTATATTATTATTTGATATATTCATATTACTATCAATGTAATTTTATTGAATATTCTATTCGGTTCACAATAACAATCGTTTTAACTTTTTGTATGTAAGTTTAAATGATGTCTTTTATATGTTAAATTTTTTATTTATATTAATTTTCATATCAAATATTTATATTTTTTTAAAATTAAATAAAATATTTAACATATAAAAGACATTACTTAAATTTACGTGTAAAAAGTCAAAAAGACTATTATTTTAAATCGAAAAAAGTTGATAGTAATATAATAACATAAATTTAATAAGAAAAATTAAAAATTAATTGTACTTGGGATGAAGTATTTATCTTTATCGATCACCACAATGAGGGATGGAGTACTAAATTAAATCATGGAACTACTGGTACAATTTTTTTAGATTTTAGAACATTATCGAGTCTAGTCCACAATATTCCTAGAAGTTTAGTACACAGAAAAGTTATGATTAATTGAATTTTGGGATTTCGATCTTAGTATAAATATTCTCAATTGTAACATTCTCTTTGTAAAACAACTGCAGTATTATGGTAAATTATGTACATTTCACTTGTACAAAAATCAAGTTCAACATGTGCTTTATCAGTTCAAACATATAAGATCATCAATTTGACTCATTCTTAAACTTGAAACTAAAATGATAATTTTTGAATATTTTGCTGAATTTTGATTGTGAAAGTAAGCAAAACACAATAGTCATATTTCGAGCCACCAAGACACACACACACACAAAATCTCAAAATTTTAATAGTAATAGCTATCAATTAATTGTAATAGTCATTTTGCGTTAGAAGTAGGCGACACTAAAATCGAGTCCGCTATAAAAAGATAAGCCACGAGGACTCATTATCCTCGTATAGAAAAACAAAATGTCATTGTACTGTTGATGGCAACAACACGGTCAGCCACTGTACTTGTGCACTTTCATTCGTTGGATCGATTCACATATAAATTATTCAATTTCACAACTAAATTAACTTGAAGATGCTATTACTTTAATTCGTCCAATATCATGAACTAAACTCACCTTCCTAATCATTATTCTCACAACATGTCTAAATGTGCAAAGATTGCTATAAAAAATGACTAAGCGAGTTACCGACCGAGTTGGATACGTGGTACCGTACCGAAAGGGGCAGCCTCCCTTTGCAAGAACACCGCATGTGTATTAACCGACGGATATGTAGTAACTGACTCATCTTGTGCATATACGACCAATATGCATAATATTTATCGGACAAAAATTATATACGAATATGAATATCGGAAGATGGTTTAAATAAAGTTGGTTTTAATATCTAATTAACATAAAAACATGTAAAATGCATAATTTTGTTCTTCCAATCGAATAAAGTACTATATCGACAACAATATTTATTTCGTAAATACAAATAATATCATCAATTTTCAAACATAAACACGGATATTTCAATCTTTGTTTACAACCACAAATTATATATATCAAAAAGACGTTAAATGAATTTAGACCGTACTAATGTAATAATTTTGACTTAGAGCTAAGTAAATATCATGTTATTAGAAGTTTGAAATTGTTGAAATAAATGAGGTTTTTGCTCAATTAGTAAAGACCCAGGTCCTGAGACATTTTACTCAAATTCAATTCTTACCCAACTAAACTTTGATATTTAAGACGAACTGATCAAATCACTTCAACCAATTTACTACTGTACCCTACATCAGATCACATCTTGTATGATCCTCTCATTCATGGGTTTTGCTTTTCCCATAAAACATGTACATACTGATGCCAACTAATTACCAACTTCAACTTTACAAAAACATCAATTCTCCATGTAAAAATATGACAAATGATAGTATTAAATTTCAAACTAAAAGCAAATAACCAACTGATTTTTGCCTACCTAATGAGCCAAATTAACAAAAGATATTGCAAGATCTTAACCTAACCAAGAAAAAGTTCACAAGATCTTTAGTTTTTTATTGAACATGAACCAACGTATAAGGGTTTCAAACACAGCATTGGTGACAACTGTAACTTAATGCTGCACCTTCAATATTATAAATCTGTAATTATTGTTTAATAGGTTGCAGGTGATCGTAACGCATCTGTTAATCACGCGATAAATTATTGTTTATTTTCAAAAACCAGGTAATGATCCCAATCCATACGTAACGAATCTGTTAATCACATGGTGTTGAGATGGGGAATGTATGCAGTAGCCTGTTCAGCATGTGCAGTGGATGATTCATAATCCAGTGATCAGGCCACTTGATACTATGAAATTATGAATTGTCAGTTCTTGACTTTTCACATATTTTCATTCTTTAATTTCCCAAGGAAGGTACATATTTAGATTCCTTTAAAATACTCCTCAAGACATCTCGTAGCAAATTCTTGAATGTATAAAATAATGACAAAAACAGAGCTGATCACACGGAGCAATTTTAATAATTACAAAAACCCAAGTCATAAACAAGAACATAAAAAAAGGATTGTGGCTTGTTTATGAAGTCTTTTCCCACCATGCATTGTTCCTTTCTCCATTCAATTATTCAAATTATTGATGAAGCTTCTTTAGCTTCGAAAAGTCTGTTCCTTACACCCCAAGTTTATATCATTTTAATATATTTCATCTTACTCTCTCTTTAATGTGATCAAAGAGATTATAGGAATCTACATATTTTAACAAATCCCTAACATGCATGGAAATTACGACTACCTATTTTAATAGTTGCACAATCTGAACCCCCCTCCCTCCCTCCCTCTTAAACTCTTAACCATGTGATGCTACACATGAGTAAACTTGCATTGGAAAGTTCTCTTGCTAGACAAACGATTTGGATTGACTTTGTATTGAAGAGCTAATAATGTCGGTGGGAGGAAATGATGGGGTGGGTGCTCTAATTTTCAATCACTACACATATTGTACATTCATAAAAATACTTATTGACTAAATTAGATACAAATAATGTGCATGTATATATGTCATTGTACCCTAATTGTACCTGAATATAGATACTCTCCCCATACATGTGCATACATCTTCCTAATATCAACACCCAAAAGTACCAATTTAAACTGATTATTATCTTTCTGTTTACAGATTTAAGTACATAGAAGCGTACGTACAGCTGACATTGGAGAAGAGGTAAACAGGAAGCTGAAAAAGAAGGAAATGACACAAGTTACCTAATTATCGCAAAATTTTCGCCCACATGTTACCTATCGATGTCCACTTTTTCATATGCTCAAGTATCCTGGCCTGTAATAATGAAATCATATAAAATGAGCAGTGGCATAAATATATAAAGCACAGATACATACATTATACATACCTGTACAGTGTATAAATGTATAATTATATATAGATAAAAAGGGAATTGAGTTTAACTCATTTTTATAATTTTATCCACTCGTACTGTGCTTCGATTTCCAGAATATATGAGAAAAATTTAACCGTACGAATTAAAAAAGTATGCAAAAATAAACTATATGTAATTTTTTTAGAATTATTTTTGAGTTCTTTTACATAATCCTTATAATCATATAAAAATCAATATATTTTAGCCATTAAAAATATACAAATTTAACATAATTATAAAAACCGTGCTATACAGTATGAAATGATTTAAAAATTTATGTATTATTTTATACTTTAAATCCGTACTGTTGGATTTTTTAGATAAATTCTAAATTCATAAATATAAAATTAGTAGATAAGATTTGAAAGGTAAACTATAGCTCAATTACTTTAACCATTTATATATAACACAGTAGTGATATAACATTAAATTTACATTATAGCTACCATGAATGAGAAAGACGGGTAAATACTCAAAACCCACAAGACTTGACTGTTGAGTGGTGATGGGCGAGCAGACAATTTTTGACACAGCTTAACGTGGTGGGAAGCCATATGCGCGCAGAGACACAAGTCTGAAAAGAATGAAAATAAAAATAAAGAAATTTTTGAAGTTTTATTCGACGACAGTACGTATACGTGTCATAAAATCCGAAGACAACATAAAGCGTTAACAATTTTATAAATCACTGCACAATCATATCCTTCAGTGACTTGTCTTTAATAGTTTATTTACTTTCTGCCATCTTACTTCTCATATCCAGGATCACTTCAGCCACCTGTAAATGAGGTAGAACTACAACAATCAAACACAGCTAACAGTTCTTTACTACATTCACAAATTTCTGTAATAGGACTGACACTTGGACTTTCATTTTGCAGTCACCAGAAAATATGAGAAAATCAAAAGGTCCAGAAGGAAATAAAGGCAGATAGCTCTTATGACTTACAGAAGTAAATTCTAGCTGTAAGTTCATGCGAACATCAATTAAAATTAAGATTTAGGAATCTGAAATTCTAACAATCTTAACCCCTTTTTTATGCAATAATTGTCATATGATACCTTGCATCAAGCTATAGGACTAATAAATTAACTAGATACTAGACCATACTATTTTGAAATCATATGATGCATTGCACACCGACAAAGATTTCGCTAGAGAGGATGCCAATATGGCGACGCAATGCTATGGTTTCTAATCTTATGAAAACCTTACACAGTAGTTGTTCCCATTGCTATACCCTACTTGCGCGAAAATGTAGTTATGGACTCTCACGTGATGTACAGTAAATTTCAGGGAAATAGAAGCAGGTATTGCTTGTTATCAAAAGTTAAAAGATTTTAAGCTACTGTGATATTCTACCATCATCCACACAAACACACAATACATATATATATATATATGTGTGGGTGCGTGCGCGTGCGTATCGTATTTCGGAAGTGAAGCATGCGTGATCAGAAACTTCATTTTTAGCGAGTGGTGAGACATTCGACCAATTACTGTTAACCCTTTTCTTTTCAAGGTCCATTCAAACATGTAATGAGTTGGGGAACTTGAATAATACCAAGCAAGCATTTAGAGTCTAATACAGGAGAGGTTAACTTGAGCAGCTTCCGTCACCAACCTCCTAATACACAGATGATGATATGCATACATAGTACATAGAAGCTAGAAATATTGCAATATCAGTGCATCACGATGCATTAGATAACCACTGAATTACATGCAACAGTTGGGATACGGAAACATATGAAAGAAAAGGAAATGTCTAAACATTCGGTTCTTTCTCTATAATTTGGTTACAGGTCGAAAGATGAGAATTTGAGGTCAAAAGGAGAAGGTTGGAATGGTTGAAAAAAGGGCTTTAGACTCTGCAGCCTTGCCAGTGCATAATTCACTTTCCTATTTCTTGCAACCTGACAAAGGCCACATGCCCATGTAGAGAGGTTCGCAGTCCAGACCCACCCGCATTATTTTGTCCACATGGAAGTGGGAAGAAAATGACAGTATAGATCTAACCCACAAACATACATTTCTTTCTATTTAAATACAAATAACAAATGTCACTCTATCCTCTTCCCAAATTTATAAATTAAAAATAGCACCCAATACCCCTTCTCAGAAAATTGATCGCACTACATCTTCTTCCTCTAGCCTCTAGCAGTCTTTCTCTTGTTTTCTCTTTCTTCTTGTGAACAATTCCCATATGCACTTGCAGTCATTTAGAAGCATACAAAGCGGAGGGCATATTAGTAACTATTTGGAGTTGGGACCCAATCCATTCCTTTGTTACTATTCTTTTTGGTTTTATACGGAACGGTTCCCCTATAAAGTCCAGAAAAGCAGTTATTTTTTTCAATGCATTTAGCATAAATGATTTGGGATTATTTAAATACTCGTACACCACTTCTTGGTCCAGTCTAACTTTCCCTTCATCCGCTGAGAAAATTGTTTTGAAGCTAAAAACCAAACTCGGAGAATATATCTGTTCAGTTACATACAAATAATTGCTTGAGGGTCCTTTTATTTATTGAGATTTAACTCTAATCAAAGCTTCTACAAAAGCCAAGACTCCTCGCATTTATTTTTAATTTTTGGTAAACATAACAAGATGGAATCTGAGAGAAGGCAACTGTAAGAGCAGCTAAAGAAAGAGCTGGAGATGTCTACAGCTTTTACGTTCACTAACAGATGAGAAAACAGAGATGGAGAATGAACTTGGATGCATGAATGGAATATTTCAGCTATTTGGCCGCCGCACTTTACTTCCTGGACGACAAGCCACTGGCATCAAGCAGAAAAGTTCGGCACCAGGTTTTTCCAATCATGCTACTCAATGAACTAAGATATCTTAAAGTATTAAGTTATGTTTGCTTGTATGACCAAATTATATGTGCAGATTGTGCTAAAATAAGAGTATATTTTGATCTGATTTAGTTGTAAAATTGTTCATTTCTGACGACAGTATCTGATGGTTACGTAATTGGTCTTCTTCAGATGGTTACGTAATTGGTCTTCTTTGTGTTCTCATAACATTAAAAGATCATGAAAATGCTTGATGTCTATATCTAGAAGAAGTGCAGTAGTGTTAAAGACCACTGTGATAAGCCCATAGTTTCTGACAGTATGTGCATCCACTGCTAGAATATCGAGATAGAAGTTGAAATAATGAGTAATCCATTTACAACAGAAACCAGTAGCTGTACCACATAAACTTCTTCACCATCAGATGAATTGTGCATTGAAGCAAACAATTCCAATCCCAAGAATTCAACCCACAAAAATGTCTAATAATTCTCCAAGGTCATATAAAACTCAATTATGTCATTATGAAATGATTATCTTCCTATCCCCTGGAACTAGTCTTCCTTATGAGATTGAGCACAAGGGTGATACTGTGCATGCATCTCGATATACATGAAATGAGATATGAGCGCCATTATACAGCTCTAACACGAAAACTGTTTTCTACCTTGGTAACATTTTTGATTTCGTATGCCAGGACAACTAATAAAGCATGGAATGGAGCAGGATGGCACAATGCAGAGAACACAGGTAAACCCTTAACGCTTCAATAACTCTGCTACTTCCCCTGCCCTTCCCTTTTTCCCCAAACGAGAACAAATAACAAAGTATATGCTGACTTACACTTGCAGGAAAATATCTTGAAGCAGGTTGGGAAAGAGAAGACAATGTCCACTGTTGAGCCATCAAGATCATCCTTACCATCCTCTTGTTCATCATGTACCCCCTCGTCCACTGAATACAGTAAGAAAACTGAATCAGAACCATCATCATCCTACCAAAGCATGTTTCCTGAAGCCACATCTCGGCCCTTACCCATGAAAAACCCCAGCACGCCCCTGATGTTGTCATGGCAATCCTTTCATCTTCGGGAGATAGTGAAGGAACCCACGTACAGAGAAACCCGTGGATTATCTGTTAAAACAGTGGGAAAAGAGAAAGGAGAGCGACCTGCCATAAAACACATAGATTCCCCAAGGCCTTTGCATGTGCAAAAGGCCGTCCGACCCAAAATTAGCAGAAATGATGGATCACCACGCATTCCTGTCAAGCTTCGGGACAGACCATGTAGTGCCAGGGAACAGAAGCATAGTTCTCTACCATTGCCACTAACAGATGCTCCTCGGTACTCTTATGATGAAAGGGAATCACAAGGTAAAAGGAAATCAACTGCAAATTTCAAAGAGCTCCCAAGGCTATCATTGGACAGCAGAGAACGTTCTATTAGAAGCAACGCCTCTCAACCAAGATCAACTTATGCACCAAGAGAACTGCATAGGGATATGGTAACTGTATTCTCCGACCAAAGTCCAAACTTAGGCAAAGGGCCAGGAAGTAATAAACGACCATCTGCCATTGTAGCCAAATTGATGGGTTTGGAATCAGTCTCAGATTTCATTCCAAAAAACATGGGTCATATGATGAAAATTGAGAGCTGCCTGAATGAAGATTCAGATACAATTACAAGATCCACAAGAATATGTAACGACGGAAACCAAAATAAAGTTTCCGGATTTTCAAGGATTACCAGTCAAATTCTGGTGTCCCCCACATCAAAAAATGACAATTTAGCCATCAAATCAACTCTGAGCTCTAGGTTTCTACGGGAAACAGCCCCATCATGGAGACGAACAGAGAGTAATCAATGTTCACACAAACAAGAATCAAAATATTGTGAAGATTGCAAAAAGTCTCCACATGCATCTCCTTCTGTTTATGGTGAAATAGAGAAAAGATTGTCTGAACTTGAGTTCAAAAGATCTGGCAAGGATCTCAGAGCTCTCAAACAGATTCTTGAAGCAATGGAAAAGACAAAAGAGAGGCTAGCAAACAAAAAGGAACAACAAATTTCTGATTCCAAGTCTCATACAAATAAATGCAGCACATACAGTTCTGATCAAGCTTCTACAGAGAAAAGTCAAATCAATAACCCAGTTTCCACCATCATCAAGGGGTCTAGTTCTCCTAGAAGAAATGGACCTCCAAGAGTGATAGCAAAACCTTTTAACATGAAGTATGAAAAACGTGCAAATCCAACAAAACGTAAAACAGGTGCCGAGAAAAAGTGGTCTGGAGATATTGCAGATAATATGGACTTGGTTGACGAGCAAAGAGCTAGAGATATCACTATTAGAAAAAGTAATCCCAGAGTCTCTTCCAGTGAGCCCCAAACTCCCATCAAGGAAAAAACAAATGCTGGAAACCTTAGATCACCATATCACCCAAAGTTGCCTATGCAAAATATAGGCAGCTTTGGAAGGTTCAGTGGGAATCTGAGCCCATGTTTGCAGCAGAAGAAGCATGGGATGGAGAAGCTATCTCGTCTGACCACCCAGCCACCTGATCTAAGAAGAGGAAGAAAGCAATCAATCAAGCAGCAGATAATACCAGGATACATAACCAACAAAGTTAAGCCGAAATCTACTAGATTGCAGCAAGAAGATGATCAACTGACCTTTTCAAGTAATGATGCAAGAAGATTGAGTCACCACGGTGATACACTTTCTATGCAATCAGAAAGTGGTATCAGCTTGGCATCAGAAATTGACACAGAAGTCACAAGCACAGATCATACGAAGCAAATCACTGGCAATTTCCAATCTGAGGATCCTAATGACGACGTGAGTAATTTTACACATGAACAACTATCATTTTAACCAAATTGTTAACATCATATACATTGTCGTTTTCAGGATTTCAAAGCTAAGATGGTCAAGGAAAGGTCCATCACCAAAGTTGTAGCAGCTAAACCGGAACAACCAAGTCCTGTCTCAGTTCTTGATACTACATTTTATGAAGAAGATTCCCTGTCTCCTGTCAAGAAGCTAACATCTGTTTTCCAAGGTGATCTTCATAATTTGTATTAAACTGCCATGTAACTATATCAAATTTGCAATGTTTAACTCCATGCTTTGCCTAGCCAACATCTTTACCAGTAAAGAACTACATATACAATCATTTATTTTAAGTACTAGAATAAATAAACAAACCACAAGATTCTGATCCTGCACTCTTTTCAAAATGAAAATCAGGAAAAGGACAGATATTTCTTTTTCAAATACTTTATTGAAGGATGCAACGCTTGACCCCCTCTGTCTGTACAGATTATGATGCTCTACATAGTGATGAAGCAGATTGGAGAACAGTGTACATAGATCATTTACATAACAGCAGAAGACCGAATCCCAGTTCCAAGTTTGATCACAGGAATCTAGAACATATTGATAACTACCACAAGTTTCAATTAGTGAATTCTGATCAAGAGGAAGCTACAACAAATCACACTGGATCTGGCAATAATATAATTTCAGGAAATAGATGCATTGCCAATATTTTAGTAGCAGCAGATCCACTTACAGATCTAGGTTCCAGCATAAAAAACATCCAGTCTCATCCATCAAGATTTTCAACCGATCCCAGCTTGTTTCATGTTATGGAAAAAGAAATAGAAAATACCAAGCTTGCAGAGAAGCATTCTGAAAAATGTGCACAACCCAAACTCCAAAGGAAACTAATCTTTGACATTGTGGCCAGCAAATCAGCTTTGGCTGGTCTGACTGAACCCTGGCTTTTCCCCAAAAAGATGGGATTGGAAAGCATGAACCCTGAGAAGCTTTTGGAGGAGCTGTACTCCAAAATGAATCATCAAGCAACCCCAGACTCCAATCTTGATGGTCAGGATGATAGCATTACAACCATCTTAAGAGCTGATATGATGAATGAACCAGAAAATTGGGTTGTTTGTAGCTGTGAACTTCCCGGACTAGTACTAGATATAGAGCGACTGATCATTAAAGACTTGATTGTGGAGATTGTAAGTGATGGAGGAACTGGTCTACAAATGCAGCCACGAAGGCATTCCAGGAAACTTTTTTGAGAGTACCTGTTCAAAATCTGCTGTTGTATTCATCATTTATAATTACACCCCACAACCCCCTTTTTTCTTTCTCCTTTTCCTCTTAGACCTAGAGAAAACTATATGAAGTCACAGCTGTGGCAACTCAGAGAGAACCTATTAGAGTCCACAATACATTTTAAATACATATACATACTGCACCATCTACCTTCAGCACCTTTATTTTTTCTTTTTTTTTCCCTTTTCATATTTTCCCATTATCCTAATGGTTATATACAAAATTGATATATACCTAAATCATTTTTATCTTGTTTAGCTGAAAATAGATACAACAACTTTACACCTAAGTCATCCACCGATCCTGATATTTTTTTTAACGGAAACATATCCCTGGAACGGAGACATGTTCACATTACATTTCTACTCTTAAGATATGAAATCATCTCAATCAACATATATGCAACAATAAACATATTGGTTCAGCTCCCATAAGATCCACAATTACCACCCACACAAATATCTCTTTCATAAATTACATCAGAAAGTAACTGAATCGTACGGGAACTCAATGTAAGTTCAAAATGAATGGCAAATATGTCAATGAAGGTAGTTCAATAAAAGGACCATCATGTCCTTTCCAATCTAAGACTCTGATGCTTTGTACCTCCTAAACATATCAATTAAACCACACATAATAAAAATGAACAGTTAAACATGTACTTCTCACACCAGGAAGTATTGTAGCAACACACATCATGAACGAAAACTAAACCTTAAGAGTTTTAATAGCTTTCTCTACCACCTCATAAGCATGACGGAATTATTACAACTTCCGAGCTTTTCTACTAATGAGTTGAGTGCTAGATGTTTACTAGTTTTGAGCAGTATCTAAGATGTACTCATATAAAAATCACGAACTTTCTTCAAATTTTTGCAGCAAAAGAACTGCCACAAACTGTACATGGCCAAAGCGTCGAACCTGAATGTCTTTGGCTAAATAAGCCAAGAGGTGTATAACAAGTATGTTTGTAAAGTACTTATAGAATCCATGTCCCTGATGCACCTTTAATCAACTCTCAAAGATCCACAAAGCAATCAGCAACCCTTTGCCCAACCAAGTTATAACTGGCTAACCAGAAAAACCTAGATATCCTTTCTTTGTTTCTAAATAAGCTTTGATTGGAGGTCTCACTGACTCCATACAGCAATCAGAGATCATTGAATAGTTTAACTTCTCTCACTTTTCTCCTGATAAATTCAAGTGCATCAACAATTACAACATAAATAAGCAGTCCAAAAAGTCAAAATGGGTTATCACGTAGAGGAATATACATTTAGTAGTTATAATCTGTGTAAAAACACGTGAAACCATATTATTTCAATGCAGATTGCAGTATGCATTTACTGAAAATTTTCAAAAAAGATACCAATTATCATATATTCTTCAGAGCAGTTCCCAAAATGAAAATCCATGCATTCTTTGAGCACAGAAACTTGTTTTCTTAGATATGTATTATTAATAAGCCATTATTAATTACGAGAATTGTTGCAATATAAAAAATATGAAGTTCTCACTATCAGCATATAACTAGAAACCTATGTTTAACAGCTATCTACAACTTCTCTATCAAATGATGCATCATACAAGGATATTGGAAGACAAACAAAGAATTTAAATTAGAAAGAATTACTAACAAGGGCTCATTACCAACAGTGACATACCTCAAAATTTGTTAAAAGTGGGAACATACCCCTCTAACAATCTCTAAATTCCATATACAAACAACTTTATGCCCTTGACTTTGACTACATAGGGAATGGCATCTGCTGTGATTTCCCAAACAAGTATGATACAAATTCTAATCAAACAAACCTACTTTACAAATGAGCCAATTCCTGTGGATTCTCCATAGGCTCCTTGAGGATTTGCTCGGCTCTCCTTTTCTTTTCATCCTTTACATCATCATTCCCAGTAAAAGAGGCCGTTTCTGCAAGTATTGTATTCTGATGATTCGTTAATGTGCCCAAAGATATTTTATTCTGACGATTCATTAATGTGCCCAAAGATTTCTTGCCAATATGGAACTTAAATTGAACAGCAGGGCGGTTGTTTAGAACAACCCTTTTCCTACTCTCCTCAGAGTCGAACGATCTGCTTTTAATAGCATCAATAGCAGGTGCAAATGCTTCTGAAACAGATATATGATTTGCTCCATCTGCACGAGTTACAACTGGATTTTCATCAGAGAATTTTGCAGGAAGAATAATTGGTGACACTTCTTTCTCACCAAATCGTAGGGGTGCCGCAATAAAAGGATTGCTATTGGCTGATCGTTTCAAACTAGAAGAACCTCCCAAGTCAACAGATTTTGGCATCTTAGAACCATTAGATTCCAATAGCTGGTGCCAACCTGCAAGCTGAACTTCAACCCTCCTATTATCGTTAACCTGAACTACTTTATCCATCCCTTCATTTCTAAATCCATTAATCTCAGCAGGCAAGCAAGTATAAGTCTCAGGATCAGGAAATGTAGGCAACCACGTGGGGATGTGTTCACCTGCTGGTGATTCACCAGCTTGCTGAAAACTGGGTGTCTGCTTACACCCTTTAGTAACAGGGAAACGGGGAATTGAATATGAAAAAGGTATCTGCTCAGCCATATAAACATACTCAGAAACCTCCTTAACAGCCCCTGATCCTGCAAGACAACGATGAGTTTCAGAAGCACCAGAAAACCCCTGGGACATTCCCAAATCCTCCAACCCTTGGATTATATCAAACACGTTGCACTCTGTTCTACCAGCCATATTAGCATTTGATTTCGCGGTCTTCCCTATATGGCTAATGTATCGAACCGCAATATTAGATAGTGTATCGAGGGCTGACTGTTGAAACCCCTGAAATCCAGAACTCTCACACACCTGAGCTACCGCCATCTTTGCTATAGCCTGGACAAATTCTTCATTTCTCAGATACTTTTTTGATTGATTATTTTGACCTAACTGTTTTCCACTCTCCCTACCACCATTGCTCATATTCAAAACTTCATGCCAATTACATTATAAACTCAGATTTCCCAAAAAGACAACTTATTTTCAAAAACTTACCACAAAAATAGCAACTTTCAGCGTCATATCATTTCTCAGGATTCAAATCTTGAGCTAAAAGCGATATCATACACTATACCGTCGCCAAAACGGGAACAAACCAAATGAATCCGGCCAAACAATCTTGGACAAGAATGAAAAATGAAAAGAATTAAAGATACAAAAGTTCTTACCAGTGAATTCTAGGGTTTATGCACTTGTGGATTGAGTTCAGTAGGATGATGACTAAGCCAATCATTCGAGCTCCACGAAATTACAAAAAAGTAAACCTAAACAAAGACGAAACTGGGTCAGATGTGAAATTACAGAGCTCAGTTTAATGGAAGATTCCAATTAAACCCTAGAAAAACCCAAAGAGAGGAGAGAGAAAGACTCTGCTCTACTGAATTAAGAGAGAGAAAGAATCAAAATCACGATGAGAGCGAAGAGGAGAGAGAGATGTGATGCGGTTGAGCGAGGGGGTTAACTTATAGAGGGCACGGCGAGGGCATAGAAGAACGTTGTGAGTGAAGGGATATGCTAAAGTTACCTGTGCAATGAGATTTGACGTGACCTACATGCCTTTTATACTGACACTTGTTCATTTTCTATTCCCAAATTCCCAAAAAGATTTTTCATGGTTTATCATGTAAATTACATTATTCCTAATTTTCAATTTTATTTTTTTTGGACTAGTTCTAAATATCTGGCACACTACGTGAATAGGTTGATAGTTATTGATTTAATTATAATTATTTTAAAATATATGGAGTATTTAGTTAGCGATGAATTTTATTATAATAATTTAAGAATATTTAAGATTCTATATATGGACAAATTCAAATTCAACAAATGATGAATTAATATATAAATATAAAGAGGCAAAGGTAATATCTCTATCTTTATTTATTTATAATCTCGCTCTCATATAAAAATTATATGTGAGCTTACATTACACTATTCTATGAAAGAAAAAAGGAAAAAAAAAATAACGAAACTCAACACGAATATAGTTAATACCGAAAACTCAACAATCTTCTAATCGTATAATAATAATTATAAATATTATAATTATTATATCAGTGATAAGCCTACTTTTTCATGAATAGGAAAAAAAATAATGAAATTTCGATCATGTATTTGTTTAAATTTTTTTGGTTTTATCATAAACAAGTTTATTCCTCAAGTTTTGGAGGAAGTTTCAACGACAAGTACTGCTCATGAACATTTAAACTTTGGGATCATCCTAATTCTTTTATCTTATATATATTGTTATGGTATTATGTTTTTCTTTCGAGAAATATTACAAATTTACATGGAAGCTGCAAGACAAAAAATTAAGGTTCAAATTAAAAGTAAAGAAGATGAAAGGCTACATGATATCTCAAAAGTTGAATAACAGGTATCTACTTACTACTTAAAATATAGTGTATACACGTTGAACTTTATTCTTATGTTCTTTTGTTCACGATCAATAGATGATTATTAACGTATATCGCCTACACAATTTATATTGGAGTAATCTTTCTAACATTTAACTCCTCTGAGTGCCACCGAATAAAAAGTCGATTTACAGTCGTTGTCTTTTTTATGTTTTTCTAACTCATTTCCCCAAACATAGATAATGACATGTTTTTCATCTCTGTGTACTGTACCATTAATCATATTTATCCTCCAATTTCATTCATATTTTTATTGTTGTGGGCTCTGTTAATTAATGGTTTAAATATTTTGTGATGTAATTTTTTTTGTTTAAGATGTAATTTTGTTAAAATGTTCATCACGTGATTCTTCGTATCTGTATTTGTTAATATCGTGAATGTGGATTCTCAAGATTTTATAAAGCATAAACATATGAACAAATAAACCTTTTTAAATAGTACATTTCAGACATAATTTGTTATGCTGTTCAAGTTTATTTCATCATCATCAAAATTTAATTTTTGAAAAAATACTTCATTTTAACAATTTCTCCGATGAATCTCACCTCTATTTTCACTGCACTTTTTTCCTCAATGCAAACTTTTATTCTCAACCCTCACGTGAATTCTGATTAAGAAGATTACTATGAAAGCCAATTTAGTGGCCGATGGAATAGCTAAGGCAGCACATCATTTGTGTCACCTTTTTAATGATCTTTTGAATTCTGTTATTATGTATTATGGATGAATGTCTTCTCCCAAAATAGTGAAAGCAAAACATATTTGTTATCGAAAAGGTCAGGTGCACTTAGTTTAGTTAAAGGAGAAATTAAACATGCGTAGACGTGTCCAGTTTTATTTCTTTGTAAATGGTGTAAATGTGCTTAACTTTTTTAGTAGTTTGTTTTTGTATTTCATAATTCAATTTGGTTTTACTCATCTATTCAGTTACGCCTACAATACGTTCACGTATTTATTCATGTCAATAAGTTTACAATTATGGATCGTAACGAAAGCCGACATGTAAACTTTTTGTAGCCTCTATTTTATTTTCGTTATGAAGTTTTGGTTGAAACATTGTATCAACAACTATTTTCATTATAGTAAAGATGTATACATGTATGAATTGAAATATAAACTGTTGAAGATATTAGCTTACAATATATAGATTGTAATCGAAATAAGTTGCATTCCGTGTATTGTTAGGCTACTCTATTAATTAAAGGATTAACAAATGTAAATAACAAAAGTTTAAAATATTCTTATTTTATTATGTTATATTATATATTAAAGAATCTGATATAAATGAAATAAATAGAGAATTTGTATATGTATAAAAAATTGTGCTTTATTTTATAAAATAAAAAATCTGCTAAAGAAAACCGATATGAATAGTCTAACTAATTTTATTCAATGTTTTTAGACTCAAATTGTTCATCGAATTGAAAAATGTTGTTGAGCGGATGGATCACTGGTCAAACATATGTTGGAATCATTATTAACCCAGTATTATCATATTATATATTTTTTATAAATATGTATAAACTTTTATTAAAAATTATTTTTTTTAATTTATATTTATTGTTCTTATAATTATGCTCGTTTGAATGCCTAGTACTCATTATAAATGCTTTACTTTTATAAATATTATGGGTAATATTTAGTTTTAAAAAAGTTAAAATGTACAAAAATTAAAATAATAAAATATAATATAAGTAATTGAACCAATAAATCAGTGTCCGGGTCATTGAATAGAACGATTCAACCTATAATTCACTTGTCCAAAATAAGTTTAAAAAAAAATAATTTTAAATAATTAACCAAACCAATGACTTAATCGGTCAACGACCGTCCGACCGATACTATCCGGTCCAATTTTCAAAACATTGATTTTATATTAGTGTTGATCGCTAGCAATACTTCGGAATTTATACTTAACTCGCAAGACTCAACATAATTGAAAGCATTCTATGATTTGATAATATTTTTTGATAGTATATACGTTGATTTCCTGATTGCATTATCCAATTGCACTTAATTCCGTATTTATTTTGAAGTTGGTTGAAATATTTTATTTCTTATTTCATCTTATGTTTTATCCATTTCATTCCATTTATTTTAAGAAATAATATAAATATAAAATATATTTTTAGCAATTGCAAAATACTGAAGTAGTAATGAATTTCAAAGTTAAAAAAGACATTTTCATCGGAAAAGTTTGCTATTTTTAACATATCTTCGTTTTCTTCTTTTTTTCTTACTTATTTAGTAATTTAACTTTTAACTTTAATTCAACATCTAAAAAGTAAATACTTGTTACTTTTTAGATTTTAGCTAAAACATTCACTAGATTTTTTTACTTTAAGTAATTTTTTCAACCAAAAACTTTTTAATAGATGATGTATAAATTTTAAATTAAAAAAAAAAGTTAAAATTTTACTTTAATTTATACGAGAAAAATAGTAAATGAACAAGCCCTCAAAGGAAAAGAAGAATTCGAAACTTGAAAATAAGTTTATTTATAGAAAGTATTTGTGTAACTGGTGGGCTTCCCATTGTCTATAGTGGTAAAAAAGATTAGAAGAAGAAAAGAAGAGAAATAGGAAATGGGCTAGATGCTGATTGGGCTTCATTTAGAACACTTCAAACAAATCTTTTGTTCCTCTGATGCTTCTGCATCTTCGGCGCCCATTTTCCCATTTTTCACTTCAAATTATCTCAGAATATTCTGTTTTAAATTACCCTTTTTCTGGGTAAAGGGACACTGACTATCAAGCATTAAGAAAAAGGGAACAAGAGAAATTATGTTTTTATCGGTAGTTTTTGTTTTTTTGACATTTTATTGAAAATAAGAGTGTAACATAGTATTTGAGAGTTTTTAATGGAAAGAAAAGAAATTAAATGAAATGAAGAACAGGAGAGGAATTTTTTTTTTTTGTTTGGGAGCTTTTTTTGGAGAGGAGAAAATTTGGGACATGAATGTAACAAAAAAAATATTGACAATAGAGTAAAATGGTAAAGTTGACATTTTAAAATTATCACTTAAGGCTAAATGATATTTCTCTAATTCTCTCCACTTTTAGAAAAAAAAAACCTTAAGTTTTTTTTCTTTCCTATTCTTTTCTTTTCTTTCTTTAAAAAACTCCCAAACACCAATTTTCTCTCTATTTCCCTTCTCTTTTTTTTTTCTTTTCTCTCAAACTCAAAACTCCCAAACACTATGTAAGTGTTCAAATATTATATCATGTCGAGAACTTCAAAAGAAAAATTATTCGAGATCATACTCAACTTACTCCCAGACATACAAGTATGAACAAACCATGAAAAACTAAAAAAGATGAGAGAAATCTGAAATACTTTGATATTGATCCCCAAAGGAAACATATTTTGTATTTTCCCTAAATAGTCTAAAATTGATTTGTTATTTGATCATTTTAGATAGACAGAATTAATTTTGCTCTTATCTTTAATGGACGTGTATATATCTAAACAAATCATAATTTTTAAAATGGGAATTCGACTCTCCTGCTAGCTACAATATATTCTCCATCTATTATTTCTCCCTCCATTCTACAAATAGGGTTACATTTTATTTTGTTTGTACTAAATATTGGAATATTAAAATTTTAATTGTGACAAAAATTTAATAAGATTTTCATATAATAAAAAGTTTACATTTTTAGAATTTTAATATATTTTTTAATGTTAATCATTTTACAATCAAATTTAAATCAAAGTTCACATATATGGACTTTCGAAAAAAATACTAGATAACTTTTTGTAAATTTCTTTTTTTGGGAATGGATAGAATAATTTGTTTTCAAACAAGTGTACGTCCATTTTCAGTTTTCACTCTAATTAATTTTAAAAATCTAAAGGTGCTTAACATGCACCCTAAACAGGAGATTGAAGTAGAATTGGAACAACTCAATGAAGGAGGTTGAGATTAATTGTTGGGGATAATTTTACATTACAACAAGGGTGCCATTGTATGTAACACGATTCATTTGAGCAATAATTTCTGGCTCAAGCTACTTGGTTAAGCAATTCCTTTTATAGATTACAATGATTGCTCAACAACGTTATCATCAAAATATTTTGTATTACCTCTAATCTTTTTCAACTTTTGAGAAATTTTTATGTACGTATGACTGTACGTAACCTCAAAATTAATGCCAATAGAAAAAACGGTGGAATTAATATTAATATATATATATATATATATATATATATATATATATATATATATATATATATATATATATATATCAGAAAATGTACTTTTATTTCGTTTCTCTGCAAGTGCATGTGCTACATGAATCATGCTGATAGAAGTTCTCCGGGAAAAATGACTATTTAGGTTGTATTTAATAAAACTAAATGATTAAGTTTGAATTATTAGAATATTTGTATAGTATTTAAGTTTTGAATCTGATAACAAAATTATTTTGATAATCTGGATAACATTAAATTTTAAATTAAAAGAATCATTATCAAAGTAAAATTAATTTTCAACTTAGTTTATGTAATAAAACTTGTAAAATAATATTTTTACAAATTTAATGATAATATCCTTATTTAAATTCTGATTAATAGGTAATTCGTAATCAATCAGTATCAGTTTCTTCTTTTATCCGTCAAAAGATATTAAGAGACATTCATATATCATAACTTTTTTTTTTAATCAAACAACATGTATTTTTTACCGACTAAGAGGTCAAAGTTGTTAAGAGATGTTAAGAGACAATTAAACATAGCTAGTCGCTAAACTCATGCCTCATTTTCAATTTGGTTATTCAACTCAAAAACTTTTCGATTTAGTTATTAAACCAAAAACACATTTTCATTTCAGTTACTAGATCATAATTAATTTTTCAATCGAGTTGATTCAGAGTAAAATTTTTACAATTTCACCTAAATTACTAACATGTATTTCAATTTTGGTGAGATGTGATATGAATGTACTAATTTATATCTCAATTTTAAAATACTATATTATGAATGCGTAATAATTTGATAATTTAATAGGTATATGTTGGTTGTGGCAGCTCCGGGAATCCCCCAAAGTCGGGTCTCGGATACTGTCGGCAATTAGGGTGACAGACCCCCAAGGTCCTTAAGCTGAAACCCACCCCGGGCTCCGCCAGGAAACACAAAACAACAACACAATAACGCCAGATACAACATTACCAAGCATTAACATAAGTAGAACGAGAAATATATTCTCAGATACATCATGTTCATAACTTAGAAGTTTACAACCTCTTACAAAAACCTCAAAGTTTAATAAACAGACGACAGCGAAAACAAAACTTTAGATGACCCATCTAACCCTACAATCTAAACATTTCTATGATGACCTCTCATTTCATTTCACTTTTTCTCTAAAGGCCAACCATAGGAGACATATTAAGAAGCTCTCACTATGCCATTTCCTCTTTTCTTTTATTAGGCGATTCGGCTAACTTGACATAACCTGTAAATATTTCATAACATTCCACATGAGCGTTTACGCTCAACAAGTATATATTCATAAGCAGAAAGAACAGATAATTCAAAAGGTTTAATATTCATTGAGGTTGGGTGAAGAAATGCCAAAACCTCCTGATAAATCAATAAACATGTATCATTTAGGGTTCCCAAGTGATTTCAAAGGGTTAACCCTCTTTTAAATAAATCTTGATTCGCCCTCTCTTCACCAGATAATGCATTGTCTGACCAGCATGATCACTATCTGGCTTCCTTTAACAATTAAATTTCATCACAGCTGGTCAGTCTAGTCGTTTGATTACATCATTTGACATACGTAGTCACTTGCAGAAAACATTGGTCTGCGAGGGTCTGATTACCGATACCTCTACCTCGGCCTCTCATTCCCTATCATCATTGACCGGAATGCCAGACGAAAGCACTCAACAACCCCTTTACTACCCATATGGATATACCTTGAAAACATTTTCTTGCTATAAAACTTTGGCGTGCTCAGCCAATTAATAGTGGCGACTACCAAAAACTTTGGTGTGCTCAACCAATTAAAAGCGGCGACAACCAATAACTTTTGTATATATATCATGGGACATGCTCGGGTGCGCATACAAGTTCACGGCCTGTAACACCCTTACATCATCTTTTGGTGAGCTAGCGAATTTTAAACAACTAGCAACCACCCAATAATACATAGCTCAAACATCAACATCTTTTCACATACATCAGATCAATGATCGTATGTTATTTAATCATAAGAAGAAATCATCATCTTGCATAGGCATTAACATCATTCATTTACGTAAATCGAAATAATGATTCTACGTAATCAGTAAAAAAGGAAGTGGAATGAGTATATACTTGCCTTGGTCCTTAGCTAGTTTTTAATCTCAGAATACTAATGCATGAGAGGTTCTGTAAAATATGATTGTTGGTATAACGTGAGAAATCCATGTCTTGAAAGATAATATAAAACTGTGCATAAACAGGGGATGATCATCAGGGACTAAATTAACCATCATGGAATTAATCATCCGTCAGGAGATGGTCTTCGATCATCAGGGGATGACCTCTCGGCCATCAGGGAATAACTTTTGACCATCATGGGATAATTCACCCGTCAGGGGATAGTCATCAGGGGATGACTCACCAATCAGGGGATAATCTTGTTCATCGCCAAACTCGTCGGGTGACAACTTGTTTAGCGCCGAACTCCCCAAGTCATCGCTGAACTCATTAGCGGATGATTTGTCCAATGCCAAACTCCTCGGTGGATAAATGTTCAGAGCCATACTCACTTTTTCAGCTCTAAACCTATCAGAGACAAATCATAGATGTTCAGCAGAGACTAGCATCATTAGTCATCAGAGACTAACTTTTACCCATCGGAGACTATTGACGTCATCAGAGACTAATGTTATTTCGTTAGAGACTAATGTTATCTCATCAGAGACTAACATTAACTCATCAGAGACTATTGTTATCTCGTCAGAAACTAATGTTATCTCGTCAGAGACTAACATTAGAGCTTGTCTCCATTTTGGTGAAAGGCCTTACATGAATAAACTTAACCTAGGATGCCTTATGAACATGAATATGCAAATAGACGTAGCCTTTCCGTTAAAACTTTATTCCTTCTTCGAAACTTAGCACATACAGCTAATACTCTTAGATGTTATGCAAGAAGGAAAAACAGATGAGAACATAATATTCTTACCTCTTGACTTGACGAAAAGGATTAAAGCTTGTCTAAAAGTAATTGTCCGGAAGAAAGAACTTGAAATTATATGAAGATGGTAAGTTTAGAGAAGAACTTTAGAAGAGAAATGTTTAGAAAGAGATTAAAATTTTACCACTGAATGAGGTATTTATAGCAGACTAAGATTAAGCCTTGAAATAAGATGATTGATTAGTCTGGATGGTGAAACGGTTGTTCATCATAACACTTTAATATCTAACAACATAATAAGCAGCTGCTGTCACACATGCATATAAGTTTCATCAACTAATGACACACAAGTAGCTTATTAATCAAACAACAAACGTACCTATGAGATCATTTCCCTTACGTAAGCAATTCAAGTTATTTTGAATGTGAATTTCTAATCTTCACACTTGTATTCCTTTAAGGAATTTACAAACATCACCAATAATATATATAAATTACTTGCCCCCCATGTCAAACATCCAAAATCATAATATTAACTATACACGTAAATAAAAAATTAATTCCTAATACAAATATGAGTGGAAAAATTAATTATAGACAAACTAATTTTCAGGTCGTCACATTGGCGATCTTATATGACAATTTACCAATTTAAGTATTAATTATTTGTTGATTTAAAGTTATATATTTATATCTCATGATATTTGAAATAATTCAGGTTATATTTCAAATTTTTAGTTGAAATTAATTCAATTGAAACTTATCTATTAGTTGAGTAACTGAAGTGAATTTTTTTTTTCAATTAAGTAATTAAATTAAAAAAGAGGCCGGAATTCAATAACTAAATAGTCATTTTTCTTGATGTTCTCCCGGTAACTCATCAATCAACTCCATCAAACCTTAATTAATTAAGCAAGAAAATGTCGATATCCTTCTAATAATCTGGGTAATTATATAATTAAGCTATGAGAGAAATTAAGTGGGAGTTATCCGACCCTTTTAGAAGGAAATACTATTGTATATTAAGTAATCATTTGTTGATTGAATCGTGTGATTGCTAGCTTTGTTATCCGTAAATAGGGATAACAATTTCATCAAAATCGTTAATATTCTATTCAACTCCGACTTTAATGAGATTCGATTATTTGAACTCTATAGAGTTAAGGTAGGAAATGAGATTTATCATCTCACTCTATTTTACTCAAACTCTGATTCATTTATGTTAGGTCCCAAAGGGTAAAAATACTAGAAGGGGGGGGGGGGGGGGGGGTTGAATAGTGTTTTACAAAAATTAAGTCTTACTTAGAAAACTTTACTGAATTAAAAATCTTCTTGCTTATAAAAAGGTTTTCTTATGATTTTCAAAGAATTTAGCAGCGGAATAGTTTTAAGCAAGGAACCCCTTAGATTTTGTATCAAAAGTTAATGGCTTGAAGTAGCAAAGATAGTAAGTCTTTGCTGAACAAGTTCAGCAGGACTAAAGCAAAGCACAGCACAGCAAAGCAAGGAAGCAATATAAAAGATGAGCAGGAGTAGAGATAGAGTTTTTATAGTGGTTCGGAATAATCCTACTCCACTCTTCTTCTCTTTTACTTGAGAAGGCTATCACTATAACTTGTTCACACAGAACAATCAGCAAGAGGACACTTAGTCCAATTTACAATGGGTCACTTAGACCTCTTTAGCAGGACACTTAGTCCAATTGTCACACAGACACTAAGAAGATTTCAGAAAATCTTGCTTGCTATCTTCAAGTAGAAGGTTCCTTGGTTGAGCAGATAGATAGCACTTGTTCAAGCTTTATGATGTCTTGCTGTAGCCTTTAAGATGTCAGAGAGTTTTTTGCTCAGAGGTAGTTGGTTCATTGATTGATTAGTCATAAATGAAATTTATGACTTCTATTTATACTCCTCCAAAGAATCTATCCGTTGGAAAATAGATCCGTTGGAGTGTACTTTCCTTGATGTGACTTGTACCTTTTCAGCAGTCCTTGCTTAGTTCAAAAAGTTAGCCGTTTTTCTGTTTTCTAGTGCCCTTCAGTAGAGATCCCTAGAAGTTGACTAAGCAAGGAATAAGATAGCTTTTCTGACAATCTTCACTTTGATAAGCAAAGGATCTTGCTTATTAAGGTCCTTGCTTATTTCCATTCTAAGCAGGACTATATTTGGAAAATTCTTCGTCTTCAGAATCCTTCATAGCAAACTTATCAGTAAACTTCAATGGTGATCAAAGGTCCTTGCTTAACTACAAGTCATATCCACCTAACATGTTGGATATTTTTCTAAGTCCTTTTACATTGTCTAAGCAAGGATTATATTACATCATCAATTCTTATATATATTAAACACATAATAAAAGTTTAAGCAAAGATAATATAAGTAGGGGTGCAACAACAATTTATATATAAAACATATTTTATAATGATTTTAAAAAATTTTGTAAGTGAATAAAATAAAAATAAAGAGAAAAAATTAAAAATAATAATTTTCAGTAACGGATTAGGTGCGGAGCGGATTTGATAGAAGTGTTAATAGGGCGGGGTGGGTTTGGAGGACTATGTAATTTTAGTGAGTAAGCTTTGAGAACAGCTTCTCTGTCCCATACCAGTCCCGTGGCCATGCCTATCCGTAATAAGTATGAGTTTTATTTTTTATAATTATATATTTTTAAATCTAATTTTAAAAATTTAAATTATTTTTATGATTGTTTATAATTTGTATAGGTATTCGTTATTATTGTTTTAGTACATATTTTAATTAAAAAAATTGCAATAAAAAGTTTAAAAAATTAGAACTTTAAATAAATAAAAAAATTTGGTTAAACCAACTAGTATCCATTTGAAGTTTGACTAATCTAAATTTGAGCCGGATCGGACTTCATAAGAAGGAAAACTTTCTTGATACTCATTTTCTCCATTCACAAGGTCTCGATCTGAATTCGAGGTGAGTCGAACTCTATAAGTAGGGATACTCTTCTCATGACCTTGTTTAAGGGGAACAAACTACTTACCACTTTAACCAATGAGTATTAGTTAAATAAATTGATTTTATCACATAAGAATTATAGTTGATTAAAATTAAATTTTGATTGGAAAAGTGATAAGTGATGTTGAATCAAATTAAAATAAAATTGGAGAATATATTTTAGGGATAAGATTTTAATTTGACTTTTCATAACTCATTCAAGATTGATTGTATTGAATGTTGAATCAAGTTGAGAAGGCCATGTAGTTAATTTAGACACTTGTTAAGAAGGTTTTGAATAAAATTTTTGTTTGACTTTTTATATACAAAAAAATATAACTCATATTTTTAATTATTTAGAAATACTATCGTATACATAATCATGTGAATTCATGATACAAATTGATTACATTTAAAAAATTACTCCCTCATTTACTTAATATAAGTCGTTAATTTGATTTTTTTTACACGTAGTTTTAAAAGAACTTTTTATGTGTTAAATATTATACAAATTTAATTTTTATATCATATTAGTCTTTATTTAAAAAATTTCTAATTAGTTTTTAATTTTCATTTTCAAAAGATAAAACATCTAACATATATTAAATTTCACCTAAAATACATATAAAAAGTTTAACTTCGTATATATAGAAAACGAGAGAATAGCGAATATCATAATCCCTCTCTCTATATATTACATATATACCGCGCTAGATACATCAAACTTACGTACCTAGGGTTAGGGCTGCAAACACTTTAAATGTTGACAAATTTTGACCGCGAATTTAATGTTCTTGTCAACTTACAAAAGAAAATCTTCCAAGAATCGCGGAATTCAGATCTTTGGAAAACCGTCGGGTGTGTCTATTAGCAAAGTCGAATTATGATGTGGTGTAGGAGATTATCACCCATGTTTCTACCACCTTTTGTGGTGTAGGAGATTATTACCTCTATTTCTACCACCTTTTAGATAGAGACTAAAAAGATATATTTATCCATTTATTATTTTTGTTTTATTTCAGATTGATTGAATGTAGACTCACTAGTCATTATGAACCTTTCGGATATTATTACGATCATACATTAATACTCAATTTGCATTTATTAAATTTAAGATTATTTCCTTTGCCCGTATCATATGTCAAAAAATATTATCTGCATATAAATGAGGGGACCTCATGATCATACGGAAGCTTGTGGATTGTGGTCCATTTATATGTATCTTGTACACGTAGTAGCTACAGACATATAAGAATACTAGCCCCTCCAAATTAAAACCCTAACCATTAAGCTGCCTTTTTTCTTCCTCCCCTGTCTAATTTTCGCTGTTACTGCAGTATATATATAAGGACCACAGCCGCAACGCATCTGCATCTACATCTACATCTACATCTACATCTTCATTCATACACACATATACACATATACATACACACATATACATACATACATATATATATATATATATATATATATACACACACACACGATGCTTCTTTGACGATGAAGTTGCTTAATTGAACTACTCGCTAGGTAGCCTAGCTATATATCTATATATAGTTTGTAACGAATTGGATCTTATGCAAAATTGACTACACCTACTTAGTTCCGTCCCTCTCATTCAAGGACACCCTTCATCTTCCTTCGTTTTCTTTCTACGCCTGTCCCTCTTCCAATATTACCTCCCCCTCCATCCCCCCACCCCGCCCCGGCCCCACCCTACATGGCCACATGTACTATTTATGTCACTATTACTAAAATTTGAGATATTCTAACTGATTCAAATAATAAATTGATCACGTTAATAAAAAAAATTGTATCAATCACAAAACTCTTGTATCATTTGTAACTGTCGTGCATTCTGTTACAAATTAAGATATTAAGTGATACTCTAATTTGTGACAGACCCATTATTTTGTAACTAATCAATTATAAATAAAAAAAATTAATTGTAATATCTCAAAATTCTAGTAAGCCATGAATCACATCTATTAAAGTAGTTTTTATAACATAAGATTATTTTAAAAAAAATCCTATTGGCAACTTGTTAAACTTGCATGGTTATAAAAACCATAATACTCATCATAAAAATTTGTAAAAATTTACAAACTCTTTTATTTTTCAGTATTATTTTCATTTATATGATTAAATTTTTCTGTATTAACTACTGCCCAAGTAAAAAACAAAATAGGCTCTAGCATACGTCGTCCCAACGGTATTGGAAGGTGTCAATTTTACATGGAAATTTTCTTGTCAAAGATTTTATAACTCATATATCCTACATCTACTAATAAATCTAACCATATAGATGAGGATGACATTAAAAAAATATATAGATGAGGATGACATTAAAAAAAATATGGGAGTGTGTCAATTTATAATTTTTTTTATGATGTTTAACATTATTGTTATAAACATGTGAATTATGAAAAAATTGGAGGTACCAAATATATTCATACTTTTTATGATTTTAAAACTTGTATTATGTATTATCAAAATATGTTAAAATTTGTATATTCTCGTATTTTTTAATATTATTTTTATTAGTACAATTGAATTTATTGAAAGCGACAAAATGCAAGGTATTGAGAACCTTGATATTGGAATTTATATTGCTATATTCCATGAACCCCCGGACATGGAATAGAGTAGTTGTGGTCGCAACACAAATTCAAGGAACTGAACTTAGAGATGAAGTAGTGTCTGCGTACAAGCTCCACAAAAGAGTTATTTCAATTATTATATACGGAGTAATAATTAGGACAGTAACAAATCAAATGGTTCGTTATTCGTTCGGGCTCGATTCGAAAATTAATCGACTTGATTCGGATTCGATACGAAAACAAATCAAATTTGATATTCAATATAAAGTTCGATAAGTTAAACTAGTAGAATCTGAACATATCAGTACTCACTCGATTATACTCGCGAGTAGTTCAATTTATCTCTTTATACTAAAATATCATGACATTTTTTAGAAATATATAATCAATCATATCTTAATAATACATTTAAATATTATACATATTGAATAAGTTAATCTAAAATTAATGTTCATAAATAAAATGAATTATTATTTATAATTTTTATCCTAAAAAAATAAAAATTGTATTTATTATAAAAATTTTCACCAAATTTATATACTTGTGAGTAGTTCGTAATCGACTCGAACTCGACTATAGTAGAATCTGAGTATTAAATTTCTATTAGACTAAATACTCGAATTTCCGAATTCTAGTATTGAAAAAATTATTAGAATAGAATCTGAGCACACTACTGTTCGTTCGAATTCGACTCGTTTACGCCCCAGTAATAATTTATTAAAAGTAAAATTCTTATGTAATTAAGTCGTTTTCTTAAAATTTCATTAGTCAACAACTTGCTTACAATTTTCAATAGTCTTGGCTAATTCATACAAATTTAAACAAGATTCTTTTTTTCCTTTTTAGAGTAGAAAGAGTACCAAATTAATGCACGTTTTCAATAGTCTTGGCTAATTCATACAACTTGTTTCTCTTCTACCACGTTTACAATACCTTTGCCTCCATAAATTAATGCATATATAGCTAGGCCAGGGAAAATGAGAGTATAGTACAACAATTGAACACAATAAATCCTATCGTTATATATATCAATGCATATCAGCACTGTTGAATAAACTACGTACAGTGTATGAATTATGAACATCAATTATTAATGTGATCCTATAATTGATCCTTACCAGTTTCATGCTAGCTGCTCCTGATAGTAGCACAGATCCATTCCAGAACGTACAAGTTCTTAATTTCCAACTCTATAAACAATGTTTTGATCACATCTGATCCATGAGTCAATCGATACAGTGTGAGGTTTTGAATATCATGGAGACAAAAATTAGACGTGACAAATGGATAATCTAGCAAGATTCATGGATATTTAATTACCCATTTTGCTAGCTTTAATCGCGCTATTCCATATATATTTGAAGACTTGCTAAATTTGAGCTTGCTCTTGATACAATGCAAATGAATTGTACCTCCTTTAATCATCTTTGTTTGATTGAGCAGTACTTCCATTATAAGGATTCATGGACAAATGGAATGGTCTCATGGCATGGCTTATAGTGTAAAGTGATGGTGCATAAGAAGATGTTGAATTTGACAAGGGTGAATCTTGTGAAGTACTTGTAGCAGAACTCAACATTTGGAGGTTGATCATTTGTTTCGGATCAAAATCAGTACCCGAAGGTGGATAAACAACAAACTGATGAGATCCAGATGGCATAGACAAGGAACTTGATGGTAAAATTGGTACAACATTGAAGTTGTTATGAAGATGATGACGATGATCAGTTTGAGATAACGATAAATTCGAAGGATCCCATTGAAGAAATGAACTGTTAACTGCATGAGGCATCACATTGTTTAGCACATTACCTGTTAAGGAGTTTGAATGACGACTAGGTCTCGCGAAAAAATTGCTTGAAGAAATATATGCATCGAGGTCATGACCTTGATGATGATGATGATGATGATGATCAAGATCACCTTGTTTTGATCTTCTACTCCAACTTTCTTTCTCATTTCCTACATTTTGCTGAGCAATTTCTTTCGATTTCATATGATCCCTCAAACTAACATTCCCATCAGAATTATTACCCCATGTGGATAACTCCAAGTGATCATCATTATTCCAATTCCCATGGATCTTAAGCTGCCCTTCTGATCTTTCAACAGATTGACAAGTACTCAACATTTGCACGAAATCTCCAGGAGGAATTTGAAGAGGAGGGAGCTCATCAATCTCATCTTTAGCCGCGTTAAGCAACCAATCAATAACTTTGCTTGGTTGATTAAGGCCTAACCTGTCTTGAAGATCATAGAGCTGAATGGCAGTGGGAACAGATAGTCTAACCCTTCTGTCCCTCAATCCTCTAACTGTGCAGACTTTGCTGTGCCTGTCTTTCCCTCCAAAAGCACGCGATACGCGTACTATCCGCGGATCTTTTAATCTGGACCATGATGGTGTAGAGCTGGATGAAGCTGCTGCCTTGGATATCTTACCTCCAGCAGCAGCTTCAGTACTTGACTTTTGTTCCTTTTTTGGTGTATTACAATCTGCTTCTCTTGAGCTGGAAATCATCTTCTCTAGCTATGTAGTTCTCATACTTTTAGCAAGTCTGCTCCTATATATTCATCGCTTCCATTCATCGATCTTCTGATATGAACTAGCTTCTTTAGAATTCGTTTCTTCTGATTTTCGGCTTCATGTCCAAAAAAAGGGGGAATTAGAAGTTTCCCAAATGAGAGTAACTAATAGAATTTACAGAAATTAATTAAAATAGAAAAATTTAGAGGGAAAAAGGAGAGCAAGAAACAAACTTTAATTAAGGGGTTGGAAATATTTGTAATTATTATGAATTAAGAGCTAGCTAGGAAGAAGGAATTAATCTGCACCACTTAGGCTAGATTAATTGCCAGATTGGTTCTAAAATCCCAAGTTATTGAAAATTGATCAAAATAATTGTTATATCGTTCATTTACTCAATTTTTTGTCGAAAAACTTGTTTCGGATTATCTTAAATTATATCACAGCAATTAGTATTAAGTGAAGAACAAAATCACAATATATCTCTATTTCATCTATGTTAAATATATACAGTTTTCATCAAACATTTGAAGAACTCTAGTCCCAGCTGAAAATACCTTTATATATACAAGTGTATATATATCAGGATTTTAAGCTTGGACTAGTTCTCAAATTTTAATGATTTAATTAATTATATTTCGAGGTGCTCTCTTTTGAATATAATTAAGCCGATAAGGTTATTTCGTTAAGCAGATCGAAGCATACATAATTTATATGTATGAATCAAAAGTAAAAAACAAATTGAACATGATCTGCAGCAGCAATTGGCCGGCAGTATGAAATAATCTACAGATCGATGCAGTACATATATATATATATATGATGTTAAGCTGCATATAATTATATGCAGTAAAACAAGAATGAAAACAGCAGACAAACTTACATCAAAGTCTAGGGGTACATAAATGCTCCTTGAAGAGACGACTAACTAGAGAGTACAGTTTTTGGTGTTTCAACTAATTTTTGCTGCCTCAACTCTGAAATATCTGACAATTGCCCTCTCTAGTCTCGACTATACATACACATATGTATATGTATGTGTGTGTAAAAGTATATGTATATATATGTATGTTATGTGTGTGTATATATGTGTATATGTTAGAGGGCTAGGTTTTGCAAAAGGAGAATTGATGGATCACTTCCCTTTCACTACTGAGGAAAAAACCTAATGAGGAAGTGGTGGAGAAGGAGATGCCGGAATTCAACCGACCATGGTAAAGGAAAAGCAATGGCACATACACCGACACGTGGCATACCTCCGCATATTCTTTTATATATATATATATATATATATATATATATATATATATATATGAAAAACATATATATATATATATATGAAAAACAGGAAATAAGTTAACGTTTTCATCTCCATTACATATTTACACTTAATTATGAGATTACTTTCTTTTTTCATATCCTTATATGAAGTTAAATTATGTGACTGTAAATAAAAACAATAACTTACATTTTGTGGCTTCTATATATATACATAATATTGAGTATATATATTACTACCTTCATTTTAAAAAGATTTGAAGGATATTCAAACACGTATAATAAGAAAATGAGAAAGAGTAACACAAAAAATGGAAAAAAAAAATGTAACAAAATAAATAAATATAAAATATGTACTTTAGAAGACAATTTTATGATTATACTTAAAATATTCTTAGGAGAACAGAGTAAGAGGGAGGAAGTATTATAGATAATTGTCAAATTTTGATCATGTCTCAATTCTCATATGTCACGCTTGCTTGTGGAACTAGCTAGCTAGCTAGCTATACACGATTGTTATTTCCTTGACAAAGAATTTCCTGTAGAAATATAAGTTAGTAACTCCTGTGGCCGGTGACACGTATTAGTAACTAATACGGAGTACATACTATTATTTATATCAAAATTATATATATATATATATATATATATATATATATATATATATAGACTTTTTAAATCAAAGAATAACATATTAAATTTTAAATTAATATTTTTATATATAATTATTATAATTTTATAATCTATGATAAAAAATTTATATCATAGCATAGTTTACTTTTAAAATTTTCATTGATTGTATTTATTTTAAAATTCAATACATCATTGTTTTGACTAAAAGAATAAAATATATATGCAATTTTGAGAAGGAAGAAGTAATTTTTGGTAAGAGTAACAATGTATTTAAGGAATAACTAATTGACTATATACATATGGAAGTACCAGATTGCATTGGGACCATTGATCTGCTGCACATATATGATAACGTTTGGCCAAAAAGCTTTATGGACAACTAGAAAAGCTAACTAGCCATTGTGATCATATGCTCATCACATGGGTCACACAGATGCACGCCTAGCTAGGCTACCACCAAGTTATCACAATACAATGTTACCAATTCATTAGGATCGATCATGTTTAATCCCACAAATTAATAATGAACTCCTGTGTGAACATTACTTTATTAATTTATCAATAATTATGGGTTCTTGAGTAATTAGTTAATTATTTTCTTTGCTACTATTATCCGTAAGATCTATCAAATTATCCATTTATCAGGCCTAGATATGTTATGTAGGGCGTTTTCTGAACAGCTACTTTGAGCAACTCACTGCTAACCGTTGGACACAAACTTATTACAAAATAATCAATGACTTGTTTGAGTGATATCCGCTTACCTTTATAATTTTTTAAAATGTTGTATCCCAAGATTCGAATATCGACTTTACTTGTGCAATAAATAAGTAGCTACTAGATTACCCTTCAAAGAAAAACTTGTTACAGAATAAGTGGTGGATTAAAGACGTTTCTTATTACAATATTTTTTTATCACATATAAACAATTTGATTTAAAATAAGCCGTTAACTCACATTGTCCAAATATTTGACATAAAAATAAGTACATGGTTTAAAATAAATTGGGGGATATCTAGCAAAAAAAAAATTGATATTAAAAGAAGAAAAAAAGGTAGCTGGGGAGGGATAATTCAAAAGTTGTGGGCTTTAATCGCTCTCAAAGAGCAACATTGTCAAGTTGATGGATATATTCATGTGTGATAGCAACTTGGAGAGAGTGAGAAGTGAGAAATAAATAAATAAATAAAGCAAATTAAGAGTAGCTTACATAGATATATTATATATAGGTGAGGGACCGACATATACATGTATCTCTATCTTCCCCATTATATATATCACCCACTGGCCAGGATCATATCGAAGAAAATGGAGGAGCTAGCTAACTAGGACCACACAGCAAAGAGATTTGCAGTGGACAACTTGAACTGTACTGCTTTACTTCAATCTTACAGCTGACACTACTCACATATATTAATCAAACCAAATACTCACCACACGTTTTCACATTATTATTTGTAAGACATGTTTATATTAACTTAAATTTTATAAATTTTAAATTTTTATAACGCTGATTACACTATTAGAAGAATTTTGTATTTTTGAAATTTAAGTTAAAACAAATGAAATTATACATGTAAATCTGTTAAATATATATATATATATATATATATATATCGATCATAGGAAATTTATGATATATTTATAGAAGATTATTAGCTCATATTAAACGTTGTCGCATTGGATTATCGTTCTTTTAATTCTCAATTTTGAGATCTAATTAGATATGTACTTTTTGGCCTTCTTGGTTCAATGATTAGCTAGATTTTCTTGAATCAAACTTTGATGGAACATGTGTACAGAGAAAGAGATATGGTCCACAAGCCGTTTATAATAATCAATCGTTTTTTGCCCTCAAATTAATTGTATATTGGCACATAAACTAATTGTATCATGAAGTTGTAGCAAATTAATTTATGTGCATAGATTTATTATTTTTACAAAGGACTCTTTAGTAGGGAATTAATAATAACACAAGTAGTGAAAATCAAATTTAACTTAAATGGTCATATTACTGATATGGATGATGATGAGACGACTTGATGGCTATGTATCATTCCCTTTCTGTCTCAATAAATATAAATAGATGTATCCCCAATCTATTCAGACTTTTTACTTTGGGATTAATGCCACTGAAGATGCAAATAAATGACTCTTCTTGCTTCCTGCAGGCATATTAGAAAATAATTAAACAATCTTACTTGAAACTATAACTATACACAAAGACGTTCTCCCTCTATTTTTAAATAAAGGTTTGGTTTTTTGTACGTATTTTTAAATGAACGTTAATATATATTAAATATTTTATTTTTTAAAAATAAAAATTGAAAATTAAAAATATTTTTAATGAAGATTATTATGATATAAAAATTAGAATTATATAAAATATTTAAAATGAACTAAATTTCATCTAAAATTAAGTGAAAAAAATCAAACGTCGTATATTTTGGAATTCAGATAATATATATGTACTACATAGGCACTCCCTGCGTAAATGAAGTTAGAAATATTTAATATTCAATTAAAATATTTGTATTTATATTTGGAAAAAAATTAATATTTGTTAAATACGTAACTATTTTTAACAATTATTGTACTAAATTTTACGTAATAACTATGCTATTTAAAATTTTTAAGTTACATAACAAGTTGCTTACGTTCATAAGCTAATAAATAATTCATTATAATGAACATTAAAATTATTATCACTCCGTACGTATATTAGAATAAATAATTCATTATAAAATGAACATTAAAGTTATTATCACTCCGTACGTATACAAGGTGCACGAATACATACATGTACACACGAGCATACATGTATATATTATGGTGCCTGAGAGAGAAGAGAAGACATTCCCAACTTGAAAATTTTGTCTTGTTATGTAAGGTTAAGAAAGGCATGCATGCATGCATTAACTGTTGGACTCTGTTATGAGGAAGCTGAAGTTGCAGTGGGATTTTAGGGTACACCCTCCACTTATTATTAATATCATAACTATTTTATTTTAATTTTTAACAATATATCATAATAATTATTATCATATTGTTGATTAAAGTCAAGCGACGACATATTAAATTTTAGGTTAATATTAACTCAATTGATTTTTGTTAATATAATTATTATAATTTATAGTTTATAACAAAAATCATTGATTAAAACATAATTTGTATTTGAAATTTTCATAAATTACATTAATTTTTAAATTTAATATGTCGTCGTTTAATTTTAAAAAATTAAAATATATCTATAATTTTAAAAAGGACAAATACGAACGTAAAAGTATTCATTTAGTATCCTTTTCTCATTATAAGATAGACCACGACCAATATATTTAGATGTAGATAGATACAAAACAATATATTTTGAATTATGAAGTATGATTTGAATAGATCGTCTTTGGGTAAGAGATACATATGATCTATCTGCGATTGGCAATTTTCAAAACGACACCTTGTATAATATTTTATTAAATGACTTTTAAGTTTGAAGATATAATTAAGCCGAAATATTACGTACATCTCAAAGTCAGCCGCCCTGGGCCCAGCCACGGTCCAAAAAGACAATATGGAATATATAGGCGGTTGCACCTCCAAAACAGACTTAACCACATAACATGATAAAGTGTATATTACATTGTAATATATATACTCTCCATGTGGCAATTGTATTAGCAATGGTCCGATTTTTCGTCTGATCATCCTTTCATAATTGTAATTGCTACAATTCTTACATCAATCTTCTTCTTCTCCTCCTAACAAAATTCCAAGACACCACTAATGATTTGTTTGAGGGGTATTCGCTTATTTTTAAAATCTTTTAAAATGTTGTCCGTCAAGATTAATAAATATCTTTAAAAAACCCAAAAAAACAAAATTCAAAGATCCTCGTGAGACAAGAAAGAGAAATGCATTTAGCGTAAAAAAGGAACCAAGAAAAAGAGAGATGAGAGATAGAGATATGTACCAACATATATACCAAATTAAGTGTGGAATAATGAGTGGTCCTTAATTTGTTACCGAGTTCTTCTTTTAGATAGAAAAGTAAAGGAAAGGATAGAAGATTCAAGAATAAGATAAATCTCATTTTTGAAAGGGCAATGACTCACTGAATTAAATTAAGTTTTGGTGGTTATTACATATATATAATAATATGCTTCTGCGTAAAAATTGTCCTACTAAAATTTGAATCGAACCAGCACCTATAAATCGTACCGACGTCCAGTGTATCGATTTGCCCCCCTCACACTGCCAAAGTTATAAATTAAGTAGAATAATATATAAACAAAAATGAACTATAACTTGTTTTTTTATGATCATATCACGAGCACCTCGTGTTATACTTTGATCTCTAAAATATATAAAAAAAATTTAGTCGTACAAATTGAAAGAATATTTAAATAAAATCAATACAATATGTGATTTTTCTAGTTTATTTAAATAATTTTATAATCATGTAAAAATCAACATATTTTAACCATTGAACATGTGTTAATTTTACATGGTTATAAAAATTATGTTGTACACAATAAGAAGAAGAAAAATTTTTATGCTCCTCTATATTTTGATATATAGTCTTTCAATTCATGTGATTGGATTTTTCGAAAACATTGTCAATTGATAAATATAAAATTAATGGTTAAGATTTGAAAGATGAGGTATCACTTATTTTTATAATCTATGCACTCATGCTATACTTCGTTTGTCAAAATATTTAATAAAAAATTTAACTCGAAAGATCGATAAAGCATACAAAACAATACAACACAAACTTTTTGAATTCTTCAAACTCATCTACATAATTTTTATAATTGTGTAAAATTCATAAATCTTAATCCTTAAAATTATATTAATTTCACATAGTTATTATAAAAATTATGTTATACACCACAAAAATATGATAAAATTTATATAATATCAATTTAATTTTTAATACTATTTTATTTAGTACGCTTCAATGATCTTTCAAATTAATTATGAATTTATATATATAAAATTAGTGAAAAGTGGTAGGTTGTGAAGCAAATGCAAGTCCTGCCTGGTTGTATTATAAGTTGTAAGTTAGTGTAAATTATTATTATAAAATTATTTTTGTGTTCTTATAGTATTTTATATTGCGTAATCAGGGCGGGCACGACAAGATTATAGATGTGATGATGACCAAGTGATGATAAGGATGACGATTTTCGCATGCCGGAGCATATGTGTCGACGAGTTGATTCATCGTCAGATTCTTCTCATAGTAGTATTCCTCGCATCGGCGGGAGTACTAACAATAGGGCTTAATGTTTTTATTTTTATTTTTTATTTTTGTTACATAGAGATTATTATTAAAAAATTCAAGCACATATCCACACACTCCATTAACTTTGTTGCAGAGCTTTTTTATTAATCTGCAACTCTGACTTTTTCAATTTTCGAAGTTGAAAACCAATGAGTATGTTAGTATGTTTCATGTGTTTATTTTGGTTGGAATGCCCTTCGAAGTTTTATATTGTATTTTATGTACTTATGTTGCAAAAGTAAATTAGTGTTGATAACATGTACAGTTTGTGGATAAGTTATCATAGCAAAGCAAAAAATAGAAAAAATATTAATAAAAAGAAAGAGGTTATTTCCAACCGAAAAATAATATTTGGTCAAAAATAACAAAAAGTTATTATTGAAATAAAAACGTTGTACACATGCCATGTGGCATTTTTATTTCTGACTGATTCATTTCCGACCAATTCGGTCGGATATAAGAGTTTCATGCCTGAATACCGAAATGCCATGTGACTTCCTATTTTTGGTTGATTTTTTAGTCAAAAATAAATTTGATCGGTAATATAATTTCTGATGAAATTTTAGTCAAAAATAATTAGTCGAAAGTAAATTAATACGACGATTTCTGATGAAACTTTAGTAAAAAATAATTAGTCGAAAGTAAATTAATACGATAAACCTTCCAACGATATTATTTCAAATCATATTATTTCCGATCCAATTTTCAACTATTCAATCGGAAATAACTAATTTTCGGCGACATAAATTTATTTTTGACAGAATATTCGGTTAAAAATAAGGGTTTGTGTCGTAGTGTACTGATACATATAAATTGGGTTTGAAGGATGTTAATTAAATTACTATATCCCTAACTGAATTTAGTCTCCCAAAACAGAAAGAGCTAGTCTTAGGAATCATGTCATTGAAATGATGATGCTCTTCCGACCCTCTATTTTCTTCTACTGCCACCGACTGAACCCGATCGAATCAATTCAAATCGATCCTTATTGGTCGGATTGTTAATATCTATTGAGTTGGATTGGGTTATAATTTTTTCAACCCGAAATAATTAGTTTGGGTTGAAATATTTTCTTTAAACCGTCCAACTCAACCGATGTGCATCCCTACTTGTTATTGTAATGTTGATAGAATTGCTGTTAGTAGATATTTATTAAATTTTTTATTGTATTGTTATTGTAATGTTGATGAAATTGATGTCAATGAATAATATCCTCGTGTCAGTAGATAATTCACATGTCAGTAGATAAATTTTTCTGGATAATTTCTTATGTAGCAGATAACAATTAGCATGAGTAGCTGGAATCAATTAGCTGATCAACCCGATTAACCCAACTCAAACCAACCCGATATTTATTGGTTTGGGTTGTGAAACCAAACGGTTTGGGTTGAGTTATAATTTTTTCAACCCGAAATAATTGGTTTGGGTTGAAATATCTTATTTAAACCGATCAACCCGATCGATGTGCATCCGTGTTCACGAGGAAGAAAATAGAAGGGGAGAGAGAGATGATATTTATGAAAATGTATTGCTTTTATTAATATTTTACTTTTATTATTATTATTATCCAAGTGAGTCTCATGGGCAGTAAAGGAAGGTTGTGGCAGTACAGGTGTTCACTTTGTTTTTGCTGCCATCTTTGGTATTATTGGTCATACATCACTGCACCTATTTACCTTCTTTACAAACTTTAACCCCTCCTCCTTTCTTATCCTCTTTTCTACGCGTCAGTCTCGCTGTCTCTCTTTTTGTCTCTCTCTCTCTCTCTCTCTCTCTCTCTCTCTCTCTCTAGGGTTTCTACTTTCTGTGTCCTCTTCTGGATATAATGTTTATCTGAGTGCATGGCTGTCAAAGCTATTTAATTATTTGTAGATGATATTAAATCAGTTATACAACTCGATCATAAGACGCTTAGATCCCCCAATAATGTCTAAATATGTCTTTCTCTTGTAGTGCAGCTGAGTGAGAGCTGCCAAAGGTGCGAATGCGCATGCCAAAACATAACGAGCTAAAATATCTCGTTCGTACACCATTGTAGTATTTTTTGTACTGGTAAGGTGCGGATTACATTCAATAGGGGAGGAGTTAAGGATTTGAACTCGAGGCTTCTGCCATTAAAAGTATCCACCATACCATCCCAGTAGGAGTATTCATCGGTAAAATCTCATATTGCATGAACGGTAGCTCCTTCAGATCAAATGCAAAACAGGGAGTCAAATTGAATTATCGAGCATGTTTGTTTCTAACTTAAATTTCAGTGATTTTAGATTCTTATAATGTAATTTTTACTATAAAAATCAAGAATTTATAAAATTTATGTAGAAACAAACGAGTCCATGTTTATAGCTCTCGCCGATTCACGTGATTACATACTACACAAACATTTCCCTTCTTGATTTATCACTTATTGACAAATCTCACACTATTTCCACTACCCTACTCTGTTTAACCCATGAATGACTTGTCTAATTTTCACCATTCATTAATTACAAATTTGTGTTTTTGCTTTAATTGACTAATCAGTTTTGAAGAGGTTTGGGAACCCCCAAGTTCCACCCAATCTTCATCTTAAGGAGGCTTTCACCTCACCGAGTTAAATCCATATTTAAGCCCTTCCTGAATCAAGAGCAAAACAAATACGATTCCGTTATTATTAGAATTAAATTTTCAAATTTTAAGCCGAAACAAATATATGTTTATCTCATATGATACTCCAGATTATCGTTGATCTGCGATGACCACTAGACATTGCAATAAGCATGCCCTGGCCTTCGCTCAATCCAGTCTTCGTTATTATCCTGCAACCTGAATTGTTCCATTTCATGAAGATATGGCAATGTGACTAAAACCCGAGGATAGCTATGGTGTCCTTAAATTCATCCCATTACTTTAATTTGAATGAACCACTCACGTTGTAAAGCGGGATAGTAAGACTGTGAAATAGGTTCTTCTTCCGTGAGTCTATCTATTTTCACACATAAATAAATTCAAAATTAAAATTCACAAATCAAACAAAATTTGACGCGCTGACAATTTTACTATCATCTTTTACTTTTTTTTTCTAATGAAATCTATCTACTTATTTTATTTTTATGTACTCTTGTAAATTTCTTGTGATTTATTTTACGTGCATAGATTTATTGTTCTTACATATATCACAAATTTTCCAAACGAGTGGGACGTACCGAATTTTGAACTTTGCCCGCTCAATAGAATGTGTCCACTGGTGTATCGTACTAATGTCTAATACGTTTACATTTAAATTTAAATATAAATTTAATGCATACATGATATGTGCCGACTGAAATTATTTTCAATTTTTTCATAGCACTAACTAATTTACTATTCCTTTTCGCAACTTTTTTCAGTTATTCCGTATTTTACTTGATCCTTATTTTCCTTTTTGCTCCCCTAACAACAAACACCGGACACAGGCGTAGTTGCGCCCGTGATACTGTACAGTAATCTACTTGGCGCCCATCAGCTCCAATCCAACCAACAGAAAACGAGTTTCCCGCTGAGTATGCCAAATGCCCCAATTTCCTCAAACAGTTTAATTATGCCATTTTACATTTCTTCAAATTCTTTTTCTTGATATCATAATAATATATTTCGTTGAAGTTGAAACTTAATTAGAAAGATCAAAAATTAGAAAAATATTATGATTGACGACTAAAGTTAGTTCAGCTAATAAAACTAAGCAAACATTCTCATTAAGTTGACAGAACGTTTTTATTAAATTGAGAGTTTAAATTTTACTAACAGTATAAATCTAATATATTAACCGATTAAAAGAAAAAAATCAAAAAGCGCTTCGGTTCTTAATTTTTCTGTTCACTTCTCAGTACTCAGAGTCCAGTATGGTAAGCATTCATCCAAAAGCTTTTCAGTTTTGTGAAAGAGGTGTTATGTGTTTGTCAGCATTAGTAGGAAAATTTGTTTCATCCACATCAAACAAGACTAGTCAGAGACTGTCGGTCAGCTTCTCAGAGCATCTCAAATTACTGGTGGACATTTTTCATTTTTTTTTTGGACCCTATTACATGTGATATAAGTAAAGTGTGTCCGTGTGTCCGCTTAAAAAAGTGTCCAACTCTCTCCAATCTCCGATACGAAGTGAACATTTTTTACATTTTTGGGTCTATCTTAATTTACTTGTACATTATATTTAATTTCATATACTAATTTAAACATATTTAATTTAATGATGTTATAATAATAATAATATAATAAAATTAAAATTAATTTTGAATAAATAAAATATTAATAAATTTAAATAATTTAAAATTAAAATATGAGATATACTTCATAATTAGCATGCATTACATATTTAAAAACATTACAAGCACAAAACAATTACTAGAGCACAACAATTACATAAATAAAAATAATATATTTTAAATAATTTAACGGCTATTGTGGAATTACGAGATATGGTCCACTAAATCGATTTCTAGTTAACGATATTTTTGTCTATCACGAATTTGAATGTTGTTTTTGATATACCTTTAATAAGAAGCAAAATTAAGAGCTTATCTTCTACCAAGCACTAATTAAGAGGTTATCTTCTTTCCATTTTCATGAATGTTGTGTTGAATGAGGATCAATCGACACATTCAATCAAACACTAATTACGAACTTATCTTCTTTTCATTTCCACTAACTAGTGTTTTCTCGTATATTTTCAATTTTAACGCAGTTGTCATTCAAATCGATAACATTTGTACTATCGAAATTAGAAAATTGTGAATGTGAAGATTCTTAAACATTTGTGGACATTTGGTCATTTCCAAATTTTGAAGATGATGGTGGTGGATAATTTTGACCATATAAAAATAGATACATTTGAGAATTTTGAGTATATGAAAATAAATTTTGATCATATGCAAATTGAGGAGGAGGAACTGGAGAATTGAAATTTGGATTTTATAGGTGTGAAAATTGAGTATTTTCCATATTAGTATTTTGAACATATGGAAAAAAAGAATTTGAAAATTGAAACGGAAAATGAAGATTTGGAGCCTGAGAATTGGGATTTGAATTTTATGAATTTGGAGGTAAAAAATTATTAGGATCCATTTTTTTTGCAATAAATAGATTAAATATATAACGATTTATTTTGGTAGAGAGGTATAAGAATTAAAAAAAATAAAAAAAAATTGAACGTCTATTTACAGTGATAAATTTCTAACTATATTTTCTACAAGGGCTATATTTTTAACAACTATATTTTCTATAACAGTTATATATAACAAATGTTTATATTAATTAAATAATAGAGGAATAGTAAAAGTGGGCATGGACACCAAGTTGGGTACTGCCCATTTATGAAGTAGCTGTCTAAGAGTTTTCAATGGCTCAAAACTCATTGTCTTTTACTGGACTCCAACACAGAAAATATCCCTCAAAGGATTATATATATATATATATAGGAGCCGATAGCTAACGTTAGTTGTGGAGTCTTTTGTAGCTAACATATTTATAAACCGTCGATCAGATAATCCAACGCTGAAGATCAAATTCAGGAAAAAAAAAATCCCTTCCTCCAGTCTCACTGACGAAAGGGAAAAAAAAATTCGCCCTTTCTGCCAGTGATACTGGCGGAAAGGGCCAATTTTTTTTTTTTTTTACGCCTTCGCTAGTCTTATGCTTGGAAGGGCATTTTTTTAAGCATTCCGCCAATTTTAAAAAAAATGCTTGATAAACTGTTTTTTTTTTAACCCTTCCGCCAGCCATTTTCAGTGTAATACATTATATTACACTCAAATTTCAAATTGTATAAGACACCATCAATAAATACAAATATATAACACACTATCAACAAAAAACATATATATTACTCTGAAAAACAAAAATTGTATAACACTGAAAAAAAAAAATTCCCCTTCCACCAGTCTCACTGGCGGAAGGAGAAAAAAAAATTTCCTCTTCTGCCAGTCTCACTGACAAAAGGGGGAGAAAAGGGTTTTTTTTTTTTTAAAGTTTAATCTTCAGCGTTGAATTATCCGATCAACGGTTATAAATGTGTTAACTATCAAAGACTCCACAGCTAACATTATCTATAAATCGACCCATATATATGTATGTATATATATATATATATATATATATATATATATACCTACATTCCAGGGAATGAATCATTCGAAAACATCCAACCTTTTTATCTCTCAAAGGACTATATCTGAGTTATATATATATATATATATATATGTATACATACATATACTGCTTCGTACATTCCAGGGAATGAATCATTCGAAAACACTCCAACCTTTTTATGCTTTTTATGATGACAAACTTCCAAAGCTCAATAAATTAAAGAAAACTTAAAACTTAAATCTATTTTTTTGGGAGATCTTTTAGGAAGATCTTTAGGTCGATTGTGTCGTTAATTTGTTTTGTCTGAGCTTTTAGCTTTTTTCTGCATCAAAAAAGAAGAAGAAGACGACTTAAAACGATATGCATGCTTACCAACAGATTATTGTTATCCGTGGAAATAATATGAATTAATAATAATGTCCACGTATTCTCTTTGTTCTAAAATTATAGATATATTAAGATAATTTTTATAATTTCATATATGATACAAATTTGTAAGCTTGTAAGAGTATTTACTAAATTTGTATTTGATAGTACATTTCACGTTCTTCGTGATATTACACCTCAAAGTAATGTTACGAAAACACTAAGCAAGCTAAACTCATATAGTACTAAAATGAAAGTTTAATCAGAATTATTCAAAATTAATCGAAGGCTGACTAGGCAAGGGGTTAGGCAACAAAGGATCCTTTAGCGTGATTTTAGTCAATGTAAGTCAAAACTAATCATAGTTATAGTTAAGATGAGTAAGACATTAGGTAGTTTAACCACTCAGTATTTAGGAATTAATAGACCTAGATAGAGATTATAAAATTTAAAATTATTAAAAATAAAAATCTCACTTCGATTTTAAATTACAAATGTCACAAATCTATTTTATATAAATTGAAATATATCTCTAATTTTGAAATTGAAAAAATATAACCTACTAACAGTAATTGCAAGCAATCGGTCAAACCCGAAGACTCCCAAAAAACAATGCACAAAATCAATTTTAGAGCAGATATCGCACCGCTTATAACAGTTTGTAGTTATGATTTTAACTTTTAAAACTTTAGATATGTTAACAGATCATACAACTCTCGTCAGCTTTTTCTTTCTTTTTTTTACAAAAAAAAAAAAAAAACCACTATTTATAATTCACACGGTTACATGCGCACCTATACCAATTTTAAATTTATAAAATTACATATAATTTGCCAATGCTATTTCTGTTCAAAACCTTACCGCGTTCGAAGAGGAATTGGCTCAAAACCTCGGGAGAAATCTGATCCTTGCCTTGCCTATTTTGCCAATTACAAAACGAATAACCCTTGTGTATGCCTATCAAAAGAAGAAAAACCCAAACAATACATATTTCTGTGCATAAGCATGACGTATCTATCAACTTAAATTTCAAATTTTAAAATTTTAAATAGTATAATAAATGTAAATTATAAATTAAAAGAACGGGACCATATACATACCCTAAAATGTCGAAAATTTAGAAGAAGAATATTAGTCCAAAATCGGCCAAGTTGAAAGGAGAAAAGTTTAGCAAATCACAATAATAGGACTAAACATGTAATCTCGATTCAAATTAAGTATTAAATGATCAAACTCGACTCTAACGAGTTTGTTATCGAGTTCTCAACGACCATTCATTATTGTGTTCAAATTTGACTTGAATTTTTATGCAGCTCACGAGCTATTCGATCAATTCAATCTTTCGACCATTTATTGAATAATAATTTAGAGTACCAAATATTTTACTAAATATTGAATTGAGTCAAGTGAATAATTGAAAAAATAATAAATAATTTATAAAAATTAGATCGAGACCGAGTATCGAATTGAGTTAAGCCGAGTCAAGTATGTAAAATATTTGGTTTGGCTAAATAAGACAACGGAATTAAATATTTATCGAGTCGAATCAAATAAAATATTGAATAGCTCGTTATGAATTACGGCTCTATGTAGGATCAACTCACATGAAGGCAGTGCTTGGAACTTCATGTTTCAAACGATGAATACCAAGTTTCCTGTTACCGATCTAGGCCAATTATCAACTCCCAAATGACTATAGGGTCCAAACCAATACCATATACTTGAGGAAATTGCGACTGGGAGCTTGACACACCGTACCACTTATGCCGTCATTTGTAGTATACTTGAACTTGACAAATAGGTTATTCAACATATTTTTACTTTTTAAATAATTATTCTTGTCCCATTTAGCAATCCATTCGGCTTTTTGTAATTTCACTTCAATGTCAGCAAAGCACTATACCATCTCTCAAAGCCAGAACTTTGACCAAAATGATTAATTTAACACAATTAGTAGTCATTTAATGGTTACACTTCCAATACGAACATCAAAAATAATGTTTATAAGAATTACTTTGATAATGAGAACAAAAAGAAGATAAATAGATGATCCTTGGGTGGAATTTGAACTCAAATGACGGAATGTCATACGTTGACAACCAGAAACACACTACTTAAATTCCGTTTCTTTCAACTTAAACTTTGAAATTTTCAGATTCGAATATTCTCTCATTTTTCCAAAAACAGAATTACATTTGAAAAAATATATCTAAAAAATGAATTATATTTAATTTTTTTTTTGTCATTTTGCGATAAATTAAAAATTTTCAATTATAAATTTATAAATCTCATCATAACTTAAAAATTCATAACAAATTTTATGAAAAGTACTTATGACTTGTACATTTAATTTGTGAACAAAGATGTAAAATTAATACTTATCAAAAGTTTAAATATAAATGGAGGGAGCAGTATAAAAGCACAATATTTGGCACCACAACTTGCCGAAAGTCGTTGAATTTTGTGTCCCTGATTACCAATAAAGAAATGCAATGCTATATATGCTGTATACAGCTGGGTTAGCACATCACAGGTGTTCACCGACTTCCAGCAAGACGATGATGAGAAGCAATTTTGTTTTGCAAAGTATTTAGAATCCGACTTCCAAAAGACGAGCAATTTTGTGTTACAAAGTATTTAGAATCCGACTTTCAAAAGACGACCAAGACAAACGGTCTAGCTAAATAATGTACTATTCCACTCGTTCCGTTCTAAATAAAAAAGAGTTACATTTTAAAAATTATATAATAATTTTACAAAAATCTATTACTAAAATATCATTTGAATTTGATTGATTTCAACCGTAAACTAATTAACATTACAAAATAATTCAAGTTTCCAATAGAAGGGTTGACAAAATAAAATATAACACTTTCTGAGGAAGAGAGAATACCATGTTTGCTCATTTTCTTTTACCATTAACAAATTCTATCTATTACAAGGGGGAGGGAGATTTGAACCCCTGTCGAGGGGAAAAATGGGCTTTTCCCATTGGAACTAATGCCGAACCTTGTGTGACAACATTCTTAGTACACAATATATCACGAAGATTAACTAGAAAATTCATTTAACTAGACATAAATTGACAAAAAAGGGCAAATTAACCCTGTTTCCAGACAAAATTGAAAAGAAACACCATACTGCCGATTGATGTCCTCACTCGATCTACAAAAATAATATCCAGATAGACAATTCAACAGATTACCAGGATGATTATTTATTAGTAACAAACAGGATCCCATAGTGTTGCAATAGATCTGTCTGAAAATGTATCATGTAAATGAACAGAGATTAAACAGAGGTAAGCAGATACATTTAGCATTATTTTACTACCACCACAAGAGACCTCATATTGTATTACATCGGATAAACTTTGACATGATATTACTGGAGTTTTTGTTGCCAACATTCTCTCTTTGCAGACAAGCATGCTGGTTAAGATAAATAAATGAAGAACCATGTAAGTAAAAGAATAACGTTTACTATTCAGCAGATGAGTAGTGAATATAAAGAATATTACTAATGCAAATGATGCACATATCGACACAAATATGAAAGAGAGCCACACAAAAAATAAAATCAGTGGAAATCCAACTACAATATCATAGAAGTTGGAAGAGAATAAGAACCAAAACACCTACCTCTTGGAGGGAAAAATGCGAGAGGAAGCAAAATATATGTATAACGGCTATAAAAATGTTAGCTGTTGAAAAACTTCTCAGATGTTATGACTCATAAATTTGCTTTGCTACTTGAAGCTGAAACCACTAAAGGAGGAAAGGAGGGGTCATCCGATGGAGTACAGAGAAGAAACAAGTAATATGTATTTCTATTCACATACAGACACCATTAAACCCTCAAACTATATGATTGCGGGTGTCACATCAAGTGTTTGTTTTAGCCAACACTATAACTTATAAAAGAAACCCCTTCCCTTAAGGCATTAATAACAAGGACGATGAATTAAAAGAAAAGATCGTTAGAAACATTAAACAGAATATAATACTGTGTAATAATATTATTTTCAATTGAGCACTACAATTACTCTGTAAGAGTATAAACCTACTATAAGGCTAAACCATCCTTAAATAAAGGAGAGAAAGATGAATTTAAATTCTTTCACAAAAATATAAGATGAAATTGATATCAAATAAATACCATCAATAAACCCTGATTCACTACTGATAAAATTACAATTATTTAGGACTCGGAATACCATGACCAGGATGATGATGGAAGAACCATTTAAGCTATTCTGTAATTGTCCATCTGACTAAGTATAGGTTGATCTCATTTTGAAAAGACCTCAATGAAAAACACAAGCATTCTTGGTTATGCAAACCATATTTATGGACTTCTGCTGCTTTAACCAATTAATTCCATAAATTTGACTCTATCCTCCAGCAAGGAAAACAAGCAAAGGAACCATGAACATTCATAACTGGCTTCCGCATGACAAAAAAATTTAGAGACTTATGTCTGTGGAATTTTAATGTGATCCCACATACTTGAGTCAATCCTTCAGCAAGGAAAGCAAATAGAAATAACCAGGCCTAAATTTCTGACTTCCATAGCACAAAGATAAGTAGAAAGTTATGTTGCATTTGGCTGGCTAGAGAAGAATGGGGCCATTAATAGCAAAAAGCTGGTTGCAAAATGATGAGAAAAAATAAGGTGCTTTGAATGAGAAGAATGACAAAGTGCACATAAAATCGTTTGTTGTGGTTGGGATGGGCTAACTTATGTCCGTAGAAAATATTGAAATTGTAGGTGATTTAGTTAAATGGAGAGAAGCAATGGATGAGTATTATGCAAACAAATAGTATAAATAGCTATTCCAATCCATCAACCAATCAAAGTACACATACAGCCAACCTGTCTCTCCAAATGCAAGATCCTTACAACATTTGCATGCACAAACTAAATAAAACTAATTTCACTATTATAGATGGCTTAGTAGATTTTCCTAGTATATCTCTCTTACATTAATTGGAAGAAATCAGTCATTGATTTGTTTCCCTCGACCTATTTTCCCTTAATTCATATGGAGCTTTCACTGAAGTATCTCTGAAGCAGTACCTGTTGGTCTATCTTAAAAAGATTGTGATAGGAAATGTCCAACACATATCTCATGGTTATACGACTTTTCACAAGAAATCAAACAACTCAAAAAGTATAACATCTCTCTCAGGTCTAACCTTAAACAGCTCCAACGTGAACTGAAATACTAAGACACAAAATTCGGATGCACATCTCATCAAATGTAAACACCCTTAAGAGAATGGATTAGGTCCATCGCAGTAGCATTACATCCTGTAGAATTGTAATTCGCACCATATATAGCTACAAAGTCTCAGAAATTATCAACGCAAACCGCCATGTACCGGCGAATAACAAATAGTATCGATCATCAAAGATAACAGTACTTTGAACCATGCCCTTGGTCTTCAATCCTACCTCACCAACAAGAAACCAACTAATTTGTTTATCTATCTATCTGGTCAATACAACAACTCTGTATAAACAAGAGCACTTGAAACAAGTTGACAAAGGAGGAGAATAACAAGAAAAAGAGAATAGCAACGGAAGAAGAAGCAGAAGAAAAAGGGGGGAATAAAGCAGCTGTCAAATAGTGAATTTGCAAGTTACAAGGATGAGCCATATTGAAAGTCTTTTTTTCAAAGATAATTTAGTTATAAGTGCTTGTATAGCATACACCCTCTGTTACAAAATTTTGTAGCCAATCGAAAGTTTTTAGTCATTTTGTCCCATTTTCAAAATCAAAACTTAAGGAAATTGCAATGAAATTCTGCAATTAGTACTGCTTCATAGGTATCATACAATTGTATTTTAAACAGGAATTATTTAGCAAAGAAGAATAATAATCTTTAGCAATTGTAAATTGATACCGTAACATTAAAATTACTGCTACATGATACATAACAGTGTTGATCCATGCTCTGAACCATGTATAAGCTAGAGTAATGAGGTACTTGGTACAATTTATATGACGATTAAATATAACACTCTTGATTGAACAAGCATCATGTAACTTATAGCTTGACCCTATTGAAAGATTAAGGATATAATTAGGTACTGGTTCCGATTTAAGCAACCATCAAATATGAAATTCGTGATTGAACAAGCATCATGTAACTCGGAATCAACATATTCACAACCATGTTTAGATTAGTAGAAAGGTCGGCGAGGGACACTCTAATTTACGAATTCCCAAGAATTACTCGTAGAACGTGTCCAGTGATAATAGTACCCTTATTTGAATTAAATTTTAGGACTTTGAAGTCCTCACCTCTGACCTCTCGTAAGCCATATATACATATATGTGTGCGTAAATTCTACTTCTACTTTTTAGATTATATAATCAGTTCTGAACGTTAAAATTGACTTTTCAAAAAACAGTAGTGCAATATCCCCCGACGTAAGCCCCATACAGTCACCGAATTCCCCTTTTTTTTTCTTTTTTTTCTGAGTTCTCTTTCTTGACCTTGCAAATACGGGGGCATTTTTTGTTTTATATGACTAAAATAGACAAATTAATGTATTTCATTGTTTATTCTTGATTTGGAATCGGGGTGAAAAGCGGCGTTGCTCAAAAAATAAGGTGAACCTCCGTTGTATTTTGTATTATAGTTGGTGCAAGAATTGGACTGTTCGGTAGCAAAAAATAAGGAGCTCAGGACAGGGGCCTTAGTCATTTGTGATTATGTTAACATATACATAACTAAGCATTTAAGATATGCTAAACTGTTAAATTAACTTGTTGTGTAACCGGATATTATTAGCACCCATATTAAGATTTGAGATTTTTTATAAATATTAAAATTACATTTTTGATCGAGATTTCATATACAAATCATGAATTTTTTTCATGAAATTTGTTATGAATTTTTAAGTAATAACAAGATTTATAAGTTTGTAATTGAAAGTTTTTTTAATTTATAACAAAATAACAAAGAAAAAAATTTCATATCTAACTTTTTTTCTAAATAATTTATTTTTCCAAATGCAACTATTTTTTTTTTTTTTGAACAGATGGAGTATAAATACGTGATCTTTCTGTTTCACAGAAAAGCCCAAATTTGTTCACTTACCACCTGGAACCTAAAATTTTAAATTGTGATGTTCTTGTTAAATATTTTTGAAATAACAAATTTGTAGTTGAGTAATATCTCGAAGCACTTGATAATTTAGTCCGTGTGTGTGCGTGTGGATCTTTATCAAAACGAAATGAATTTTCTATAAAATTTGTATTCTATAATTCGCCAAAAGTACTAACAAAATAATGAGTCAGCAATTGAAATGAGATTAATTTTGTGGACTAATAAAATAGCTGACCTTATTTAACGTAACCTCCATGGCAAGCGTTCTCATCTTCTTCAACAGCTTTACTGAGATAAACAGGAGGAAATTCAGAGACATCGAAACTCTTTTTCTCCTTCATCATCTTCTCCACGTCCGCCTTCTTCAACACAGTCCGGCGAATCGGGGGACGGTTCCGGCGCTGATCCCGAGAGAGGTAATTGATGTCATAGACATTTTCAGGATTCGCAGTGGGGACGATAGGTGTAGTGGGCGGGGTCGCCGGAGAGAAGACACGAAACTCTTTGACGGTGGGTAGGGCGGAGACGTACTCGGGACTGGAGCATGGGCCAGTTATCTCCCATGGCTTCTTGACGTAATTCTTTAGGGTTTGGATTAGTGATTTCGCCGCCGATCCCATGGCGGTGCTCCGGTAGGAAATGCCCGAGATTTGATTTGATTTGATTTGTGTGGTTTCTTTGTTGGAAGAAGTTTCCAGAGCAATTTGTCGGAGTCGTATGGTTTTGGAGCCAATTTATACGGTAACTATAATCTTCTCCATTACGACACGTGTCGCCTTTTGCTGACATGGAGTGTTATTCCCTGTTGTCATATGTGTGTGTTATTGGTTTTATTTTCCAGGTCACCTGTTTGTGGATTTTATTAATTTCGTGTTCGTATTGTTTTTTACTTTTCTTGTGCATTATTTTATTTCTAGGTCATGATCGTTATTTACTTTTTCTCTCTGTTACTTTATAATTTTGAAATAATGTCTATCTTTTTCTAATATATTTTGATATAATTTTGAAATTTTAAGATGATGTGGATTATGCACAGAGCAATGTAACCAAAAGTTTGAAATTATTAATTAGGATATTAATTTTGATAATGTCTTTTTCGGATAGGATTTAAATGAAAAGAAGAATATTTCTTTTGACCCAAAAAATTTGATGATTGTATTAAAAACAACTTGTAAAGTTTGAGAATAATTGTTTTTTATTCTTTTTTCATTTAATTTTATATTTGAAATTGGAGCAACAGGAGCTAATAACTTTTTTGTCAGAACGACGACAAGCGTTTGAGGGAATTATTATTTTTTAACATGTAATTACTTCTAAGCTAAAGTAATTACTACCAGTACTTTCTCTGTTTCAAAGCTAGATACATTTTAATTTATATAAAATAAATTTGTGAAATTTTATAATTCAAAATTAATATGAACTTTTAATAAATTTGAAGCAGGGGGCAGATCTTGAGATTTATATATATTTATAAATATTATATGATTACATTCTGACAATATTTAATAATACTATTTCTTATATTGATCTTGAGCTAATTTTTAAATCTCAATATTAATTGTGCCTTATATTTTTTTTTTGATTTTCTAACTTCAGATAATGTGGTGAAAAAGAACATTAATAAGATATCAAAAAATGTGGCGGTGCAAGAATATCAATAAGAAGTCGTTATCATCAAAACACCAGCTGCCGCAAGGAAGAAGATTCATTTAGTTGCCTAATATTTGCTTTCATTTAAATACTAATTGCATAGTTTGATTTTTTGTGCTCTTTTGTGCTCCATATGTCTTTGCATATTAATTCTTCTTTAAGTTTCTATTTTTGGTTTTAAAATAAATGTATTTTTCATATATCTTGTTCACTTTATTATAATATATGAGATTTCACTTCGATTTGATTAAGTTAATTTAAATATGAAATTTTAAAATTGTGACGATTAAATGAAGATTAAATAAATAGTATGATGTGGACATAAAGTATAACGAACCAGATTTATTTTCATTAAAATCTATGCATGGATCAAATGGAGATGAAGAGATTGATAATGGTAGGCTAAGGATTGGAGGTCCAATTACTAGGTTCAAGACTAAGAAGTTCAAAGTAGGCTTGTCAAATGTAGCAGGTTTGAGTCTTGAAAAGTTTAGGGCCTTGGGCTTGTGTTTGGAGTATTATGAAGAAAGAATAGAAAGTTGGACTTGGCCTAATATGAATTGTGTGAGGCTTGAAGGGCAGATGCAATAATTAATGTTTTTGAAGTCCAATGGATTGCAGGAAATCCAAACTTGAAGGAAAAAGGCATTATTGGCATGTGGAGCTGAATTCTTGGGCTCTACTTTGTTTTCTTGTTATGTTCTTGATATGTTATTTTAATTCTCTTTTATTTGGGCCTGAATTGCATGTAAACCCAATTGAATGAGTTATAAATTCATTTGGATTGGTTTATTTAGATTTGATTGAGTTTATATTAATCAAATTAGGAATAGGATTAGATAATCAGATTAAGATTTGGAGTTTGAGTCCTCAAGAGTTATTATAAATAGGATTGTAATTCATTTATTCAGAATTAATGAACTAAGAATTATTTTTTCAGAAACGTGTCTTGCATGTTTTCTTTCTTATTTATGAGATATAAACAAAATACTATTCGTGTGATTCAAGTAGCCTTGGACATGAGATTCATTCAAGATCCTTAAATTGACTTCTGGTGTGCATATCAACAAGTTGATTTAAGCTATCCGAGGTTGTAGGCTGACCACCCTACATCATATTGGTATCAAGAGCAAGGTTTGGCGTTAGGAGTGGGAAATCAAGAACATGTGATTCTTTCTTGTTTTCTAGTTTCTTGCGTGGTGTACGTTCTGGTTTATTCTTCTTGGATCATATTGGCATGAGGTTCGTTTATCAAGGAGGCTCATTAGTGCATGGTAATAAGTGGAGTTGAAGGCTGGATTTGCGTGATTGAACAAGAACAAGGAGCAGCTGGTTGTTGTTCTTGACATTCAATATCAAGAACTAGAACCCTTCTGGTTCGTTCTTCTTCTTTTTCTTAATTTCTGATCTTCTTTGCCTAAAAATCAAAGGAGCAACTGATTGTTGTTCTTGACACACAAGATCAAGAACTAGAACCCTTCTGGTTTGTTCTTTTTCTTCTTCTTAATTTCTGATCTTCTTTCCATAAAAATCAAAAAGGGAGCAGGATTGAGTTATAATTCACGTTTTTGGAGAATTAAGTCAGAGTTTTTTTAGTGTTGGTGAGGCAAACTCTAAAATCAAAAACCTTTCTTGATTACTAGTTTGTTGCGCGCGGACTGCAGTCAAGATTTTCTTAAATTTGCTGAATTATTGACGTGCTGACATAAGGGAATCAAGAACCTTTCGTGATTGTGTTACTGAACAAATTTACGTATGTGTTAGGTTTCAAGAATCATTCTTGAACACTAAAGAAAAAGCTGGTGGTGGTTTTTGTGATCAAGAACCAATCTTGATTATTTTGGTTTGTTGGAGGAGATTTGAAGAACCTGATTAGCACACGTTGGAGTGAAAAGCTACTGATTTACGCATTCACATCAGGAACTTTTCTTGATTGTTTGTTTTAAATTGAATATGTCTAATTCAAGTGGACATGATAACATTGGAGATACCGGTTTACCTCGTGGAGCAACTTTGCAAGATGCAAAGATCATGCGCTTACAAAATCAATATGCAACAATGACTACTCAATTGGAACGGCTGCAAGAGATGATGACCAGGTTGTTGGACAATAACAACAACCACGCACGAGGACCTAATGGTTCAAGACAAGAAAAGAAAACTAATGCTCGCAACGATCAACATAATGTTCGTGAAGGGAATTCAAACATAAAGCTTAAAGTTCTTTCTTTTACCCGAAGTAGTGATCCGGAAGAGTTCTTGGAGTGAGTTCAAAAGGTTGATAAGATCTTTGAATTCCAAAACTACACGAAAGACAAGAAATGCAAGTTAGCAGCCTTGGAGTTCTCAATGTACGCTAGTCTTTGGTGGGATAACCTAGTTGCGCAATGGATGCGAGATGGTGAAGATCCCATTGTTAGTTGGCGTGTAATGAAAAACCTGATAAAGAAGAAGTTTGTTCCTGATTATTACAAACAGGAGCTATACTTGCATTTGCAATCACTTAGATAAGGAGGGATGAACGTTGAGGATTATGTGAAGGAGTTTGAATTCTTGAAATTACGATGTGAGCTGGTAGAGCCGGAGGAGCAAACTATTGCTCGTTTCTTGAAAGGGTTGCCTAAGGAGATAGCAGATACGGTTGAACTTACGTCGTATGTATTCTTTGATGATGTTGTTAAGCTTGTCATGAAGGTGGAGATACAACGCAAGGTGAATGCAACCAGATCATACTCAAAGTGTAATAAGAACACTAGTTCATGGAGATTGGAGGACAGAAAGGTTGATTCAAATGGTTCCAAGAATAAGGGCAAAGAGAAGGTGGTGGATAGTATAACAAAGAAGGACCTGAATAACATTACTTGTTATAAGTGTAAGGGGTTAGGCCATTATGCCATGGATTGCCCTAACAAGAAGACTTTCACTATATAGGAGGCAAGAAAGACGTTTGCTATGTTAGTGATTCTGAATTTGAGGAGGAGTATAATGATGAGTGCAAGGATCAAGAAGTGGAGTGTGACGATGGTGAGTTGCTGGTATTGAGGTGTTTACTTAACAACAAAGTGGTAGACGGGGTTGATCAACGCGAGACCACATTTCTGACAAGGTGCACAGTGATGAAGAAGGTGTGCAATTTGCTCATTGATGGAGGAAGTAGCACAAATGTAGTGTCAAGTGAAGTTGTTGAGAAGCTGCAGCTCAAGACAAGGAAGCACCCTAATCCATACAAACTTCAATGGATTAATCAAGACAACGCGGTGAATGTAGATAAGCAAGTCTTGATTTCGTTTTCAGTTGGGAGCGTGTATAAAGACGAATTGTTGTCTGATACAGTACCACATATGGACACATGTCAAATGCTTTTGGGGAGGCCTTGGCAGTTTGATCGTCATATTATTCATGATGGAAAGCACAACACCTATGTTTTTCACAAGGAGGGCCAAAAGATAGAGTTAAAACTTATGACACCCAAACAGATTTTAGATGACCGAAAAGTAAGGGCTAAGGTGATTAAGGCGTCTAAAGTGAAAGGAGCAAAGGAGTCCTTGTTGGCAAGTAGGCATGAGGTAGAGGAGACCTTGCGAGATGGTAGGGTTGTTTTCCTGTTATTGACGCGTGAAGTGCTAAATTTGAGTTCGTTGATTGTTACTCCACGAATTCAGGACCTACTTGATAAGTTTAAGGCATTGTTTCCCAACGAGTTGCCCAAAGGATTACTACCAATCTGAGGGATATAACACCAGATTGAATTGATACCGGGAGTGTCTTTACCAAACCGGACAACTTAAAGATGTAATCCGAAGAAAGCAAAGAAGTTGAAGAGGCAGGTTGATGAGCTGATCGAAAGAGGTTATGTGCGAGAATTAATGAGTCTGTGTTCAGTTCCAACGTTGCTAGTACCAAAGAAGGATGGAGGAATGAAGATGTGTGTGAATAGTTGCGCGATCAACAAGATAACGACCAAATATCATTATCCAATTCCTAGGCTTGATGACATGTTAGATGAACTATATAGGGTTGTTGTGTTCTCAAAAGTTGACTTGAAAAGCAGGTACCGTCAGATTCGGATGTGAGAGGGAGATGAATGGAAGACCGTATTCAAAATCAAGCATGGGTTGTATAAGTGGCTGGTTATGCCATTCGGTTTATCTAATGCGCCGAGGACGTTTATGAGACTTATGAACCATGTTCTACATAGGTTCATTGGTAAGTTCGTTATGGTGTATTTCGATGATATCTTGGTGTATAACAAGAATATGGATGATCACTTATTGCATTTGCACGAGGTGTTTGTTGTTTTGAGTGAGAACCAGTTGTTTACTACTGTGAAGAAAAGTGTATTTGCCCAAGATAAATTAATATTCCTAGGATACATTGTGTCTAAGGATGGAATAAAGGTGGATAAAGAGAAAGTGAGGGCAATACAAGAATGGCCAGAACCAAAATCAGTAGGTGATATATAGTGTTTTCACGATTTAACTTCATTTTATCCACAATTTGTGAAGAACATTTAGCACGATTGCATCACCTATGCTTGAGTGTCTAAAGAAAGGAGGTGAGTTTAGATGGACGAAAGCTGCCGAAGAAAGTTTTGATTTGTTGAAGCAAAATTTGTGGGAAACGCCCGTGTTAGCATTGCCGAATTTCAATAGCACTTTTGAGGTGGATTGCAATGCTAGTGCAATTGGTATAGAGGTTGTTTTGATGCAAGAAGGCAGACTGATTGCTTATTTAAGTTGAGCAGAACAAGTTTGAACTACTTAACTTATGAGGAGTTGATTTGTGCCTTAAAGACATAGAAATATTATCTTTTTCCCAAGGAGTTTGTAATAGCTACTGATCACGAATCCTTAAAGTATATTAGGGGGCAAGGCAAACTGAATCGTAGACAAGCCAAGTGGATCAAATTCCTAAAGACTTTTCCATATGTGATCAAGTATAAGCAAGGCAAAGGGAATGTCATAGCTGATGCATTGTCGAGGAGGTATACTATGCTTTCTTTGCTTAATTCACGTTTGTTGGGATTTGACTTGATAAAGGAGCATTATGTGCATGATCCTTTCTTCGCTAAAGTGATAGAAGATTGTGGAAAAGGTGCGAATGGACAGTATTTTGTGCATAATGGTTTCCCTTTTAAAGGAAAACGAGTTTGCATCCCAAACTCATCTTTGTGTGAGCTATTAGTTAGGGAAGCACATGGAGGAGGCTTTGCTAGTCATTTCGGCGAAGGAAAGACACTGGAAGCCTTGAAGGAGCATTTTTATTGGCTGAGTATGGATCGCGACATGCATTGGATAATTGAGAGGTGTTTTGCGTGCATAAAGGCGAAGGCGCATCAACAACCACATGGGTCATATATGTCATTGTCAATTCTGAATCATCCTTGGGTTGATTTGAGTATGGATTTTGTGTTGGGATTGCCACGAACAACAAGGCGTAAGGATTCCATTTACATTGTTGTTGATAGGTTTTCGAAGATGACACATTTTATACCTTGTCGTAAAATGGATGATGCATCGCATGTGACTGACTTGTTCTTTTGTGAAGTAGTGTGTTTGCACGGTGTGCCGAAAACGATTGTGAGTGATAGAGATGTGAAGTTCCTTATCTCTTTCTGGAAAACTATGTGGCTTAAGCTAGGAACGAAGTTGATGTTTAGCACAACTAGTCATCTGCAAACGGATGGACAAACAGAAATGGTGAATAAAACCTTAGGAGCTTTGTTGCGTGCTTTTGTGGGGAAATCTTTGAAAGATTGGGAGGAGAAACTTGTATTTGTTGAATTCGCATACAATTGAAGTGTACATTCTGGTTTGCGAATGTGTCCGTTTGAAGTTGTTTATAGCTTTGCACCATTGACTCCATTGGATATGTTGCCAATTCCAATCGAGCATACAGTTAACTTAGATGGACAAGCCAATGCAGAATATGTCAAGAAGCTACACGAGGGGGTTTAAGCACGGTTGCAACGAGCTAATGAGGCCTATATTAGGCGTACCAAGAGGGGAAAGAAAGGTCATGTTTTTTAGGTAAGTGACCTAGTTTGGATTTATCTTCGTAAAGAATGATTTTCATTGAAGTACAAGTCTAAGTTTTAAAAGAAGGTTGAGTGGCCATTTCGTGTAGTTGAGAAGATAAGTGATAACGCATATAAGATTGATCTTCCGGGTGACATTGGAGTTTCGGCCACATTCAATGTTTCAGATCTAATTCTATATATTGGGGATGATTATGAAGAAGATTTGAGGGCAAATCTTTTTCCACAAGGAGAGAATAAAGTGGACATAAAGTGTAACGAACCAGATTTGTCTTCATTAAAAGTTGTGCATGGATCACATGGAGATGGAGAGTTTGATAATGGTGGACTAAGGCTTTGAGATCTAATTACTAGATCCAAGACTAAGAAGTTTAAAGTAGGCTTGTCAAATGCAACAAGTTTGAGTCTTGAAGAGTTTAGGGCCTTGGGCATGTGTTTGGAACGTTATGAAGAAATAATAGAATCTTGAACTTGGCCTAATATGAATTGTGTGAGGCTTGAAGGGCAGATGCAAGAATTAATGCTTTTGGAGTCCAATGGGTTGCAAGAAATCCAAACTTGAAGGAAAAAAACATTTTTGGCATGTGGAGCTGAATTCTTGGGCTCTACTTTGTTTTCTTGTTATGTTCTTGATATGTTATTTTAATTCTCTTTTATTTGGGCCTAAATTGCATGTAAACCCAATTGAATGAGTTATAAATTCATCTGGGTTGGTTTATTTAGATTTGATTGAGTTTATATTAATCAGATTAGGAATAGGATTAAATAATCAGATTAGGAATTGGATTAGATAATCAGATTAAGATTTGGAGTTTTGAATCCTTAGGAGTTATTATAAAAAGGATTATAGTTCCCTCATTCAGAATTAATGAACTAAGAATTATTTTTTCAAAAAAGTGTCTTGCACGTTTTCCTTCTTATTTATGAGATATAAACAAAATACTATTCGTGTGATTCAAGTGGCCTTAGATGTGAGATACGTTCAAAATTCTTAAATTGACTTCTTGTGTGCATATCAACGAGTTGATTTAAGCTATCCGAGGTTGTAGACTGACCACCCTACATCATAATAAAACGTCACATATTAAATTATCGTATTTGAATTATCATAGCATAGAGTTTCATCTATTTCAAAATTAAAAATTCATTGAACTTTATATCTAAATTAGTTGTAAGATCGTATGAGTTAAATTTAATTTCAATTTATTTATTTTATATTATTGATAAAGTCAATACTGTGCATTATACATGAGTTATATTATAAGATTTCATAATTGACAAAAGATCAAGATTCCAAAACAAAATGAAAATAAGAACCGTAACGCTTACGAGCTACAATACTTCAACATTTGCTGAAAATGAGGGAGAGGAGGAAGACTGAACATGGATGAGTTGAGTATCAAAATTCCATGTAGGACTCAATCATTTGTGCCCTGTACTCTTGAGCCAACTCCATGTTGGGTTTTAGTTTTCTATTTATGAGAAATTAAAAGCCTAATTAGTTAACCCTTGTTTTGGCCCACAAGGAGATAAAAATAAGGGCAGCCCTAATATAATATTAGGAGTTTTTATGAGAGTAAATAGTGTGAGATATCAGCCACTAAAAAGGAGAAGAAAAAGAAAATTCGCAGGAAATTTTCTGCCCATACCAGTCATCTTATTATTGCGATTGCCGAAGTTTCAACGGTCGAATCGTCCTGAATTTTGGACAGCATCTTCCTAACATCTTGCTCTACGTTCTGAACGGTGGAGATCGATTTTGGAGATCCAGAAGTCTGTGTTTAAGGGACTGGTCAAACTGCCCTATTTGGGTGGTATTTTTATCTTGTCTTTCATTATTTAATTTGTTCCATATCTCTTGATGACTAATTACAAGAGTATGATGATGATTGTATGACTCTAGTTTTATCTAGGGAAGACTTTGTGTATTTGCCAATTTATTTGTGATAGTAGAATATTTGGGTGGACTACGGTCCCGTGGTTTTTACCCCTTATTCAGAGGGGGTTTTCCACGTATAAGTTTTGGTGTCTTATCATCATTTATATGTTGTTATTTATCACTATATTTGTTGCATATATATTGTTTGGGTATTACTCTATTTGATTGTTTCATCGAAGGTTCATTCAAGTCGGGAAAAATATTGTCCAACGAAGTTTATTCCACATTTATTATTGTCGTTGTGGTCATTTTTCTCATCAGATTGGTATCAGAGCTTGGTTGTTATTTTTTGTTGTTGGACTTGTTTGAACGATGGAAACGAATACAAATAGAATGATTAATTTGAACGGTTCTAATTATCATGTTTGGAAAGGGAAGATGGAGGATCTTCTTTATGTCAAAGATTATTATCTACCAGTGTTTGCTATAGAGAAACCTGCAGATAAAACGGAGGCATAGTGGACTATTTTGCATAGACAGGTTTGTGAGTATATACGGCAGTGGGTGGATGATAATGTGTTGAACCATATTAGTGGAGAGACACGTGCACGTACTTTGTGGAATAAGCTCGAGCAATTGTATTCTCGAAAGACTGGGAATAATAAGTTGTATTTGATTAAACAATTGATGTCCTTAAAGTACCAGGATGGCACTCCAGTTTCAGACCATTTAAATGCATTCCAAGGAATTATAAATCAACTTGTTAGAATGGGTATTAAGTTTGAAGACGAGGTGCAGGGACTATGTCTTTTAGGTACACTACCGGACTCTTGGGAGACATTCAGAATGTCATTGTCTAACTCCGCTCTAGATGGTGTTATCACTATGGAATCGGCTAAGAGTAGTATTTTGAATGAAGAGATGAGAAGAAAATCACAGGGTTCCTCTTCGCAATAAGAGGTCTTAGTCACAAAAAGGAAGGGGAGAAGTCAAAGCAGAGGTCCGAGTAATATAGGGAATCAACGGAGCAATTCTAAAGGTAAGTATGCTAATATTGAGTGCTACCATTGTGGTAAGAAAGGGCACACGAGAAAGTTCTGCAGAAAACTGAAGAGAGAGAACAAAAAGGTACTGCTACCACTGATGAGTTCCTGATTTGTTGTGATGATGATGTTATTAACCTTGCACAAGATGATTTGAGTTGAACTATTGACGGTGGTGCTTCTTGTCATGTTACATCACGAAGGGATTTCCTTGCATCTTACACTCCAGGTGATTTTGGACAGGTTAAGATGGGTAACAGTGGTTTGTCTAAAGTTGTTGGCATTGGTGAGATTTGTCTAAAGTTTGACACTGGGATGGAGTTCATTCTACATAATGTGAAGCATGTTTCAGATATGAGACTCAGTTTGATTTCTACTGGCCTTCTTGATGATGAAGGATATGTCAATAGTTTTGGCAAAGGTCAATGGAAGCTCACTCGTGGTTCTTTAGTTGTGGCAAGAGGAAAGAGGTGCTCAAAATTGTATATAGCGCAACCAAAGATCTTCATGAGTCTTGTTAACGCAGTGGAGAATTCTGATGTGATTGAATTATGGCATAGGAGGCTTGCGCACATGAGTGAAAAGGGCATGAATTTGTTGTATAAGAAGAAGTTACTATCTGGTGCACAAGATATACACTTGAAGCGGTGTTCTTACTGCTTGGCAGGTAAGTAGAACAGAGTTTCTTTCAAGAGTCGTCCTCTTTCCCGGAGAGAGCATATACTTGATTTGGTACATTCCGATGTTTGTGGTCCTATGAAAACTAGGACACTTGGTAGTTCTTTATATTTTGTTTCATTCATTAATGATCATTCAAGAAAGTTGTGGGCTTACACCTTGAGGACAAAAGATCAAGTATTGGATGTGTTCAGGCAGTTTCAGGCATTAGTTGAGAGACAGAATGGGAAAAAGCTCAAGTGTATCCGGACAGATAATGGAGGTGAGTACCGAGGACCTTTTGATGTTTATTGTAGAGAGCAGTGTATCCAGCACCAGTTTACTCCACCAAAGACACCGCAGTTAAATGGTTTAGCAGAGCGAATGAACAAAACATTGGTTCAGAGGGTTAGATGTTTACTTTCACATGCTAGGTTATCGAGATCATTTTAGGGTGAAGCTTTGAGCATTGTGGTTTATGTACTAAATCTTACACCTTGTGTTCTTTTGCAGTTTGATGTTCCTGACAGGGTATGGAGTGGCAAAGATGTTTCTTATGATCACTTGCGCGTCTTTGGATGTAAGGCTTTTGTGCATGTTCCTAAAGATGAAAGGTCTAAGCTTGATGTGAAGACTAGACAATGTATATTCCTTAATTATGGTCAAGATGAGTTTGGCTACAGGTTGTATGATCCAATTCAGAAGAAACTTATGAGAAACCGAGATGTTGTGTTTGTTGAAGATCAGACTTTGAATGATATTGAGAAGACAGAGACAATTCCTTAGTATAGTGATGATCTTATAGACTTGGATCCAGTTCCCCCTAGACATGTGGAACCACCAGTTGGAGATGATATTCATGATGATGACCAACATAGTACAGATGATGTTGATACTCCAGAGAAGACTGAGATGGATGAGGATGTTCATGAGAAGTTTCCAGTACCAGATGTTCCACCATTTGTTCCACTCAGGCGGTCTACTAAAGATCGTCATCCTTCCTCTAGGTATTCTGTTGATGAGTATGTTTTAGTAACTGACAGTGGAGAACTAAATCTTATGCAGAAGCCATGGAAGATGAGCACAAAAAGAAGTGGGTTGATGTCATGCAAGATGAGATGAAATCCTTGCATGAGAATAACACTTTTGAGTTTGTAAAGTTGCCTAAGGGCAAGAGAGCTTTGAAAAATAGGTGGGTCTACAGAGTGAAGCAAGAAGAGCATACTTCACAGCCACGGTAAAAAGCTAGATTGGTGGTCAAATGATTCAGTTAGAGAAAAGGTATTGATTTTGATGAGATCTTTTCTCCAGTTGTAAAGATGACATCTATTCGAGTTGTGCTTGGTTTAGCAGCTAGCCTTGATTTGGAGGTTGAGCAGATGGATGTCAAGACAGCTTTTCTTCATGGTGACTTAGACAAGGAGATCTACATGGAGCAACCCGAAGGTTTTCAAGTAAAAGGTAAAGAGAATTATGTTTGTAGTCTTCATAAGAGTCTATATGGTTTGAAACAGGCACCAAGACAATGGTACAAGAAGTTTGAGTCAGTTATGGAGGAGCAAGGCTACCGAAAAACTACTTGTGATCATTGTGTTTTTGTCCAGAGATTTTGTGATGATGATTTTATTATATTGTTGCTTTATGTTGATGACATACTTATTGTTGGCAAGAATGCTGGAAGAATTGTTCAATTAAAGCAACAGTTGAGTAAGACCTTTGCTATGAAGCACTTGGGGCCAACAAAACAGATCCTTGGCATTCGTATTCATCGAGATAGAGCTGCCAAGAAGTTGCATATGTCACAGGAGTAGAATATTGAAAAGGTGCTTCGCAGGTTCAATATGGATAAAGCTAAATTTGTTAGTTCTCCTCTTACTACCAACTTTAAGCTAACAGAAAAAGATTGCCCTTCTACAGAGGAAGAGAAGGAAGATATGGATCGAATTCCATATGCCTCAACAGTAGGAAGTTTGATGTATGTCATGGTGTGTACGAGACCGGATATAGCTCATGCAGTTAGTGTTGTCAGTCATTTTCTGTCAAATCTGGGTAAAAAACATTGGGAAGCAGTTAAGTGGATATTGAGATATCTTCGAGGTACTTCCAGATTGAGTCTTACATTTGGAAATAGGAAGCCAGTGCTTGTTGGTTACACTGATTCTGATATGGCAGGAAATAAAGACAGTTTGAAATCCACTTCTGGATATTTGATGACTTTTGCAGGTGGAGCGGTCTCATGGCAATCAAAGTTGCAAAAGTGTGTTACACTTTCTACAACAGAGGCAGAGTACATTGCAACAATGGAAGCGCGTAAAGAGTTGTTATAGTTGAAGAGGTTTATACAGGTGCTTGGTTTTAAGCAGCAGCGCTATGTGATTTTATGTGACAACCAAAGCGCGATTCATCTTGCTAAAAATTCTACTTTTCATGCAAGATCGAAACATATTGATATGAGGTATCATTGGATTAGAGATGCTCTTAAAAATGGTTTATTTGAACTTGATAAGGTGCATACCGATGATAATGGTTCCGATATGTTGACTAAAGCTTTAGCTAGGGAGAAGCTAAAGGTATGTTGTTACATGGCCAAAATGGCAGACTTTTTCTCATAGTTAGAAAGGAGGAGATTTGTTGGGTTTTAGTTTTCTATCTATGAGAAATTAAAAGCCCAATTAGTTAACCCTTGTTTTGGCCCACAAGGAGATAAAAATAAAGGCAGCCCTAATATAATATTAGGAGTTTTTATGAGAGTAAATAGGGTGAGATATCATCCACTAAAAAGGAGAAGGAAAAAAAAATTCGCAGGAAATTTTCTGCCCAGATCAGTCATCTTATATTTACGATTTCCGGAGTTTTAACGGTCGGATCATACTGATTTTTGGACAGCATCTTCCTAACATCTTGCTCTACGTTCTGAACGGTGGAGATCGATTTTGGAGGTTCAGAAGTCTGTGTTTAGGGGACTGGTCAAACTGCCCTATTTGGGTGGAATTTTTATATTGTCTTTCATTGTTTACTTTGTTCCATATCTCTTGATGACTAATTCCAAGAGTATGATGATGATTGTATGCCTCTAGTTTTATATAAGGAAGACTTTGTGTATTTGCCAATTTATTCGTTATTTTTACTCCTTATTCAGATGGGTTTTCCGCGTATAATTCTTGGTGTCTTATCGTCATTTATATGCTGTTATTTATCACTGTATTTGCTGCATATATATTGCTTGGGTATTGCTTTATTTGATTGTTTCATCGAAGGTTCATTCTAATCGGAAAAAATATTATCCAACAAAGTTTATTCCGCATCTGTTATTGCCGTTGTGGTCATTTTTCCCATCACTCCACAAGATCCACTGGAATATCTTGATACTCAAACTTTGCACCTAGTTTTTCTTCTGACCAAACTATGGCTTTCATTCTCACAAGATCAACAACCCCTTGAAAATTATCCACTGCACCAATTGGTATCTGAAACACTACAGGTTTGGCACCCAAATTTGTCACTATCATATCTCTTGTTCGGAAGAAGTTTCCCCCGAGTCTATCCATTTTGTTAACAAAACAAATTCTGAACACTCCATATTTATCGGCTTGCCTGTTTCAGATTGAGATTCCACTCCAGCAACGCTGTCAAATAAGCAGATAGCACCATCCAAAACTCTGAGAGCCCGCTCCACTTCAAGTGTGAAGTCAACATGGCTTGGAGTATCAATAGTGATAATCTGATATTTGTCCCAGAATGTAGTATGTGCAGCTGAAGTTATGGTAATCCTCCTTTCTTGTTCTTGTTCCACCCACTCCATTGTAGTTGTTCCCTCATGTACCTCACCAATCTTATAGTTTCTGCCTGTATAGTATAGAATGCGCTCAATTGTAGTAGTCTTTCCTGCATCTGTGTGAGCCATAATTCCTATATTCCGGTAGTCACTTAGTGGTACTGCGCGCTTCGCCTCTACAGCATATTAAAAAAGATGAGAACCATGCTTAAAATTTTTCACAAGTATAATAAACAATGACAGGGAAAAAAAAAAAATTTGTCATTGCCTCCTTAACAAGAAAACCAAGTTTAGCATGTCTAATATATCACCTAAACTGGAAACTCCAGGTAACTTTTCTCGGTATTCAAGCTGATGCAAAATCATAAATAGTCTCTGACATAGTAGAGGATAGATACCAACAGAGCTAAATATGCTTGAATATGCACCAGACAACTTTTCAGCATCAATTAGTGAACTTCTGTAAAGATTAACCTTGACAACCCAATAGAGACACGGATACATCTTTTAAATTTTGATACAAACAGATTAAAATGCATCCATGGACACTTCAATTCTTCATATAGATAACCTTATATTCACCACATTTGCAAATTACCAACAGTGGAAACGTCTATCGACATCCAATAGATACCAGGGAAATCAAAATCAAAATTGAAGCGAATTTCACATAACGAAGCAACAATATCACAACTGAATAAAAATTGCAAAGACCCACTAAATAAAAACCAAAACTTTATAATTTCTCCTTGAATTCCTCAAAACTCGTACTCCTGAATACCCATTAACGATAGAGCAAATTACCCTCAGCAACTGCCATGGCGGAAACGGAGAAGCCCTGCCTCCGCAGAGAAGAGGAGAAATTGGGAAGAGGGTGCTAAATACAATTGCTCCGAAGAATTGGGAGCGAGAAGAGGGGTAGAGAGAGAGAAATGGACCGAACGGAGTTGGCTGGTCGGACTAGGAAGTGGCGACGGGAGAGAGATACTAATACTACCGCCATTCTGTATCTCCCTTATGGTTCTTGGGGATAACGAAGCGTTGTTTTTTTTTTTTTTTTTTTTTTCCTTCAAGAGGGGCGACGTCGTTTCTTTTGGGCAGCGCACGCACTCCCATGTGCTAAAGCGCACTGCCCGTTTCCTCTAAAATAATTATGATCAATTTATTAATTGTAAATAATAATGTAATTTACTATAATCAATTTATTAATTGTAAATAATAATGTAATTTACTATAATTAATTATTACTAACTAAATCAATTATAACATAAAATTAACTAAACTAAAACTAACTATATTTTCTATTAACGAACGCTTATTTGATTAACTAAAAAGTGTTACAACTAGGAGGTGTCAAATAGGTTGGTGAATCGTATTTGTGTCGTGTCGATTCGCTGTAACGACACGATTAAGATAATATGAATACGGTGTGATTAATAAATAGGTTAAAATTTAAAATCTAAACACAATACGACTTTTAAATGGGTAACACGACATGACACAAATAACACGGTTAATTCAAATTTAATTTTACAAATACAACCTGATAATCTAAATAACTCAAATAATTCGAATAATTCAAATAACTCGAATAACTCGTTTACACATTATTACACGAATAACCTGTTTAGTTTTGATAATTGTGTTAAATGAGTGATAAATGAGTCAAACCCAATTGCGACCTGATTAATAAAACAACGTTGTTTTTTTAAATTAGTTAATTGTGTCATAAATAGTTTTGATGAGTTAACTCGTCAACCGGTTATTTTAATCGTGTCTTAAATAGGTGGACTTGTTTACGACTCAAATTCATATAAGTTAACTTAAATTCTCTTAAATCGTGTCAAATGTTGAGTATCTCAAGTGTAGACTTGTTAAAATAGTTTAACACATTGTTATACGTGTTGTATTCGTATTGTATCAAAAATTATCAGCCTAATTACAACTCACATTTAAAATACACCTTTGTGTTATATTAACTGTTGTGATTCCTTAATTTACGGGAGACTCGATTAACCGTAACTAATACAACGGCCTCTCTTGATATCTTCAATCATTGTTTAAAATTCTCATATGAAAGCTTCCCAGCTGTTTTGGTTATATACCTGAAGACTTATGGCTCGTTTAGTTTGTGAAATAGTGGCGGAAAGAAAATGAAAATTAGGTAAAAATGAATATAGAATGAATGCGAATCAAAATTTAAAATTATATTTATTTGTTTATTTATATATAAAATGAAAAGTGAAATGAAAATTTTCATATATTATACGGACAAAATTATGATTTGAAATATACAGTTATATTACTATGTCTTATATTATTTAATTTTTCTTTTTTTTTTTTTGATGCAAAGAAATAAAATGAAAATAGAATAAAATTAGATCATTTTCATTTCACTTTCCAATTTCAAAAGTAAACGAGCCCTTAAAATAATAGATATATATAGCCCTATATGGTATGTGAGTCAAAGCTGGTGGAGGGAACAAATTTTCTGTTTCAGCGAGAACTTATCCCTCGTTAGAACACTTGCACCGGAGTCTTTATCATCTTTTCTATTTTATCTATACTTTTTAATAATTTATCGAATCTCTGTTTTGTACTAAATCAATATTTCTATTTTATATATCCATAACATTAAAATATTGATACTAATTTATATTTTTTATCATTGTTTATTCTTCTATTAATATTTATACATGAATTGAAACAATATTAGTAATAATAAAATTAATTTTTTACTAATACGAAAAACTTACATCAATTCTTAAACAGCAATTGACATGTGTCATTATGACTTCATCAACATTAATGATGATGTCAGTCACTTCGAACCCAGGAAAAGATTGATGGCTGTTCTTTAAACCTCCCACCTTCCGGCATATCTGTAAATTTAAAATTTCGAAGCAATTTTTGTGCAAGGATCTTGATTCTTACAACCAATTTTAAATTTAACATCTACTGACTTTGTATTTCAAGGTTCAACACCAAATTTGAAATCCATTTATCACTGGCGTAAGTATTCCAACTATATGAAGTTTTTTATTTTATTGAATTAAATTTTTACAAATGTTGGAAATTTGCGCTATTTGTGATGCAATATTGTATCAATATTATCCATAAAATAGAAATAGTTTACAGATTCTGCTGCACTGTGTTTTTTTCATAAAACCTGTAAATCTTATTTCCAATAGAGCTATTTGCAGTAAGGTACATACTCTGATGTAAGTGCTCTATAAATCTAAATTTATCCTTTGTTATAAATTTGTAAATATTAACACGTAGAATCTATGTTATGGAAATTAAAATTGAAAAAAAATTGTATGCATGACAAATTCTTTAATGATTACCAGGATTTCAGGCACTTGTTATACGTGTAAAATTATTTATTCTTTCTATAAATTAATTTTAAAATTTTGTTGAATGCATACTATCTCAAAAAATAACTAAAATAAAACTTATGTTAACTGAAATTAAAATGATGAGAAAAAATATGAATTGAGAAATAAAAGAGTGAAAAGATAGTAAAGGAGAAGGAAATTATTTGAGAAAAATAGAAAACAAGAAATTATAGGAGAAAAAGAAAGAATGTAGATATGTGAAAAATTTTAATTAAAAATGATGATAACCATGTCAATTATTCTAATAATCAAATTCTTAATACTTTGTATAAAATAAAAGATAAATAGATGCTTAATATAATACTCCTTCCGTCTCATTTCATTTTCAACACTTGAATTTTTACAATTATTAAAAAAAATGCAATTTTGATTAAAATATTTATATTGTTATTCGAAATAAGTGGTGAAACAATGAATTAATTTAAAATAGATAGAAATAATGAGAAAGTAAAATGACTAAAGTAAAATTTATGTTTTCCACCACAACAAGAAGTTAAAAATTAATTCATCCGTAAATCTGCTTTGCAACCTCAATATGGTATCCGTCGATTGGACAATTCTGGTTTGTTCAAATTTTTGTCTCAAGCCCCCAATTCCCTTCACCATATCAAATGAAAATTCAGCATTCGATGAAGAAGGTTAAAAACAATGATCCACGAAACAAAATGTTCCATTAATTGTTAATGAGGTACATATTAATTGTTAAGAAGGTACATATTGCACTCAAATAAATATATATTATATATATTTATTTTTTTTGATTTGTTCAATTCGCTGCACACGCGCACGTGCCTGTTAGCCAAACCGGTAGAAATTTTAAGCGGGTAGTGCGATAGCAAGCCGTATAACGTTGTAATTGCAGTTGTGATTATTACCATTAATAATTCGACTCGTCACCGTCTGCAATTCTGCAAATTGATAGCTTGCGCTTGCTTAGCTGTTATATCTACGTTTGCAAGCCACGTGTCAACGTCTCATTGCTGGTCCAAGACAGTCCCAGCTACCCCACATACGTGGCAGCATCACACATCATGGATGAAGAATTGGGACCGCCAATCTTAAAAAAGTTTCTTAAAAATCCCAGTAGGTCCGCTCCTTAGATCTTCTTTTTGAATTTACGCCTTAAAAAAGTTCTTCAAAGTTTCTTTTAATTTTAATTAGAGATTAATATTTTATTACTTCCTACAAAATTAGTTACTCCTACATTTTGTTTTATTTATATTAACTTTTAGAATCTTAAAATTTGAATTGTGATATAGATATACATTTAACAAAATTATCATATAAATGTTAGTTATATGTTATAATTAATTTTAATTATAGAAAATCTAGATAACTATTTGAAATATAACATATTTTTTAGATTAATGGAGTATAAATTATACTAAAATAGTGAATATGAGTTTCAGATCGTGATATAGATATACATTTAACAAAAAATTTATATAAATGTTAGTTGTATCTTATAATTAATTTCAAATAAGTTCGAATCAAATATCAATCATAAAAAATCTAGATAACTATTTGAAATATAACACATTTTTTGGATTGAAGAAGTATAAGCTATGTTAAAATAGTGAATATGAGTTTCAGAATTTTAATTTTATACTTCTATAATCCACATATTACAAATTAAATTTTAAAGCACACTCCCTTCCATTGCACGAAAGGAATCACACTTTATTTTATTTATATTAAGTTGTGAAATTCAAATTTTTATATTGTAATAAAAGTTTAACAAGATTTTTGTAGAGTTATTTTGTTAGAATTTCTTCGTTAGAATTATCAACATAGAATAAAATAGATAATGAATAATATTATGACGTAGAAAGAAAACAACTTAAGAGATCACATGCACTCGTCTCAAAAACAACAATTGACCACCGGAAGGTTTTGCGAGACGAGAAAATAATTCTTAAAATTCATGTAAAATATACTCCTTTCACTTTTTATACTAAACCTTAATTTAAAATAAAAAAACTATTACAATTTGTATGTATTTGTGTTTGTTTTTAAAACTCTTTTTTAATGACCTTTCGTATTTTGACAATAATTTTTTCATATGATGTTTACTTTTATCTATAATATAATGATTCGAAAATCTCAAAAACTTTTACGGACAAAACTCTGTAAAACAGAGTGTAAGGTATATTTTCATCAAAAAATATTTCGAAAGTAAATTTTTAGAACCTCGAAATTTATAACTGACGTTTTTATGATATTTTGTTGACGGTAATGATTAGTGTTACATGGATTAATGACCAATTGAATGTTTATCAGTTATGAGATGTTAATGTTGATGACATATCTATTCGTTATAACTTGAAACTATTATATATTGGAGTTTTCTAGTACAAAAAAAATATAGACAACAAAGTATTTTACTTCCACCTACTAAAACGTCTTTCTACATTTTTTTTCCACTTGTATCATTTAAGTTCAATTGTGTGAATTATTACCGCAGTGGAATTAACTTAGAGAATTGACATATATCCTGCGTCTTTGACTCCTTTAGCAAATTATTTTGGTAGAATACATTTAGCACCTTAAGGATACAAATCACACGTGTCAAGCTGTCCTTTTTTCGATGTATCTTCTTTAGTTTCTGGTTCTAACCAAAACAGTGCACTAAGACTTCTTAATTTTACAAATTTGTACCTCATCTTAGACTTACAACAATATTAATATATTTATACATACAAATAAACTCACAAAAATTAATGCATAAACAATATTTATACTCTCTTCTTCTTCTTCTTTTTTAAGTAAGATCTCTATTCTTTTACATATAGTTTTATAAATTATTCTTGTAATTTAATTTATATACATAAATTTATTGTACAGATATTATTGCGACTTAGTCTTTTCATTCCTTCTCACCCACCCGATGCGTTCAAAATAAAAAAACACAATATTAAGCTTTGTAGTTCTATTAAAAATCTAAAAGTATACTAAATACGACTGTCTCTTATTTCGATTTATAAATTTAACCGTCTTTAAAATTCAAAATTCAGCCTTATCATGAACATAAAGTAGCACCTCCACGCCAACGAAAATAAATAAATAAATAAATAAGAAAAGGAGTTTGGTAGTAACTATCACCACATCGGCACATGACTTAAGTTCAAATGTAGACCTACAAAATATATAGTCACATCCGACATATAGGATGCGTGTATAAAATAAATTTGAATTCTACATTTTATTATCATAAATGATATTTATAATAATTTAGAACGAAAATGAAGAATTATACCAGTTTATCACTGAATTTGAAAAGAAATAGAGAAATAAAATGAAGTGAGAGTTAAAGGAGGATTTTAAATGAATTGGAACACAAATATGCTAATTTGAAACAAAAAATTATGGAGATAAATTAAGAAAAATAATTAGCTATTACAACTCACTACTCCCCTATAATTTAGGGTAATAATTAGAACTTAAAGAATAATAATAATAACAATAATGAAAAGGATGATCTACAATTTTTTTTCCTCATAAATTATATAAATTCATCGTAAAGAATAGAAGATCCTCCATCTTTGATAATATAAATAGATAGATATACGGTCTGTATGCAATTATGTGTTTGGACTCACCAATTATACTAATATAAGTATACAAAATACTTTAACATCAACTGACCGAACGAACGACTCTATATTACTGACTGATAAATTCATAATTTATCTATTTTTATCACCTTAATTATACTTAATTTATTATTGTTATTAGATTATTTATTATTTTTATTTTATTTTGCAGGAAAATAAATTAATAAAAGAGTTATGTGAAAATAAGACTTGTCAAGATACAATTTGAAAAATTGAAGACTCTTCCAAGAATAAACCTAACAAGTTGAAGAAATCTCCACTACTTGAAGTGATAAAAATTAGATGATATCAAAAGAGTTTAAGAGATGGAGTTCGAAGAAACTAAATACATTCAAGTGATAAAATTGAGAGTTTTCATATTCTAGGACTGTATCTAGTTAGGCCTATAAATATTTATACAATTAGAGGCTAAGGAGAGTTTTTTGTAATTTTGAGTTTTTTGTTCAAGTTTACATTTTTCCATTCGTTTTACTATTTTTTTTCCTTCAACCGTCCATATATTATTTTTCTTATTGTTGTTATTCAATTACCATTTATTTCATCTTTGTAGACACTTAATTACGAAGTCAATAATATTTTATTTTTCATTATTACATCTTCTATTGCAGCCTTATATTTCAATATACGTCACAATGATTTTCTACTTCGCTATTACTGTCTCTTCTAATTATAATTTATTTATGTTTAAGTTAGTTTAAATTATTTCGTTTAAAATATTCATATTATATTTATTGTTTTATTTATATTAGAATTAATTACACAATCTTTTCAATCATCACGTCTCTATTTCGCCTGAGTTAAATATCAAAAATATTAAAATTTTCAAATTTTTATGGATCGACCTATACGAATATTAATGTTATAAAAATTTATACACTTGCAAAAATTATACACATCACCAACTAGATTACTTGAAAAATTGCAACTTGTCTTTGCTTTATTAGTCAGACAACTACAACTTGTTGAGCAACTTGCATGAATTCTCTCATCATCAACTTACAGAAAATGTTATCCGCAAGGGGAAAAAAGAAGAAGATAGAATGCACCTTCTCCTACTTTATGCTGATTGCAGTTCAAGGAATTTTGCTTGGCACAAAAGAACACATATAACCAACCCACTTGGTCTATATATAGTTTCACATTAAACACCGACTTATTTCAAATATTACTATCTCATCCTTTTGCTTCAAAATGATTATTACATTTGCATAAATTACACATACCAACTTAAATTCTATTCTACTCTTGAGAAATATGAATAGATGAAATTGATTTTGAAATATTAGTTTCATTGGCAGAATATATTAGAGTATGAGAGTGAATAAAGTCAATTTTCTTTAAAAAGTTATTAAGTTCGCTATTTTGAAATGTGAAAGTAACTAATTAATAATATAAAATTTTAAATTTCTGAGCACATTTTATAACTTGACGTCCTCGTCAAGTTCATATACAATAACAATTCAATCACAAATTTCGTTTGTATATGGCTCTGATGTCAAATGTAAAATGTAAAAATTTAGATTGTTATTATTAGATCAAATACACCAACTACAGTTATCTACGCCCACCACAAACAACTCAAATGATCTAGACATGTCAGTAACAATTAATAATAATATTTAATCTTATAAATATATTCATTAATTCAAATCTCATTGATGTGAGATACTACAATATAATATGTTATAAAATATTATAACATACTTCTATTATACATTATAGTATGTTATTATATTACATTTATTTTCTATTATATTATGTGTTATAGAATTTATATTTAAAACATATTATAATATATATTATATGTATAATTTTTTTATAAAATAATCAATAATATTATTATATTATGTCATATTTTATATTTTTAAATTAAGTTAAATTAAATATAATATCATATATCAATATATATATATATATGAAAAAATTTTGAAATATAAATATTTTATTATTGTATGTATTAAAATAGATAATCCAATAAAGATTTTGTATGAAGAAAAAATATATAAAATTTTTTAAACTAGAAATCTATTAAAAAAACAAGTATGGATAACTTTAGAAAACCTTAGGGGAGGAAATCCAAATTAAAAAAGGATACGCTATCTTTTGTATTTGGAAAATATTATTACAAGATTTAAAAGACTAAACGTAGTAAATAAAAAGGAATACAAAAATGTGACCACAAAAAATAAAATTTCAACAAATAACAATATTGAAAATCCACCCCTACAAATAAAATGATTATGCGGGTTTTTAGGCTTTTAGTCTTAGAGTTAGGGGTGCACATAAACTGACATAACCCGAAGAAGCCGATCAAATCGATCCAAATCGACTCTTATTGGTCGGGTTGTTACTATCTATTGGGCGGGGTTGGGTTGGATTGTGTTGATCCTGACAGGGGTCGACCGAAAATGGCTTTTGGGTGTTCATTGTCGGCAAACTGACCGAACCGAACATCATTAAATCAAGGCATCAAGCTATTTCAGGTCTTCAGTGACTTCAGTCTTTAGTACTTCCCTTCCCTAGTTCCCTTCCCCGAGTCCTGATTTCTCGTCATTCTTCGATAGTTCAATCTTCAAAACTCTACTTCTTGAGTCCCGACTTCTCTTTATTCTTCAATAGTTCAATCTTCAAAACCCTATGTTAGGTCCTAAAGGGTAAAAATACTAGAAGGGGGGTTGAATAATGTTTTTCAAAAAATAAGTCTTGCTTAGAAAACTTTACTAATTTAAACACTTCTTGCTTATAAAAGAGTTTATGTTTTGAAAAGATTTAGCAGTGGAATAGTTAAGCAAGGAACCCCTTAGTTTTTAGAAAGAAGGGTTAATGGCTAAAAGGAACAAAGATAATAAGTCTTTGCTGATAGAGTTCAGCACGACTTAATCAAAGCACAAAACAAAGTAAGTAAGCAATATGAAAGATAAGCAGAAATAGAGATGAGAATTTTTATAGTAGTTCGGACTAAGCCTACTCCACTCTTCTTCTCTTTTACTTGAGAAGGCTATCACTAAAACTTGTTCACACAGAACAATCAGCAGGCGTGTCACACAGAACAATCAGCAGGAAGACACTTAGTCTAATTTACACTAGGTCACTTAAACCAGATTAGTCACACAGACTCTAAGCAGATTGAGTAAATCTTGCTTGCTATCTCCAAGTAGAGTGCTCCTTAGGTGAGAAAATTGATAGCACTTGTTTAAGTTTTATGATGTCTTGCTGAAGTTTTTAATATGTCAGAGTGTTTGGTTGTTCAGTTCTTCAGTTTTTGCTTTATTGTCATAAATGAAATTTGTGACTCCTATTTATACTACTCCAGAAAATCTATCAGTTGAGAATTTGAATTAGATCCTTTGGAGTGTACTGATCTTGATGTGATCTTGTACCTTTACAGCAGTCCTTGCTTAGTTCAAAACGTTAGCCGTTATTATATCTTCTAGTGCATTTCTGAAAAGTCTACTAGAAATGACTAAGTAGGACTACATATAGCTTTTTCTGACAACTCAACTTGGATCAAGAAAAGGATTTTGCTTACTTAAGTTCTTGCTTATTTCCATTCTAAGCAGGATTATACTTGAAAAATTTCTCATGTCTTCAGAATCCTTCTTGACCAATGAGCAGTCTTCAGTGAATTCATCATATCAGCAGATTTATCATATCAGCAGACTTCAATGATTTCTTCGTATCAGTAGACTTCAATGGTGATCAAACTCCTTGTTTAACTATATACTATATCCACCTAACAAGTTGGATATTTTTCTAAGTCCTTTTACAACATTTAAGCAATGACTATATTACATCATCAATTCTTATATATTAAACAATAAATAAACTTTTAAGCAATGATAATAATATAAGCAGGGGTGCAACAACAATCTCCCCCTAATTATTCTTAAATGTCCCTAGTCGAGTATCATTGTCAGTGGGACAACAATAATACATTGAGACTAGTATGTGGATTAACTGATGGCCATATCTCATTGGTCATAAATATATACGAGATATATTAAGTTGATACATAGGTACATGTTAAAGAACATTGTACTAGACAGACCCAACATGAGAATTCTACATGGAGCGTTAAGTTATGTGTCATAAATAATTCTCATAGTGACAATGATATAATGGTCCTTCGACCTGAAGTCATGACATTTCTACATAAGGAGTTATGCGTTTTGACATTATCAAAAGTCACCTTTAACCGGGTGGACGATAAAGGCGATTGTTGGATGCATAATGAGTTATGTGAGAAATGGGAATGATGTAGATGGAATTTAACCCTCCTATAAATTAGGGGTGATATCTATAGGCCTCTTGATTGAGTGAAACTATGAAATGCATGGCCATGCTCAAATAGAGATTTGTTTCATATAGTTTACTCATTGATCAAGAAAACTAAGATTAAATTATGAAGAGGATGACACATTCATGCCTTTAATTTAATCTTAGATATCATGGTTAAAAGGATTAAGTTACATTGAAACATTGGTCACGAAAGGTAACGTCGAATCTATGACTTTATTATTACTTGGGTAACAGTGATGTATTACTAGATGCCGCTCACTGTTTATAATTTTATAATATGATTTAAAATTATTGCCAACGTAATAATAACCTACAGGGTCACACACAAAGAACATTCGTCAAGGAGATATAATTTAAATGTCAATGATTTTAATATATCAATAAGATTGATTTAATTAAATCATGGCTTTAAATTATATACATATATATTAATATATGTAATCTGTATGAAATAGAGTCCTTTGGAAGGAAATACGAATATATATTTATTTGTGCATATATATATAT
>CM025785.1:22580938-22660938 GCA_014636745.2 Centella asiatica
TGCATATATATATTAATTAAGTGAGACTTGATTAAATACATATATATATCTAATAAATATAAAATTCGGATTTTAAGTCTCCTAATTAGATTAGGTTTTTGAATTACTCTATGAAAGGCTATATATATGATATATCAGTCATTCTCTCAAACCAACGTATTTACGTATTCTAAGAACCCTAGTTGTTCATAAGAGAGAAACTAGAGTTCAGAGATATAGAGAGGAAAGAGAGATACAGATCGTACAGCTAGTACTGTAACTCTTCTCGTTCGAATCGTGAGACGGTTCGTGGGTGTTCGTGTGGATACCGTAGAGACGTAGTTCTGTTGGATTGCGTTAAAGATTTGGAGACGATCAACACCTTCACCAAACCTTCAGATTCGCACAATTAATAGGTAAAATCTTAAACTATCTGTAATAAATTGTTTCGCATAGATCCTCGGGTTTGGGTTTCGTTTTGTTTTATTTTAAATCGTATTTTTCCGCTGCGTTTTATTCTATGAAACCCAACAATTGACATAACATCAGCTTCTTCAAGGGCCTTTTAAAGTCTCATATATGGAGAAGGACTCATGATTTCCACAGCAGACTCAGGGATGTGCTTTGGAAGTCTTTTTCTTTTTGGAACAGCAGTAGGAGCAGCAGCAAGAAGATCAGCAGGAGGTAAGATGTCTTGTTGAAGGGTAAGGGTTTGTTCTTGCTATGCTTCATGATCTCTCTCCCCCTTTTTGATATCATCGGCCATAATGGGGAGGAAATCAAACAGCTTGTTCAGGGTTTGCTGGAGTTTTTCAAGTTTGTGCCCCATTTTAGTTATTCTGGAGTCAAGAGCTGAATCAGCAGGAGGGGCTTTGGCAGCAGTGGAGGTTTCAGCAGGAAGTCTTGCTAAGACTTGTTCCAGTTGGGCTTCAAGCTTAGCAAGCTTCTGTGATGATGGAGAGGAAATTTTGCCAGCAGGTTGAGTTTGAGTTGCAGCAATTCCTCTTCCTCAGGTGCCTTTTCCTCAACAGCATTCTCAGTTGTGGACTTCCCCTCAATAGCAGGCATTTCTTCGATTTCTGGAGTAGGCTCCCCCTCGGTCAATACCCTTGCTGGAGAATAGTGGCTAGGGCCTTCTTGAATGTTCTCCGCAAGGTACGCCTTAGGATCCAAGCCAGTTTCAAGGGAGTCTTCGATCAGCAGGGTCTTGATGAGTTCCTCTGATTTTTTCTCCTTTTCTCATTCAACAGGAAGATCATCAAGGTCACTGTCGGACTCACTGCTGCTTGCCACTTGGAGTTTGGCCTTGCCCTTCCCTTTCACAAAAATGTGTTTTCTTTGTGAAGGGGAAGCAGGGTCGCAGATAGCAAAGCCTGGGAGGACTAACCTTCTTGCAGCAGTGGGTTTACTGATTGGCCCAGTTGGTCTGGTCGTCTCTGTTGTTGGCTCCTTTGGGGACACTACTAATCGATCAATTTCAGCAGTGTTAAAAGTTAGAGGGGGATTGACCTCATTGGCAAGGTGGATTGCAATTTTCATTTCAGCAGCCCCTGTGATAGAATCTAGAGTATCAACAGACTCCAAGACCTCGGTGTGTTTGAGGATTTCAGTAGGAGTTGTAGGTTCGGCTGCTCCAGTCCATATCAAGACTTGTTATCAGGGGATCCAGGAGCACTGATCAAGTTCATCACGGCTTGTCGTCAGTGGATGGTTATAACTGCATACACCCGTCATTAGGACTTACACTCAAATCAACGAAGCTTGTTATAGAAGCAAGAGATATTAACTGGAAGGATATTTCTTGAAGTTTGTTTGGTCCAATGAGAACTCTCGAACATTAAATGCACGCAGATCAGGGGAAGAAAAAGTAGCAACAAAAAGCAGCAACAGTATGTCTCAAAAGACAACGATATGACATATATGTAGCGGAGTTGTGAAAAGTAGCACGTCTTCAGCAAGTGGGTTCAACCATTGATCTACTATATATGCAAAGGAGTTTTCATTACATAAACAACACAGAAGGAAGAGATCAATCGAGTACATCAGATCAAACAAACACTCAGCACACAAAAATCACTAGAGAGAAGTTTTGTAATAGATCTTGAGAGAGATATTCAAAGAAAAGAGAAGCTAGTGTGTGTGACTTAGAAGCTGTAATTTTATTACAGATTTTGTAGTTGTTTAATCACATTTGTGATTATCTAGATTTCTAGATAAACATCAAGTTTTAATATAACTATTTTAATTTGAATCTGTGTATTCATATCTTCTAGTTTTCCTGTTCATTGTAGCTGTTTCCAGTCAGTGCCAACTAAAGTTTAAAAAGAGCAAAAAGTTTGTAGTGTTTGTATTCATCTCTCCCCTTCTACAAACACTTGAGCTAATATTGTTCTAACAAAGTGCTATCTAATCTGCTCAACAAAGAGCTTACTGCTTAAAGATAGCAAGCGAGATACAACATCTACTATTAGTCTGTGTGACTATCTGGTCTAAGTGACTTATTGTAATTTTGGACTAAGTGTCCTGCTACTTATTGTTCTGTGTGAACATTTTAGTGAGTGCCTTCACAAGTAAAGAGAAGAAGAGTGGAATAGGTTTAGACCGAACTACTATAAAAATTTTCCTGCTTACTTTACTTTGTTGCTTATCTTTTACATTGCTTATTTCCTTTATCATTGATTTGTTTAGTCTCTGCTAAACTCATTTAGCAAAGACTTACTGACATTACTACTTTAAGCTATTGTTCCTAAAAACTAAGGGGTTCCTTACTATAAATTCCGCTACTAACTCTTTTCAAAATATAAGAAAACTTTTTAATAAGCAAGAAGTGTCTTAAAACTATAAAGTTTATAAGCAAGACTTAAATTTTGAAAAATACTATTCAACCCTCCTTTTAGTATTTTTCCCTTTGGGACCTAACATGTTGTTGTGCTTATATCATTAATTTGATTGTAAATGATGGCTAGAAAGATGTTGATGAATCTATTCAATCTTTAAGAAATGTTGTGAGGCATGTGCGTTCTTCTTCTTCAAGGTTGGAAAAATTCAAACAGTTAAAGGTAGCGTGTGTCTAAATGTGGCAACGCATTGGAATTCAAATTTTTTTATGCTCGAGGATGCCTTAAAATTTACAAAAGCATTTGAATGCTTGGAGGATGATGATAATTATCAAAATTATTTCTTGGAAGATGTTAGAAGAGTAGGACCACCGAGTACAAGTCATTGGGTGGATGCCAAGTGTTTTATGAAATTTTTGAAACATTTTTATGCTGTGACTTTGAATTTTCAGCATCCTTACATGTAACATGCAACTCTTATTTTCATGAATTATGTTTTTTGCAAGCACACATATCAAGAAACATGATCAGTGGAGATGTTAACTTAGCACATATGACGTCAAGTATGAATGCAAAATATGATAAATATTGGAGAAAACTGCAACTGAAGCCACTAATCAGCAGCCTCCTATGGCTGCTAACACCTCGGAAGTCGCGCCAAAGATGAAGAAAAAATGTGGTGCTAATAACAATAAGAAGGGTCCAACACCAAGGAGAAGTGGGAAGAAGTATAGGCACAACAAGATTCACACAACTCATGGATTGAGGGACTGAAGAATGAGATTGTCCCTTCAGATTGCACGAAAGTTCTTTGATCTTCAAGACATGTTGGGCTTTGATAAGGCTAGAATTAATCCAATGTTATTTGTGTCGATTGTGCTTGATTCTAATTTTAAAGAAAAATATGTCATTTGGTGTTTAAAAGATATATATGACAATAATGTGATGGTTGAAGAGATGACAAGAAAAGTGAGAAATACTTTGACAAGATTATATGACCAATATTATGTAATGTATTCTGAACATTTAAATGATAGTACTACTACTGATACCAATTATGTGAAAGAAACTGATATTTGTGATGATTATCACACGTTACGAATGCTTGAGTACAAGAAGCATTTGATGGATGGTAACTCTATAGAGAATAAATTAGAATTAGATAAGTACTTGATAGAGGTTGTTGAGGATTTTTGGTAATAGTAGTTTTGATCTAATGGGTTGGTGGAAGCTAAACAGTAGCAAGTATAAAATCTTGTCACAACTTGCATGAGATGTTTTAGCTATCTCAGTTTCAACAATAGCTTTAGAATCTTCATTTAGCACTGGAGGTCGTGTTCTTAGTAATTTTAGCAGTAACTTAACTCCTAAAATTGTGCAAGCTCTTATTTTTGCACAAAAATGATTAAAAAGTGTCCATTCTCCCATTGATTTACCTAAGATAGTTAAAGTTGAAGATGTGAAAGAAATGGAGAACATCGAAAAAGGTATTTCTTTTTTGGTTGATTTAATTATTTCTACTTGTTTATAAATGAATTTTTATTCACGTATCAATTGTCAACTAATTTGTTAATTTTCATATTTTTAGAGTTTACAAATTTAAAGTTGTAACTGTGGATTGAGTGGAAGTTGTTAATTTACTGGACTGGAGCTGGAACAGCAACAACAAGCAGTAGCAACAAACAGTAGCAATAGCAACAAGGAGCAAGCAACAAACAGTAACAGCAACAGAGTAATTGTTATTGTAATGCTGATGGAATTGTTGCTAGTTTGTTGCTTGGAATTGGAATTACTATTAGTAAGCTGTTATTTATTGTAATTGTTTTAGTAATGTTTATGGAGTTGTTACTTGTTAGTTTGTTGTAAATTGTTATTGCAATGTTATTGTAATGTTGATGAAATTGATGTCAGTGGATACCTGCTAAAAAAAATTTTGTAATGTTGATGGAATTGCTATCAGTACATAATTTCCTCATGTCAATGGATAATCCCCCCCTACCAACAGATAAATTCCATTGGATAACCCCATATCAGCAGATAACAATTAGAAGCAACAATATATATCAATAAGTTGATATCCAATTATGAACTTGGGTTATCAGTGTGGGGGATGAACTATTGAGCGGCAGGGTGCTATTGGCAATGATGTTACTGTCGGTACGTTGTTCAAAGAAATTGTTTGTTTTTTCTACTGATTTCATAATATCCTTAATATGGGCTTAGTTGGTACTACAGTATATGTTTTGCAGGTACTACCATATTAGATGTTGTGACAATTAGTTGATCCTTTCACAAAGGTCACTTGCAATGCAAACTCTGATACAAATTTTGTCAAGAACTGGAACTGGAATTGCTATTAGTATGTAGCTGTTTGGCTTCTAGGAACTGAAGGGCAAGGTGTTACAGATGTCTTATTTGGTGATTATGGCTTTACAGGTAAGCTTGTTGTTGGGAATAAGATCTTGACAAATATCAAACCGCAAGCAAAGAGATAATTCAATTACAGAAAAGAACACAATGATTTACCCTGGTTCACCCAAATTCGGGCTATGTTCAGCTTGTCTGAATATTATTACTATTGATCCAAGTTTTCCACAAAATACAATTATGGTGGAGTATCTCACACTCCGCTAATCTACCTTGCAAACTCTCAATAGTTACATAATATTCTCACCCTCTTGTAAGAGACCCTCACAAAAAACTAAATATTATGATTTAGTTTTGATCTACCCATAAACACAATAAACCATTGTATTTATAAACCCTAACATAATGTTAGAAACCCAAAAAGAATTGAAAAAATAACCAAATCCAAAAACCAAATGGAAACTTATTCTGATTAGGAATAGAAAATAAAACACATCCCATTAGAAAATAGAAAAACCTATTGCTAATTGGAAATAGATAATGTTGAAATATGATCAAACTCTAACACTTGTTAGGACTTGGTTTCATCTCCCCATGAATGTAGGTGATCCACATTATGATCCTCTCTTTTCTTTTTTATTTGGGCCAACAACAGAACCTGTGAAGAATTAAACGTAAAGAATGTTATTAGTACAATTTTGCATTCAATATTACTGGATCCTCTTCTATACAAGATTCAAATGGCCTCTTTAATTACTGAACAGATTCAAATTCAGTAATTTTTCCTACGTTAGGATTTACTGACAAATTTTATTTTGGGTCGTGTAATGGAACTCCCAAAAGAATTTGTTATGGATAGTGAAACTATGATTTGGGGTTGAATGTAACACATATAATATGTTCTGCAAAGATTTGAGCAGAATGATTTTTTTCTATAATATATATATATATGAACTTGTGTTTTTTATATACATTATCATATTCTTTTTTTCTTAATTTGATCAACTCGATAAAATCAATTCAAATTAAACAAATGTTCATTAGTTTAGATCGTTAAAGCAAACTATTTAAATTGAATTATAATTTTTTCAACCCAAATTAACTTATTTAAACTAAAATATTTTTTTCAAACCACCCAACCCACCAATGTACATCCATACTTTATTCACATATGTGCATTCATACTTTAGCCTTCTTCTAACCAATTACTCGTATCAAACAGGTGTCGTTTCATGCTCGCAATTAGAATCCTAAAATCGAAGAATCACATATCACAAAAATCTCGTTTGCGGTATCAAGATCATGGACACGCGAACTGTGGAACAAGTCCCAAGGTTGTTGTCGAACACGTGTCCCATTTTCCTTCGCCCACGACCCTCTGTTCTGCAAAACAGCTGTGCTACGGCTATTAAACCACTATATATGGGGAGATAAGCCGCAGAGGGAGGGGGGAGAGGTGTCGTCGCGGCTGAACGGGGCCGAGCAGAGATCTCGCCACGTGGCCATTTAGGAGCCATGGCCATTGACACGTGTGGGTTAGGGTAATCTACCCAATCCAATGACTAGTTAAGCGTTCCCTTAAAACCAGGTTGTCAGAACCACGTGGATGATTCACAGGCCCTTCGTAATCGCACGTGTCACACCGTTTTAGCTTTGCCCGTTCATATTTTTAGGACAATCTCGTCATTTCATCCAACCGCAAGTAGAATGAAAATATTAAGATTAAAATATCATAAACCACTTTCAGCTCTGTTTCATTCCATTTTCTTGTCCCGCCTCTGTTTCCTTCTCTCTCCCCATGGATTTCCTTTATATTGCCGGCAATCTCTTCCCGTGAAACCTCCAAATTTCAAAAATTACATTCTCTGAGATTATCTTCACCAAACCCATTTCATATTTCAACCGATAAAACTTTCTAATTTTCTATTTGATGTTTTCAAATTTTCATTAAGTTCATTTTCGCTCAATTCTTGAAGCTGACCTACAACTTCCTTGGCTGTTAATTCTATCGTGGGGTCAAATTTTCTTTTTTGAAATATGGCAGGAGCTGACGAAGATAGAGATTTCAAGCACACAAGTTGTATACAGAGAGATCTGGTGCAGAACTTAATTTCTGGAAACAATTTTCCTACAAAATTGGAAAAGCAAATGTTAGCAGAGGAAAACAAAGATGAAGAAGAAGAGATAGAACTAAGTCTTGGGCTTTCACTGAATGGTAGGTTTGGGGTTGACCCAGAAAGAGCTAAGAAGATTACTCGATCTTCTTCTGTATTAAGCTTCATGATCAGTACTAATTCTGATAAAATGGACTTGAAAAGCCAGAGTCTTTGTCCTTCAAACGACGCCGCTTTGATGAGAACCCGTTCGTTGCCCGTGGAGACGGAGGAAGAGTTGAGGAAGAGGAAGGAGTTGCAATCGTTGAGGCGTTTGGAGGCTAAGAGGAAGAGAATGGAGAAGTTGAAAAATGCAAGGGTTGTTAGAGGGAAATTTGATGATAGTTTTGAAATAAAGTGTGAAGAAAATGGAAATGGTGAGGTTTTGACCCCCATGAAAAATGGTGAGGGGTTTGAGTTGGATGTTGAGAAAAATCTGCAACACTTTTCTTCGCAAGGATCAATTGGATCACAAGGGAGTGGTTCTTCTGGAGTATCTGATTTAGAGAGTCAAACAATTCAAGGTATTATGACTATTTTCCAATTTTATTTGAATTTCATACGCAATGAATCTTGTTTTATGCTAGTGATATGTTTGTTATTTTTGCACCTAGTGGTAACAAAATTGTGCTATTTTTGGTTCTGTTTTTATTTTGCTTGTTACATGTTAAATTTTGCTTTTTTTGTTGGCAATACCTTTTCCGGGAAATTTGCCACAGATCTGAGTTTTTTGGATTGTTTGCTGTTCTTTTTTCTCTTTTCGTATTATTAGTCCGTTTCACAATAAAAGTCGTTTTGACTTTTATACCTAATTTTTAGTGATGTATAAATTTTTCATTCGTATTAGTTCTTATATCAAATATTTTTTACTATTAATTTTATTAAAATTAAATAAAAATATTTAATTTATAAAAAATATCGCTACGTGCAAAAAGTGTCACGCGCGACACGAATATCACTGTGTCGCGAGTATCACTCTTTTTTTAACTTCCCATTTAAAAAAAAAAATTGGTATCGGAGTGTAACCTGTACATCTATGTTTTGTGTTAGACTAACATCAATTATACATGTAACTTTGGACTCCGTTCTTATGATAAGGTAGTAATGTCTATAACCGTAGTTGTAATGTCTATAAGCATAGTCGGTTCGCAAAAATGTGAACCGAAAAATTGAGAATTATGTTGAATAAAAATACAATTCTTCTGGTTGTGGACTAGTAAAGACAAGTTATGTCAATAATATTCTGTGGATTTCTCGTGGGAAGTCTCTGTTCCTGATCCTGTATAAAAGGAAGTTTCAGTAAGAGAGTAAGACAAAGATTAGTGCTCTCGACATTAACAATGATAATATCCTTGGATCATAATAAATTTTGCCGGTTTCAAATGTAGTAGTTTGCTCAGTGCAGTTTTGTGACGAATACTTCAACAAATAAAACTTCAAAAGTCTCATAAAAATTGTAAGTACTTTTTTTTTAGCACAGATTGGAAGATACACGAAACTTATATCTGAATATACCATTTTTGAATGATTTTTAATATTTTGCAAATACAAATTTTATACATTTAATTGTATTTTAAATTTTTCCTTAAAATAGTGTTGTAATTTTTTTTTTATGGGTCAGAGGGAGTATACATGCTTGGATGAATATTAGTGTTGGTATATATAGGTATGATTCGAGTCAGAGTGGAGTATATCTTTATAAATATTCAAGTCGGTCATATGCCGCGTCTCTGCCTCTTTTGGTTATTTTGGGGAACTAATGGGGCAGATGATTGGAATGTTTTGGGCAGCCTAGCCTCCAGAGTTTGTAGTCTTTCACATGTTTGTTCTCATGTGAGTAGCAAATAAGTCATGTTCATGAAATATTCTAGGAATGCTATTCTCATGGTGTTTGATCTGCCCTGTTATATTTATTATAGGAACAAAGAAATCTGCTGAACATAGAAGCCCTTCAAGGGTGCAGTCTGCGTTTGAGAAGAAAACAAGTAATCATGTCAGAAATGTAGTGGATAACACGTCATCAAGAGCTGCAACTGCTGGAAAGGAAGTTAACGGAGCGGCGATGGCCTTGAGGGACATGCCGTATGTCTCTACAAGAGGAGGTCGGCCTCATGGCAAACGAATTGAAGGTTTACTGTACAGGTACAAGAGCGGCGAGGAAGTGAGAATCGTTTGTGTATGCCATGGTAGTTTTCTCACGCCGGCTGAGTTTGTGAAGCATGCCGGCGGAGGCGATGTGGAGCATCCTTTAAAGCATATAGTTATCAATCAATGCCCTCTTTTGTAATACTTATGGCCGTTGTAGACCTTTTCAGTTAAAGGGAGATTAAGTAGAGGCCGTCCGTGTAGTTAACAGACAATTATCTGCAGGTATATTACATGAAGATGGCACTTGTACGTTGGTTTTAGTTCATATTTAATGGCTAGAAGAAGCCTCTATTTCTTGGTCATTTTGGATGATTATGTTGGGATTTGATTCGCTGTTGACAATAGTTTTAAGAAATGGATGCATAATGTTGGCGATCATCGTTGGAGAGCATCAAAAACAAGTAAATATGTGGGGGGAAAAGTGGCAGTTGGGAAACTGTAAAGGTCTAGAAGAATGGAAGGCCAAGAAAGTTATGAGATAATAATGAGAAAATGCTGTATATGAATAAATTAGCATTCGTATTTCTTGACAAATACGACGACTCTGATAATATATATTTATAAAATATATATTATCGTTACCCAGCACGTTTCCATTCTCATACGTAAGGGGAAAAGTTCAAAATGGATTGAGTTGACGACAACAATGTAACAACCATGAATATCGTTGAAGTCGGACGAAATGTTTGTGTCGCATTATACAAAATTTCCATTCCATTTTTTGGAGTAAATTCTCAAATCAATTCAATTGAAATTGCGTTATAGCATGAGAAATTGTTTGTGTTTTATTGATTTTTTTTTTGTTTTTTTTCATTCCTCAAGGCGTTAACGAAAAGACCCATATAGTTAAATCTTATTAGGTTATTTAATTCTAGACAAACTACGTTTATTTATATCAAGAAACGATACGATTTTGCTGGAGTTTTCAAGGGGACAAGGGTGTTAGGTCCCTGGATATGGATTATTCATTTCCAATTTGTCACATTTTTATTATATAGTACTCTCCGAATAAGGGAAAATTTAGGGCTTGGGCTTCAACTTCTTACTCCTAATTTGCAATTTCTATCCATCTGCGACTAAAAAGCCATTCATGTTCGTTATCGATTAGGAATCATACGATCTTGTGACTGAATAAGATAACCTATAGATCCATTCTAATTCGATTGCATGAACATGGAAATATCGAATCCAGAGGCAAAACTGATGACCAATCTCCGACTTTTTCGAATGGGACTTGAAAAGCCCTCTGATACTGATATTGTATGAATATTTTTACTTTTATTGAACAAAATATAAAAATGAAATACATGTATACAAACATTGGAACAAATTTCTGCATTCTTTTTGCAGATCATTTCGTGAGCCCCCTAATCAGGGAAACAGCATCGAAAAATGGGGGCAGAAACTATACTACAATATACAAGCAACTATAATTTAGACCTGAACCTCTTTTAAGGTTTGCCCAGAGACCCTGAAAGCAATTTTCACAAATATTATGCAAATAAAGCAGAGCCGTAAATTACAGTTGGGCGTACCTACACATCACTACTATTGACAATCAGCCGATGGCTCCTAGCTCCTGCTAACATGATGGGGGTTGAAGCTGCTTTAGTCTCCGAACAACCTGCTTCATAGTGGGCCTTGTAGAGAGTGTTTCAACAGTGCATACAACTGCCAAGTGTAATACTTCAACCAAATCATCATGAGGACCAGCATCCCATAACCCTGCTGTGAAGAACTCTTTTGCCCGCCCTTGTCGTAAGAGCATGCAAGCCCAAGCAACAATGTTGAATCCATTACCATAAGGAGAAAATGAAGGATCAAGTGCTTTCTTATCAGAAATCAACTCCAGCAGCACTACCCCATAACTATAGACATCGGCTTTATCAGAAACACGACAGGTCATTGCATACTCAGGAGCTACATACCCAAAGGTCCCAGCCACACCAGTAGTAGCATGCGTTTCTGATGTTCCAAGAAGCCTGGCCAATCCAAAATCGGACAAATAAGCATTAAAATCATCATCCAACAAGATATTGCTAGGCTTGACATCACGGTGCAAAACACGTGGCACACATTGGTCATGTAGATAAGCCAGTGCACGTGCTATGTCCAAAGCAATTTTATGAAGTATCCTCCAATCTACCGCTCTTGTGGACCTTTCCTGGATAAATCTCTCCAGATTACCGCCAGGCAAATAGTTATATATAAGAAACATCTCTGTTTCACTGGCATGATATCCTATTAAGGTCACGAGATTGGGATGACGGAGCCTTCCAAGTGTTTTGATTTCTGCATCAAACTGTTGAAAACCTTGGAAGCGTCCAACTGAAAGTCGTTTTATTGCCACCAGGACACCTGGAGAAATCTCAGCTTTGTAAGTAGCTCCAAACCCTCCATTCCCGATGCAATTGCTTGCATTGAAGCTCCCAGTGGCCCGCACCACATTCTCAAATGTCAATGGTACACCAATGTCAGTAAATACAGTAACTTCCTTTCTGACAGACCCACTAACTCTGGATTTAGGGTGCCATTTTCTGGTGTAGAAGAATAGGAAGATAAGAGCAATCAGAACTGACACAATGGCTGATGCAGACGTTATGGATGCGATTTCAATCGAAGTAAACCCACCACTACCTTTTTTCCTCTCACTTGCAGATGGAGAGGCAGTATCATTTTGTGAATCCCCTACTTGTTGATCTGAAGATGGGGCCGCTAAAGAGAACCCACGGCAAGATTGAAGATATGGGTTTCCGAGAACATTCTCACATTTCATTAAATTACTGTTTAGAGGCAGTGGCCCAGATAAGTTATTGAAAGAGACATTGAATGCTGTGAGTGTGGTCGCATTTGCCAAACCGGTGGGGAGCTGACCCGAGAGTTTATTGTTGTTCAGCAGAAGAGTCGTCAGGTTCCTCAAATGCACAACAGTATCTGGAATCTCTCCAGAAAGAGAGTTTGAAGAAAGTTCAAGCACTTTTAAAGAGTGCAGCTGCCATAAGCTCAAAGGCACAGAGCCAGTCAGATAATTGCTGGCTAGGGAGAGAGATTGGAGATCTTTTATCTGACCAACAGTGTTTGGGATCTCTCCTTGTAACTGATTCCGACTCATATTAAGAACAAGAAGGGAGGCCAAATCTCCCAGATCAGGAATTGTTCCAGTAATATGATTAGCAGAGACATCTAGAAGCTTGAGAGACCTACATGTTGCACCAATGTCCTTAGGAATTTCACCAATCAATAAATTTCCAGTAACATTAACAAGCAGTCCCTTCAACTTATCGCACTTCCCGAATAAGCCGCCAGGAAATGGTCCGCTAAACTTGTTTTCACCAGCAAGAAATGCATAAACAATTTGTGCACTAAATCTCTCTGGAGCAACTGGTATTGACGGTAAAGTACCAGTGAAGTTGTTAGCACCAAAATTATGCATGACTGCAAGATTAGCAACATCTCCAAATAATGGTAGTGACATTGCATTCTGAGTCTTATACACGAAAAATGGCACGTACACAGTTGATGGAGTGTAGGGATCAAAAAGATAATTGCCAAAGGAAGGAATCCGAGGACAGGCAGTGTAATTGAATAAGGGAATGGAACCGGACAGAAAGTTGCCACTGACATCAAACATAGTCATACAAGGCACTGAAAAGCTCCCATCTAACTTCCCTGTAAGCCTATTTGAGTTCAAATCAAGAAAATACATGTTCTTGCATCTGCTTAGGCCCTCTGGAATTTCTCCAATGAAATAATTATTAGCCAAGTTCACTATTTCCAAGCTGTTACAAGCACCCCAGTTACTTGGCAACCTTCCTTCCAGAGTACACCTTGGTGCCCATAATATCCTGAGCTTTGGAAGCGTAATAACTTCCATAGGAATTGAACCTAGAAAGAAATTGTATTCATCGGGAGCAGAAGTTGATTCCCCTGATGACAAGTCAGCTTCTGAACCAGCAACATTATGGAGAGGATTCCACAAGTTTGAGAAAACAACCACCGACAATTCTGAACAATTCCCAAGTTCAGGAGGAATCGAACCACTAAGACTGTTCCTTGAAATATCCAGCACTTCAAGCTTGCTAAGTCGCCCCAGTTCTACAGGAATCACCTCTTCCAGCATATTGGAATATAGTAAAAGCGACCTCAACTGGCTGCAATTACCCAAACTGCTAGGAATCCCATTCTCCAGATAATTACCTGAAAGCTCTAAATGTTCAAGTTTCTCACAATTGTCGCCAATAACATGTGGAATTGGCCCAGTCAGACGATTGAATGACAGGTAAATCCCTCTCAAATCTCTAAATCCACCAAAAAATAGAGGAATTGTCCCGTTCATTTGATTCCCTGCCAAATTCAAGACTTGTAGACCCGCACAATTAGATAGAGAACCCGGTATCCCCCCAACAATCTCATTAAACCCCAAATTAAGAACCCGCAAATTCCGCAGCCCTTCAAAATGAGATGGCAATGACCCTTCAACCGAATTTCCTTCAAGATCAAGAACCTCCAACCTTTCCATGCCCCAAATTTCCACAGGTAATTCACCACTTAAGCCATTAAACGGAATCGACAAAACCCTAAGTTCAGTGAGCTTTGCAACTGCAGGTGACAACTTACCTACTAATTTAACATTACTACCCAAACAAGCCCTTCTAATTCCAAATCCATAAAACAGAAATTGAGCATTTTTACCACAATAGAAAGAGCTTGAATTACCTCCTCCACTGTCTCCGCCGCCGGTGATGTTGATGGCCGAAACCCTTGAATTCAAATCACATGTGATGCCAAACCATGAACAGTGATTTACAGCGGTGGAGTCCCAGCTCACCAGGACCCCAAAAGGGTCTGAAACAGAGTTCTTCAGCTCCAAAAGAGCCGATTTGTCCAAATCGGGGCCCAAAACGTCGCCGCAGCAAACTGAACTGAAAACCCAGAAGAAAATCAACAGCTTCAAGGGATTATGAAGACTATCCCATTTGATCATACAAGAATATCGACCCATCACTGAAACCCGTAAAAGGGTCCAATAATATACAAGAAAAATCAAATCTTCAGACCTTTTGTTGTCTCAATCTCTTTAGCCACAGCTTTGAGGAAGCTGTGTAGTTCCAGAAACCCTAACCCAAGCACAAGAGCTTGCTAGCAGGGTAGAGAGAGAAAGTCCTAGAAGAGAGAGAAAGTCCTAGAGGAGAGAGAAAGAGAAAAGACTCAACAGTGGGTTGTTCTGTCTTTTTTGAGAAAACGCGTTCTTCTTTGTTTCTTGCGTTCAATTTTTTTCCTTCTCTTTTTCTTGCAAAAGACTCGGTTATATTTCTTGTTTTCGTTTGTTAATGGTTCAAAATATTTTTTCTATTATTGATTGGATTTTTGTTAAAAAGAAAAGAAAAGTACTCCGTATCTATATAAGACTAGTTTTTCATTTAATGACTTTGCAGAAACAAGAAGAGAAATATTATTACGAGTCTTGATACACATACAAAAAAAATATGTATATATTATGTCGATTATTACTAATGATTTTTAGTAATGTTCGGATAATAAGTTTAAAAAAATTCAGTTTTAATATAACTTTACTCGTATAAATTTATCATGGTTTTATCAGGTAAGTTGACATTATAATTGACTAATGTGTGTTTGAAATGTGAAATATTATTATTTCTTCAAAATCAATTGAATAAATAAGGTCTAGACAAAATATATATCAATTTCTATTTAAAATTATAAAATAATAGTTTGTGCAATAACAGTGTTTTGATATCTACATCTTTATATGATTATATTTATTATTTTACATTAACAACTTCAAATTTTAAAAGGGGAAAAAGGAAGTTCATAATAAAACATGTGATATTATTTTTCTTTTCAAGTCTAGTAAGATCTCTTTAGTGTAGTAACTTCTTCTTCTTTTTCTTTTTCTTTTTCTTCTTCTTCTTTTTTTTTTTTTTTTTTTTGGTACAGTAATGGACATTGATTCTTCTTAAGTTTGAATTTTCATTAATTAGAAATACGATTTTGTGTAGAGAAAAGATGAAGTTGTCGAGTTGAAAGTTATTAGAGGAGCACTTGATTGTTCTTTAAATTAAAAGATTGAATAAATTTTAATCTAGTTTCATACATGAACCGTTTAATTCGACAGCAAAGAAAGAATGTTAAATTTATACTAATATAATATGGATAGCCCAAAGGAGTGTTTTGCCCTTCGTTGATAATGTTACATGTAAATCCAATAATGTTAAATAAGTACATAAAAGAACCATAAGTGAAAATAAGGGTGTAAACGAATGGACATTGGTATGCTCATATTTTATTCTAATTAATTTTTTGATATTATAATTTGAATTTTAGTATTTAATTCAATAAATTTTTTATATAATTTCACTCTAATTAAATTCAAATTATCTACAAATTACTCGCGATCATTTATTTGATTCATTTAGTAAAAAATAAAATTTGTGTTTATATTAATTTTAATTTTTTTTTACAATATTTTCTAATATATTATAATAATTTTACTTACAAATACCACTATTAGAGTGAATTTTATACTATATTTCATACTTGAAAATGAATTATCTTTCAATAAATATAAAAATTCAAACAAAAAACTTATCCCTAAAATTTTTATAATTTCATTTAATATGGTTCAACATTACTTAACTTTTCTCCAATTATAATTTAATTTACAATCAACTACAATTCTTATATAATAAAATTAATTAATCTAGAGTATTCATTTTTAACCTTTTATTATAATTAAGATATTTTACAAACTCTCAAATAAAAAATATATGATGTGGCACAAAAAAGTATTTTAAAAAACAAAATATAACATAATATTTTTGTTGCAGACAAAAAAAATATAATTTAATATCTTGATATAAATTTTTAACAAAATAAAGAATTAAAAGAAAATAAAGCATTATCTTTTGACAAAAATAAAGATAAATTTTTCAAAAAATTTTAAATTTTACAAATTTTCACGTAATATAACTATAGCAAAATATTATGATTGAATTTAATTATGGATTATACATATATAAAGAAAATATTTTCATTTCTCATGGTATAAAAAAATCACAATTCAATATTTCAACACAAAAATAAATAAATAAAGCAATATAATTATCTAATAAATCTCCATGTAATATACTTATAACAAAATACAACAAATTTAATTATCTTTGTATTTCAATTTAGCTAATCATTGGTTGTGTTAGAGATAAATGATGATGATAATTATGTAATAAATTGTGCAAACTGTAAATACTTGAGGTATTTTATAAACCTTAAGTCAGCACAAGTTTTGCATCCGCTGATAATAAACTTATTCATCAGTGGATGGTCAATAACTTCACGAGGCAAGTCAGAAAACAGAAACATTCAAAGGACTTGACAAAGTGAAGAAAAATGTCTGATGTTATTAGTAAACAGTCAAAGTATTCCGCACATCAGAAATTCTAAACAAAGTTGCGTTGATTGAAACCCATCAGGGGGAACCCATCAGGGGAACCCATAAGGGAAACCTGTCAGGGTATGACGAGGGCAGACCAATCCGTCAGGGAAACACTCCAGGACATGTCAATGTCAGGCAAACCCATCAGGGTAACCCGTCAGGGGGAATGACCAACATGACATCAGTGGAAGCCATCAGTGTATGCTGTCAGTCATAACCATCAGGATCAAGAAGCACTGAGTGAAACTCAAGTGAAGGTTGAAGTTCTGATCTAGTCAATAAGCATAAGGGGATCCAGAAGCACTGATCAAAGTTCATTAAAGCTGGCAGTCAGTGGATCGTTATGACAGCATGCATCCGTCATCAGTTCTTACACGGAAATCAACGTAACGTGTTTAAGAAGAAAGAAATATCAACTAGAAAGATATTTGTTGAAGTTTGTTTTTGATCCAATGAGAACTCTCTCGCATTAAATGCTCACAGATTAGGGGAAGAAAAAGAAGCAACAAAGCATGCAGCAGTCTGACACATAAGGCTACGATGTGATATACTTGCGGCTAAGTTGAGAAAAGCAGCACGTCTCTAGCACGTGATTTCATCAACTGATCAACATATAAGCAAAGGAGTTCTCATTACAAAAGTGAAAAATAGAAAGAGATTGAATTTATCCAACAGATCAAACAAACAAAGAATCACACAACACTAGGAAGCTCAGAAATATATTTCGTGAGAGATTTATTTTTCAAAGAAAGTTTTAATAGCTAGTAAGTGTGAAAAGCTGTGAATTTTATTTGCAGAAATTTGTAGCTGTAAATCACATTTGTGATTATACAGATTTCCAGAAAAACCCCAAGTTTTAATATAACTATTTTAACTTGAATCTGTGTGTTCATTTCTTTAGTTTTTCTGTTTGTTACAACTGTTTTTCCAGTAAGCACTTTTAAGTTTAAAAGAACGAAAAGTTTCAGGTGTTTGTATTCATCCACTTTCTACAAACACTTGTGTTTATATTGCACTAACAGGTTGCAAATTTATAAAAATTAATATAAAGTCTCATGACCTAAAAAAATTATAATTCAATAATTTGAGTTAAATTTTATTACAAATTTATTATTATTATAATCATTACCATAAGCTAGTTAAGATAAAATTAACTATGAACTTTCTCGATATATTATAATATTTTAAGAGAAAGTGGTAGATAGGTGATTATTTTCATTAGCAGTCAACAGCAACTTACATCATATGATCCTATATTTTAATATATAAAATATAATTAAACTACTTACGAGTAAAATCAATAGAATATTAATGTGTGTGATGTGTCCAAATTTTATTTGTTTAACTTATCTAACATTACAATCCTACGTGAAAACATCATATTTTCATTTAAAAATATCGACCATCGTGATATACTTGGCTAAATGAAAACTCATGTAAATATTTTATAGAAATTGCATTTTAGACAAAAATAATACATAATAAAATAAACCAAAGCCGGTGTTGGAAATATATATAGGGTCGGTTTGCCACGACTTCTATACAAAGAGTGAGGTAAGAGTTGGAATAGTAATAATGTTAGTTTATGATTTTGAGTTGAGATGACATAAAAATAAATTTTTTTATTTTTTTTTAATCCAAGAAATAATAATTTTTGATTAAAGTGTATGACATTGTCAAACACAATTTTATTAACTCAAAATATAAGAAATAATTTAACACTAAATTTTGATTAAAAGAAAAAAAAAAAAGCAATGCTAGACGGACCGATGGTTAAGTGATCAAATAGTTTTGAAATTAGCTACGAAACATTTCTAGTTTTCTGGTATTTCATATATTCCAACTGCGTTACGTACGTACCTCCTTTCAGTTTCAAAATTATAGATACATATATTTTTTAATTGTTTAAAATTAGAGATATATTTCTATTTTTAGATTATAAAAAATAATAAAATTTCTTAAATATCATTACACAATTTTAATATTTCAATTAATTTCATTACATTCACTACTTGTTGATCTCTATCATAACTTTCATTACTATTAAACAACATAATAATAAAAATATATTAAAAATATAAAAATTAATTTTAAAATTATTTTAAAAATATATTTTTAATTTTGAAATACATGACTCTCACTGAGATCAGTGAATAAATATAAATGAGTAATGTGGGAGGCCCCGCTGCCCCTAATATCAACTATATTCTATTAACTTATTAAGAGGAAAATTTCTAGATGAAAAATAAGTCATACACTGTAATAAGAAATATAGTACTTACATCTCAATTCTTACTGTTTGTAGATTGAACCGAAGACCAATCACATGTCCTCAATTTTGATCATTGGACTGAAAGATACCTGCAAGTTCAATATGTTAATGTTCATAGAAAAGAATTATTAATTCTATAATTAAAATATTTATCTCCCATGTTCTAGTAGTTTCCATTTTCTTGCTTGAGCATCGAATAATCGTTTAGCATTTACATTTTTTTTTTAATTTAATTCACTAATAAATCTTTATTCTAAATTCAATTTACCGTGTTTATAATGTTTTCTAAAAATAACATCTATTGCTCCCTCTTCCTGTGTATACATACATATGTATGTATTGCTTTTATCTTTAGAAGTGTGAAAACACTTAAAAGATCGGTCTCATCAAGTTTTAACCTAAATTTTTTTATGACAAAGAAGAAAAAGAATAATATCAATGACATCTTTAAAATCATCTTCTAAATGCATAAACTGACACTTATTTTCTCTTACTTTCCTTTAAATTTTTTCCTCTTTAATACACACATTAGAGGTGTTCAAAATTCAAACCAATCCGATCAAATCAATAACTTTTGCTCGGTTTAAATATTCTAATTAATCTGATTTGGGTTATAAAATTTTCAAACCGATTATTATTGGTTTAACTTGGGTCGAGTGTAGTATGAAATCGATCAAACCAAACTAAACCGAATATATAAAAAAATAATTAAAATATCAATATTTTGTATAATTAAATTAAAATTATTTAATTATATATATATACACATTTCTACAATCATATCAATAAAAATGAGTTGTAGGTTTTTAAAACTATATATATTTTTTATTTTTTTTTTACTTTTATTAATTTACAATAATTATATTTTATTTTACACAAAAAATAACATTAATTTTAAACTAATCAACCCATCCAAACTGAATCGATAAATAATGAATTGACATGGTTTGAATTATACATATTTATGAGTAAGTTTGAGCTTTAATAATTATAAACCGATAACATTGATATATGTTGAAAATATTAATTCAACTCGTCTAAACCGCCTTGATGTGGACCCTAATACACATTTTGGCAATATTTTTTTTTTTTTTTGTTAAAGAAATTTAGGTGAGTGAAGTCTGTGTCGACCGAGAGTTACGATATGTCACTGATTTTTTTTTTTTTTAATTTTATTATGGTTTTTAACTTTCCAAAGTCGTATGTGGGGGTGTGATGGTGGAGAGGGTCCATTTCATGGACATACTTTTCGTGAAAGTTGTGGGTATCATTTGCCCGGTCAATTAATGCAACACCCCCGTCAATGTCCCCACGCCTATGCCCCCAAAGTCTTCCATTTCACCGGCCCAGCCGGTTATCACTCATACAACATTGCCGTCACCGGCTTAACCGGTCCCTTGCTTCCAGGCGAGGATTTAAATGAAAGATTCCATTTGATTTTTCTCTTCACATGTGACTTACTTCGTTATTGTGATTGTGAATTGATAGGGTATTAAAATTATAAAAGATTTCAATTTTATAGTTATAAAAATTATGGCGAGTATCATAAAAAGTTTATGAAAATTTATATACTTAACAAATTTTCAATGTTTTTATTTATACGATTAAAATTTATAAAAATATAATAAAATTTATAAGATTTAGTATCAATTTTTCATGCCATTACTCTCACACTCCTTTTTTTCTAAGTAGGTATAACTTTAATATTGCCCTGCTGAATCAAATATTAAATACATTACTCTCTTCGTCCAACTAAAAGAATTACATTTATATATTTAGTATATACTGGTTCAACACACACGCTTATGTCCGAACAATTAAATTGGACGAATATATGTTTAGAAGTGGACAATTTATATTTCAGCTCAAAAGTAAATATATGTTTCGTATGAGACTAATTCGTTAACATGATTTCAATTCATCACTGAATGACAATGAACTTCAAAATCAACGAGGCATTGATTGCTATAAGAACGATAAAAGTTATTAATTATTTGAAAATTATAGATAGATAATAAAATGAATAACCAACGGATAAGAAGAATAGGAAATTCAAAGATAACTGCAAAGAGCAATTTTCATTTGCTGTAAACAAGAACGATTTCTCTATTTTTGGCGGTTACTTTTTTTTTTTTCCTTTTTCTAGTGTTGACCCAAAAACATCAAAAAATGGTTATTAAGAGACTCAACTTTATAATAGAAGATTAGGCATACTATACTAGCACAAATAAATGTATGTGAAAATTCTCTATATTGAACGTATTTGATAAATAAAATGGACGTATTTGGGTGTTAAAACGATTTTTAAATTAGTCAATGGCATCGTCGGAGTTGATGGTGTTGTACGTTGTTAACCTGATAAAAATTAATGGAGGGTAAGATCTTGTTTGGATTGGGAGAATAAATTTAAAACAAGAGTGATTGTTAAAAAAAATTTATGATTTTTATGTGCGAATGTGATATAATGAACAATTCTTTTAACATGTAATTGTATTTTATAAATTAGGGGTGTAAACGAGTCGAATACAAACAAATATTAGTGTGCTTAGATTCTACTGTAACTGAATTATTGATACTCTAATTCAAATTCGAACATTAGACCGAATATTATTCTAATCGAATTCGAGTTACTCACAAACTACCCGCAGACATTTACATTTGATTAATTTTACAAAATATATATTTTATTTATATATACTTTATAACACATTTTATATATGTAATAATTATTTTAATTACAAATATTACTCCCAGAATAATTTATACTCCCAGAATAATTTATACTCCTAGAATAATTTATACAACGTATATTATATTTATATTATACTTAAACAAATTATTAGGACAAAGTTAGCTCTAACATTTTGATATATGTTAATTATAATATTTTAGTATAAAAGAGTAATCGAACTATTCACAAATATATTCGAACGAGTACATTTATGTTTATATTGTACTCGTTTAACTTATCGAATTTTAAATAGGGTATCAAGTTTGGTTCGTTTTTATAGCGAACTTGAGTCAAGCCGATTAATTTTCGAATTGAGTCCGAACGAATCTCAAATTATTTAAATTCTATTACAACCCTAGTGTAAATGATGAGAATGAATAATTTGTTTCCTTCATTTTTCTCTTTATCTCTCATTCCCAAATTACTTTCTATTAAATTTATGAGAATTTTTAAATTTATTCCTCCTCTATTTATTGCTCCAATCCAGTCACAGCTAAAGACTCTATAAATAAGAAAATGTAGGACAAAGATAAATAAGAGTTTATTAACATTTAAAAATTGACCAATATACTCCCGGAAGTTATTTCATAGAAGAAGATTCGTAGGTAGAATTTAGTTTGTGGTTTCTCTTAACGTAGAAATGTAACACAAAATCACCGTAAGTAGTAAACGGTTATTTTAAATCTCAGATTTTATAATATAAATAAGTAAATTATATATATATATATATATATATATATATATATATATATATATATTGATAATTCCTAATTTATTATAAATAGTATCCATTTTAGGGGCAGAAATTTAATGAAAAAGAGATAACTTATACTTCATCTGGTTCACAATAATAATTGTTGTAGAAATTTGTTAATTTTATTTTAATTGACATATTATGATAATGTAGACAAATAAATAAAAAAGTTTATTATATTACTGTTATTTATTATTTATGGAGAACATGAATACTAATTGAAAAAGGTAATAATTTGACTAATTATTATAAGAATAATATTGTAATTTAAAGTTACATATAGTTTTCAATTTTGCTAATTAATGTAATTCTTAATATCTATGAATTCCCCTAATAACAATTATTATTGTGAATTGGAGAGAGTGTCATTTTTTCTTTGAAAATAATACTCCAGAATAATTTACTTGCTTGTAATTTCTAGATCACAATAAAGGTAAGAGACCTTTTATTAGTAGGCTATCATCTTTGGGAGCATATCTACGGCTACAAATAGATTGACAAAAAAACTCACAATTAAATAAAAATTTGAAATGTAGACAATTTTATTACTATATTTCTTTCTTTAATCAATGAATTCCATAAAAAAAATTTAATTTTTATGCATTTTTATAAATTTTTTTGTGAAATAATTTGTATACGAATGTTAGATTAGTCTGTACACAATAAAATCACAAAATTTTCATGAAATATTATATTTTCTAGCGCGGTACTGTTTTTCATAAAAGACAAAGATTACAATTTATTGGAAAACTAGTTATATGGATTAAAGAGTTAAAATAAACATGTAAAACCAAATAAGCATAATGTGTTAACCATGGCCACCCACGTTAGTTGTCTATTGGGAAGGTGCGGATGGCCCACAGCGCTCTTCTTTTCTGTTGAAATTGTTCACCTTCCAAACAAGAGAAGTAGAAGACCCACATTTTGTTTTGTTTTTTCAATATAACCACCAAAATGTATGGCATATGATATCAAACTCGAAACCACTAGCGCAGAACACGATTTCTTCCACCCCCCACCCCCTTTTTTTTTTTTTTTTAATAATAAAATATGATCTCCGTCGTTATGTTTAAAGGCACCAAAAAGATTTGTGGTTCCAAGTATAAGTTTCTCTTAAAAAATGAAAGTATATATATATTTTTAATATATTCTATTTTTTTACTTTAATTGTTGGATTTCATTTATTCATAACTCTAAATCTCCACCAATAACTTATGTCAAAGAGAAAGAAGAAATAAATGTATATTTTTTTCTTCTTATTGATTTAAGTATTTGTGTCTTTACATTCTTTCAAGACAAAGGGAATATTTAAATGAAAGATAGATTCTTCGGTTTAAAATCAAAGAGTTTAAGTCGAATGACAATTATTATAAAAATAAAGAAAATATGTTAGTTGGTGATTAAAACAACGATACTCAAATTTCAATAAATTCTTTAAGTCAAATCTCAATAAGTTTATATTTGATTGGTCCCAGTTACGCCATAATAAAATTATGTATAACAATTTCTGAAACCATTTTAATTTTATACTATTTTATAAGTTTTTTGTTGTAAATTTATATTTTATAGTTATCTAAATATTGATTTAAGTGATAAGATTGCTTTTATTACCTCAACTATCAAATTTTGTAAGAAAAGAAAAACGAAAAGGTTATAAATTGTTACTCCCTTTATTTAGTTTTAATTGTCGTTTTAAAAATATTTACACTTACCAAAAAGTAATATTAATGATATTACCTATATTTTGCAATTAATGATTGTACAAAACTACCTAGTTACCCTTTGAAATTCAAGAGTCGCTTAAATAAGGATAATAATTTATATAATTACATAGATGGGCTCTTTTTATTCTTATGCGCAATAATCAATTTAGAACAAATTTAAAACATAAAATTAACATTTAGAAATGGACAAAAAGAGAAGGATAAAAGTAACATTAAGCGGGATGATTTTGATTGGGATTGGACGGAGTACAACTGTACATGGAGAAAACGTACGGCAGCCCCTTGGAAGTCATTAAAGTGGTGGTTTTGTTTCATCCTCACGGATATTGCTAGGTTTTGTCTAAGGTTTGAAATGGTAATTGAATCCTTTTGTTTCCCAACAAGACAATTATAAGCATCACATTATTTATATGGAGTAATGGAAAAGTTAACAATATGTTTCTCCAATAAAATATTTGAATTTGCCCCCTCTTTATATGGAGTAATTGATATTCTTCTGCTTCAAAATTAAAAACACAATTATGTATGAAATTTTATAATTTAATTTTAAAGTGAAATTCATGGCGTACATAAAGAAAACTTTTGTGTGTTTATATTTTAACGAATTTATATTACAAATAAACTTATAAGATTTTAATATAGTATTATATTAAAAGAGTAATGTATCGTTCATGAAGTATCACTCTGTCCAACTCATATATTGGTAGTTTTTTCAATTTTAATTTATTAGTTATATTACAATTTTTAGGAAACTGTTTTGTTTTTTTCATATAATAATTTTATTAAATATATATATATATATATATATATATATATATATTTGTTTAATTCTATTAAATTTTATCATTATAATATACTCTCTCCTAGATACTTTAATATTTCTTTTAAATAAAGAGTAAGGAATTTAATAAATCATCTCAACATATGTAGTTAGTCTATGTTTTTTGTTAGTTGAAATTTAGTATTTGAATTTGAGGAAATCACACTTGTATAGTTATTAAGTTATGAAATATGCATTATTGAATTTTACGCAACAAACTACATGAAAAATATGTAAACTTAACACTAGCAACGTATATCATTTTATGACATTGTGACATCACATGTAAATTTAAACAAATATATATCATTGTTGCCTATCACTAGGTAAACCACCAACCGGGATGAAAATTAAATGGGTGTTTCTTCTTTCCCCCCTAATTATTCTAAATCCAAAAAGATAGTACACAAATTTTGTAGCAGCTAGCCAACTTATTAATGTTATCGCACAACTTTATATGCTGATAAATATAAATTTTGTCCAGGTGTCTTTGGTGCTTTCAAGGGTAATAAGATATTTGTAACATACTCCCTTCATTTTTTATTAAGTGTTTTTTAATTTAAATCACACTGAGCAAGATCAATAATTTATTTTTTATTAAGTATTTTTTAATTCAAATCACACAAAACAAAATTAATAATTAATAAGTATAATATCATTAATTTTTTTTTATATTATAACACGATTACCCTTATTTAATATGTATAGAAAAAAAAGATACTTGTATTTTCTTAAAATATGAAAAGGATAATAAAGAACAAATAATTTTGTTTTTGTCTTAAAATGTGAGAAAAACAACTAAAAAAGAAAAAGAGCTAAACTCTAGATAAATAACTAAATAAAAAGGGAGATAGTACATAATACCTCTTGCCAACTTGATAAATATATTTGTGAAACTCACAAATTCTAAAACACAGACCTCTTATAGAAGAGAGAGTATTGATCATATTAGCCAACTGTTAGGTCTAATAAAATCATTTTCCATAGACATTGTCTTTTTATTTGTGTTGATGTTTCCCAAGAATGAATAATCATTGGAACTATTTCATCCTTACGCTATTTCTGTCATTGTTTCCTAATTATTTTCTGATTTTGATATAATGAACTTTTTACTTTTTAGGACAAATTTATCTTGAGTGAACACCTAATTCTATGTTTCTAGGGAACGTGGAAATAACTAATTACCAAAGGTATGGTATGGTATGATATCAAAAAATAAAGGAAAAAGGAAAACAAAAATAGATGAATTGTCATATGCCTTTTTACTTTAAAGCATTACAAAAGACAAACTTCGTCAAAACAAAAATAGATCAATTGTCAATTTTGCCTTTTCTTTATAAAGTCCATAAAACTTCATCAGTTTATGTAGAATTACACAAAACAAACTGCAGAATTGGACTGAAAGTTGATACAATTGACAATACTATGATAAGAATACATAAAAATGCTACAATAAACCCAAGTTTTATCAAACCCACCCCTCCCCCATCAAATAGGTGATGCAAGATCGTCTCTTTGATTCATTTGCTCTTAATTTTTGCGTGCTGTGCTTAATTTTTCCTGTGTGGAAAAAATCAAATACTGGAGCCAAAATCTGAGCTGCAAACTTCAGGCCTCAGTTCAATAGGAGACGACCATGCTGTGAAATGATTGTTATAGCCCTCCACGTCCTGAGATACAAAGTGAAGGTCAGTATCTATTTCCAAAGGCAAAACCATAAATGGTTTCTTGTAGATTTATAAATATAGCTGCACACCCTTCTTCAACTGCAGAAAGGCCAACAAGAGCAGCAAGAAAACCATCTAGTATCATTGGCTGCTTCAGGATTTTGAGGCTCTGTTTGTTGTTTGGCTGGTGTCTCAGCAGCAGCCTTTGTAGGTGTTTCACTTTCACCTCCCATTCTGATATATAAAAGAGACAAATTCATAACCATAAATTAGATCCTTGAACATGATTTCTAGATATGTGCAACAGAAGATTAGAAATTTAGTTTTATTTATCAGTGTAAAGTTTGTAATGACTACAGTGTAGATTTAGGAAATGAAGCCAAGGTTAATAGCTATATTCCACAGAAAATAATAAGCTATTTTGCTCCAAACTTGTTTGCCATGAAGAGAGAAAACTATAGTCATCTAAGCAGACATTTTATCGCTTACTTTCTGCAGTGCTCAAGGCTTTCTATGCGAATGATGAGACTACCAGTATTAGACTAAACAAGGAATATATGCATTAGACTCTCCCATTTATGAATTTAACATAGGTAGTTTGCATTGATGTGCTTCTTAAAAGCTACCTATATATGTACGGAAACAACTTCTTACCCTTGGAATGCAAAAGATACACTGCTGCGGCCACTTCCATTAGATAGGTGGGAAACATTAGCAGAAGTATGAGAGCCATCAGCAGGCATCGACTTTTTGTCATTATCTTCAGTTGATGTCACCTTCACAGTTCGACAAGCTTCTTCATTTTCCATAGAATCCCTCCCCACTGTCCCCATACTAGAACCACTCTTTCTGCCATTATCTGATGGCGCTTCAATAACCACTGGTAGGCTACGGAAATTACCAGACCTGGTTTCAGTAATAGGGGGCAGCCCGGATACAGAGTTCCTCCATTCATCGGGACTTTTCAGTTCTCCAGACTTCATCATCAAATTAAACTGTTCCCGAGAAAAACTGTTATTCCCCATTTGAATACTAAACAATGACTCATTTGATGCCATACTCCATTCCGTAGCTCCCCCAGTTTTAGTAACAAAAACAGATGCTGGAATTCGATTTGGGTCATATCCAGCAGGCCTTCCCATTGTTTGAACTGGAGGAGATGCTGTGGGCAATGGATTTGATGTGTTCCATTCTTTAGGCAATTCAGATGAATAATGGCCTGCCCTTGGGGATACACTCACAATGCTCCACTCGGGTACTGGTGATCTAGCATCATCTTGGTCAAATTTAGTAGAAGAAATAGCATCCTTTTCATCACCATTTAACTCCAACGGATTAGAATTTGACGAAACTGATGACAATGAAGCTGAAGATGAAGAAGACGATGACGATACAGAAGAAGGTGAAGACACGGGAGAACTATCTTCCTGAGTAAGTGGACAATCACCATTACTATTGGTATCCTCGAGGTGAGTTTTTTGATGTTTGCTGCTTCCACTTTCAGATTCCATTTTTAGCCTAGCTAGAGCAAGGGGCCAAGCCTAAGATGCCTTATCTCAGGTTAAAAACCAATATATTTTCTACACTGCACAATAACAAAGCACAATAGTATATTCAGATTTGAGAAATTATTATAAGCAAAAGGCTTTACAAAATATGCAGATTCAAGAACAGGTCAAGTATCCAAGAATATTATTTATGTAAAGAAATACATTTACAGGTACTATATCCCACAATGAAAACAACTCGATATGTTATAACCAAGTTTGTGTACTTATCATCTTCTCGTTTTTCAACAGACAAGTCTATAAAAATCGCTAATTAGTATAAAACGGGTAAGAAATTAGCAACTTATCCAACACCATAGCAAAAGTACCATTCATGAAGCTATGAGCATATACCAAATATGAATTACAGATAAAAGTACCCAAAAGCTTTTTTGCAAGCCACGTGCCCTTAATATAACAAGGTCATTTGACACAGAAAGGTACACATAATACCCTTCTATATCAAACTGATCAAGAACTCCTATTGCATTTTGGGAATAATTCAAAAAGTTGACACCAATCTAACTCTTTCTTGACTTGAAACAAGGGCATTAATCTATAATATTAATGGTGTGTGAAGTCGAGTTTAAAGTACAAAAATGTTCTTCTGATGCAATATAAACTCATAAAAACCAGTTTGAATTAACAACTGCAATTGATTGAAAAAATCATGCTCCATGAAAAAATACATAGATTCTCTATAATAACGCGCGAACTATTCTTGAAAATAAAACAAAAATAGAAGAAGAATTCAATCAAATTATTAATCAGTTTGACATGATTCAATCAATCCATTTCAGGAATTTATTTTAGAGCAGATGGGTATAATTTAATAACATCAAATTACCCATATAAAAAATGAAAGAAATCAAAAAAAAAAGTACAATTAAGAAAAGGGCAACCGGTAAATAGAAAGAAGGGCATAAGAAATTCAACTTACTAACTTTCTGGAGAAAATATAAAGAATCCCCTTGACGACCCAGCTGGTAAAATCAAGAATCTGAAGCAGGAAGCTTCAGAAAGAAAGAAGGGATCAAACCATAAACCTGAAACTTGGGGAATTGAGGTTTGGAGAGAAATGGGGTTAAGGGTTTATTTTGAAAAGACGAGGTTTTGTTTAATGAAGCGATCATGTCGGAATGGCTTCAACGCAATTTAACTACCTTGACGCGGGAAGATTTGTTACAATTTCTTTAACGGGGTGTAATCTACTAACGTTGCATCGTTTATTCGTTGTTTTTGTTTCTCTATAAATAGGGCATTACCAATCAAACAATAGGGCATTTCAACCATTACCAATATAGAAAAACTCAGAAAAGGATATTCACTTAAAATAGGGTATTTCAAACATTAACATTTCCAAAATAAGCAATTGTCTTTTTTAAGTCACTGTGTGTCTATTCATTACAGCCTCCTCGAGGTTCCTTTACAAATATTTCCGCAAATGTTAAAACTTGAGATGGTTTTTTATCTTTAGAAAAATAAAAAGATATGAACTTCTTTGTTATCTTAAGATTCTGTTTGTTTTACAAAATTAATTTTCTCAATCTTCTGTTACTTGACTGATGCGAAAAACTTTTTAAAAATTACTCTTTATAAAAATTCGAAAGAAAACAAGCACCGTTGTTCCCTTTTAGATTTTGATTTTAACTTGGGTATTTCAAAAAAAAAAAACCGACTTTTAAAGAATGACAATTATCTTGTGATGACAAAAAATACTTAATTATTATCTACCAGAGTAATAATGATAATAATAATATGATAAAACAAATAAAATAGTACGAATATTAATAATAGAAATAATAATTTATTGAATGCTAATAATTATTATTATTATTAATTTAGATATATATAACTACCTAGTTGCTTGAAACATTTATAAAGTTTATCTTTTGGGTGCGTACTAACATTTATTTGTCAATTCTTTAGAAGGATAAATTGTAAATCAAATCATATTGAAGCTAGGAATTTTAAGGATAATTTGGATAATATTTACAGAAATAAGGGTAGTTGTGTAAAAAATACAAGAATGGGAGGGGCTCTAGTTTATCAGGCTATCCACTTCGGAACTTCTGTTTTGTGCTCTGAATACTCTCTTCTTCCCAGCAGAAAAGAATGCACAGAGCTGCTGCTAAAGCCATAACCGTGACAAAGGCTTGGGATCTCAACAATGGCATTCGAATTTTCAATTGTAAGCTGCACACATCTTTGCTTTCACCTCCTTTTTCAAGATTAGAGATACAAAATAAATTTACGAAATCTTATAATTTAAATTTAGAATGAATTCTTATAATTTTAAAATTTATGAGGTATGAGTATACGAATAATACTTTAAATACAAATGTTTGTAGTTTGATATTTTTATAAATTCATATCACGAAGGAAATATTAAGATTTGCAAATGATATTACGTTCAAAGATAAATATATGTCTAATTTTATAATGTAGTGACTATTAATTAGTCATGCTCTTCTAATTATAAGAAAAACTTGTTATTTGTACATGTAATTTTCAACCAAATATGTAATATTAATATTTGTCTAAAATCCAAATATAACTTTTTTTGTCAAAACAAATAGAATATAGACCGGTCTAATTACCGCTATGTTTCGAAGTGAATGAGCATGTTACTTGTTTTATAGATCCTTCTCTGAGATTTTGGACACTAGTATATAGAATCTCTAACACAAGTAATCAATCTTGTAGGGAACAATGTACCACCAAGACTCCACCAACCTGAAGCTCATGTTATATTGAAGTCACAAGCTGTTACGCAACTTCATGTACTTCCTAAACTTGCAAGCCAAAATAGAAATACAGGAAAGGTAAATATCACTGCTTTTGTTGCTCATTAACTTGCTCCCATTGATTGCATTTCAATTGGTATACTCAATTCTCTTTAGCACGAGTCCCACTTTTCTTGATGGTTGGTTGCGCGCCCTAAATCACTGGTGTTTGCCCACCCGTAATGTACTCAACTCATTGTATCAAAGGGCGATCAACCATCAACAATCTTATATTCGGATATTAAGAAATACACAGATATTGAGAAATCACTTATTGTCGTGTGATATTTGTATATGTAGTCCCCCGTCTGCTTTTTTATTATTATTTTTTGGCAATAGGTTTTGTCAATGAGGAGGAGAAGGGCAAACTTAGCATCAGATACTTACGTACTGATGGAACCAGGTGAGAGCGAGGTGTTTGTTTCTGAGGATGAATTGAGGGCAAAGTTGAAGAATTGGCTTCAAAACTGGCCAGGGAAGGCCCTCCCACCTGACCTTGCAAGATTTGAAAACATTGATGATGCTGTTTCTTTCCTTGTTTCTTCTGTTTGTGAACTTGAAATCGATGGAGATGTCGGCTCTATTCAATGGTATGAAGTTCGTTTACAATGAATATTAATATATGTTATATAAGCAACCAATTTACTACCCTCATTGTAAAACATTTTCCTTGCATGAAACGGAGCTTTATACGACTAGCAGCTGGCTAGCATTCTTTGCTGTTTGCTGATTTTCATTTTTCCTTTTCTTAAAATCAAGGCTTCCTCTGCTTTATTCACCACTAACCTTTTTTAGGGAAAAATATTGAACATCGTCACAAACCATTGAAATTTCTAGTCAAGCTAGCATAATAATAAGTTGTCTTTAGTCCAATATATCACATGGATACATCATAGATGTACATACAAAGACTGATACTGAAGAAAGAGTACTACAAATATTATTCATTTCTCAGATTTGACCAACAAATCAATATTTGTGGGCTACATATATATGGAGTGGTCAACACTTCAAATCCGCAAAAAGACCCAAATCTTGGAACTTCGAATCCTCGGTCTGAAAAATTGGAAAAAGAAAACCGAGTAATTAAAATCCACAACAATAACTGAATTAGCAGAATAAAGTTACCTAAAAAGAAATAACATCAAGTATTTAATTTTGTGTTACCTTGTGTTGATTTATAGTAGGTGGTAAGAGAGGTATAGACTTTCTATTTCTGGTAAGAAGACCTTTAGAAACTGGAGACATCATCTGATCAGTTGGACTGGTATACCTGCCAAGAGAAAGTAATCTCAACACACACAAGCACAAATCTCATGACTTGCAATAAAAGTCCATACGAAAATAAGTTATTTTCGTTATTTCGACAATACAATATAAAAAAAGTTGTTACCTTTCGGGGTATTTAAATGGTTTCGGGACCTTAAGTCGATCTGGGGTGCTAGTTTTTCGTATCTCATTAGCAGAAGTTGGAGAATTCAGATCCTTTGATTGATTCTGAATCGGAGTTTCATGATTGCCTTGTGAAGGAGATGAAGTTTCTGGAGAAGTTTCGATCATTTTCTCCATTTGATTGAGGTGGGCTACTAGTAAAATTCAAGAAAAACGAGAGATGATCGGAATGGAGATAATGAGATTCTGAAATGATGAATGAAGTTGGTAGTAGATATATTAGTGGGGGAGTTAGTAGATATAGTACATGATTTATTTTTATGAAAAAGAAGAGGTTACCGTTTGAGTGACCTGAAGTGCAACGGTCGACGATGGATGGCCAGGTGACAAAAAGACATACAAATAAAAAACAAAGTGTGTGCTACTATAATAATACTATGTAATATATATGTTTTAATAAAATATGAATGGGATGGCTGCTTATTTATAAATGAAAAAAACATGGAACGGTCAAATTTGGGTTGTTTATCATGATGCCCTTCAATCAACTGGTTGCTTTCATATTTTTGGATTTATCGTATCATGCAAAAGAATGATATTGTGTCTATCGGCTTTGTGCAAACGATAAGAACCAAAATATTTTGTTTCTTTTCAAAATAATTGCTTATTAATGTTATTCTCTCCGATGGACATTTTAATGATGCACAAATTTGGTTGATATAGTATTATTGAATTCAACCTAATATCGGTTAAGGAACAATCTCAAGTCGGTCACAATTTTTAACAAAAATTTCCTAAAAATCATCCCTAAATTTTATACTTCATTTCTGAATTTTCTCCTTTTAAAATTATTTATTAAATTATATGTTTACCCTTCCATCGTATTCTTTTTTAATCTCTGTTTTAATTATCTTTTTATTTTAATTTTATGATAATTATAATTTCTCTCTCTTTCCACTTTTTTCTTCTAATTTATTTCAAAGCGTTGTCTATATAATTTTCACGATCAAACTCCCTTATTCATTTTTCATCAAATATTTCTCTTTTCACGTCTCCAAAAATTTTTACTTTTATTCTTTCTTTCTTCTTCTTCTTTTTTTTTTTTTTCATATTTTCACCGTCCCTATCAACATAATTTCTCAAGTCATCTATTACCTTTGCCACGAATTTCAATCAAACTCCCTTGTTCATTTTTCATCAAATATTTCTCTTTTCATGTCTCCAGAAATTTTTACTTCTATTCTTTCTTTCTTCCTTTTTTTTTTTCTTCACATTTCCACCATCCCTATCAACATGATTTCCCAAGTCATCAACTACCTTTGCCACTAATTTTAATCAATCATTACTACCATGAATCTGTTTAGTTACTTGTCTCTTCAATCTTATTCCATTTATGCACTTTGCAGTACGTTTATTTGGTATGTTTATTATAGTGCAGTAATTTTATTAATGTCATATTGTGAATTTATTTGGTATATTTATTGTCGTATGTACAATGAAATTAAATACAATGAAATTAAATACAATGAATTTATTGGATACGTTTATTCTTTTACGGTGAGTTTGTCTTACAACACTCATTTGATGTTTACATTATATTTATGTTAATAATGAGTTTAATATTTTTAAGTTTTCGGTAAGATTACTACAAATTTAATGTTGAACGTGTGTTATGTTTACTTTCAATATTGTGGTTAATTTGATGTTGAACGTATTTTATGTTTACTTTCAATATTGTGGTTAATTCTATATAAACAGTGAGTTTATTACATATAAATATAAACAGTGAGTTTACTATATATAATTTACGAAAAAGTTTTTTTATACAGTAAGTATATAAATATAGAATGTTAGACACCTTTTAAATATTAAAATTATAAAAAAAAATCCAGCAAATTTATTATTTTTTAGAAAATTTCTTATTGTAACAATGAGTTTACTTTCTTACACACTGTGAATTTATTACAAATTTACAGTATAATTATTGTAAAACATTAAATTTATATTTACAATATATTTAATATTGCAAATCTACAGTAACATTATTATAAATTTAATGTTAAACGTATGTTACTTAAGTTTAATATTTAATTTTAACGGTGAGGCTAATGACAATAATTATAATTTACACAATAAGATCGTTGTTATTATAATTTTTGTTGTTATAAATTTAATAGTTACGTATGATTAGAAAACAATTTCTTTCTACGATAATTTGAAAATAATGATATTAAAGTTAATGTCAAGGAAAGAATAACTGCATATGACTGGATAAAGAATTTTTTGGTCTGGAAGTCTCCGTTTTAAAATTAGATGTTTAAGCGTTGTACGGCAAAATCATATTCTACTTTTGTTAAAAAGAAAGAAAAAGAGAGAGAATATAAGTATAAAAGGAAAAAGTAATAAAAATTATCCCAGTTCAAACGCAACATTAATCATAACATAAATAATATGATCAACCCATTGGATCAGAGTGTATCCATATATGCATTGTTTTAGAGATGGAATACCGATTAAAAATAATATTGTCACTAACCAAAGTGCTAATTTTGTTATTGGTTTATGAGTTTGTGGTGGGGACAACATTTCTGTTTGTTTCTCATACCTGATGACATATGGTATTAAATGATGATCTTTTACACTTTTTATAAGACCAAAACCCTTGGCCCAATCCAAATGAAAATGTCAGCCCAGACATCTTTTGAACTTCGTTAGTTTCTGCTATCATAAAAGGTGTCTATACCACTTAATACAGAAGGGTGAAAAAATAAAACTATAACTCATAAACAGTCATCAATCGTTCATTTATCCAAATGGCATTAATTCAGCGAATTCCGTGATTATTGCCACTTAACTGAGTTAAATATATCTATTTTTTTTTAAATTAAATATTTTACTTTAGAGTTTATCTGAGTGTCTTTTAGACTTATTAAATGAGTAGCATAACCCTGTTGACTTGTTAGGAATTGGCACATGAAGATATATACGAGTAAAAACAAAATCATACGTATTAACCTCTTGGTAATCCATATATAAACAATTATAAGTAATTTAAAAAGGAAATTACGATTTATTATAAATACACATTAATATTTTATAATATATGTTACATAACACTTTACATAGGCACACCCTTTTTAATTATTATAAATTTAATTCACTATTGCGATACACTTTGCATATTTTACTTTTTCATATATAAAATTGGATAAAATATTAGCCAATCACAAAAATAAAAAATTTGTATGTATTTTTAAAAAAATTTAAAAAAAGTATTCAAATATTATGACCCGCTACTGATCTAATTCCTTTCTAGAATAGATGGAAATAGTCATATAGAATGATCAAATTTGAGCTTCTGAAATTACTTGACCCCACATTATAGTGTTTAAACTCGTATATTTTTATTATAAATTATATAGTATTCCGCTCGGTATTAATCCTGAAAATGCAATTAAAAACTCAGTAAATATATTCAAAATACAATAACACATCCAACCAGATAAACATTAATCAGGCAGGTTAGATGTCCATTTTGTGGACTTGGTATATAACTAACTGTACATACGTAATATTATACCGTACTAAATGGTTTATCTGAGGTCAGCTTTTGTTAATTAATTGATGGGCATCTAGTAAAAGACAAAAGAGAGGTCGGGATTGAGACTTTCTGGCACAAAAGGAAGAAAAAAAACATACTTAAAAGTTATTTTTTTTATCAATAATATTTGGCTCAGTGTAGCTTGCTAATAATATTAGACTTACCTAAATTATAATCTTATCCATAAAAATGAAAAACCAATTTCAAAATATAAATTACTGTTTTCATCGAGTATTATTCAAGCACCGGCCACTGCTCAACCTTTCTGCCCTTTCATACTTCCGGTCACAGTGTGTGTATCTTTCATCTGGATAGTACTCCATCCTTTTCGAAATATGTTCGACGTATATAGACAAAAGTAATTATTTTCAAATAATTAAATATTATTTTATTCGTTTCAAACTATTTTTGTGAAATCCAAAAATTTAAAATTGAAGTGAAGTATTTTATTTTTAATATGTTTAAAGTGAAATATCATAAAATATATGAAAGATACTTTTAAATACAAATTTTTATATTTTGATATCCTTATAAATTCATATTACAAATGAAATTATAACAATTAGAAATAATGCTACATTAAAATAAAAATGTATATTTAATTTTAAAATGGCCGGAGTAACTAAAAAGAGGTCAGAATTGAGGCTTTTTGATATCCCTCAACAAAAAAAAGAAAACAGATTTTTAAATTTTAACCATAACAACGAAAAAGAACATGAAATATGGGAATGCTTCTAATTTTAACAGAACATTAGAAAATTCTATATATATATATAGTTTTCAATAACTTCTTCTGTATAAAGACTAATACAGTATTAAAAATAGCAATTTCTATTCATAATTTATTCATCAGACATAAAAAGAGGTAAATAATATTGTGTACTATCAAATTTTTCGAGACCTGTGCCTTAAAATCAAAATTATCAAAAGGAAATTCAGAATGAGACAAAGAAGTGTTGACATTTGTAGTGTATTTTTACTGGCAAAAGTAACAACAATAAGCAAGAGTCAACAATTTTTCTCTGAAATGTTACACGTGAAAGTCAAACAATCAAACCATTCATGGTACCCTTGTTATGTCAATAAACAAGTCAGTGTCTTCATGTTAAAACCAATTCTACCACGAGTTTGATCAACAAGAAAATCGTTACTTCTATATTTATTTTTATGATTCACATATAAGTATAATCTTTTATGTATATACGTTATGTCAGTATAAGAGTTAAAATTTATGTAAAAAAATCAATGTGAAAGTAATAATTTTCTGTAGATAAAAATATATGATCGTTGTACTATCAATTAATTATATAGAATTACGAGCGACTATGATGAATTATAATATGATAAACCCCACCATAAATAAGTTATATACTTATATAGTTTGCAATATTCTTAAATGTTGTAAAATTAATGAACATATATCCTTGTTATTTGAATGCTCCATATAAAAAATTCTATGAGGTAACTTTAAGAAAAAGTCATGATATAATTTAAAACAAATAGGGGTATTTGAATATATTGGTTTAAGACAGTTTTTCAAAGGGACTATTAAGTAGTTTATGGTATAGTAGTGGTATCATTTTGGTCCTTGGTTTATATACTCTCTTTAGAAAAACTATGAACAAATAATAGAAGATAAGACCACAGAAAATGGAGTAATGGTCCTCCTGACTAGGAACAGTCAATTATGTTGACATTTTCAAGTCGTCCCCTTTCAGTCCTATACATCGGTGTGTGTATAATTATATATACGAAATATACATATATGTCAATTATGTGCGTATGTGTTATGTGTCTATATGTACAAAAATTTATACGAAGAAGGTAGGTAAAGCACAAAACAAAATTCATGAACTCAATCTAAAAAAAAAAACAAAACAAACCAAACATACCTCGCATGTTTGGTTTGCTACTGCCCTAGCTCGACAACATGGAGAATTGGGAATGCTGATGATCTTGACTCTGGAATCTTGACTGGGGTGAACAAATATTAATTCGAAGCTTAGTATCTACCCATTTTTAACCAAATTAATTATAAACACCACTCACATTACTTGATTTGCATTTATATTTAAAAGGTCCAGAAAGAGTTGGGAAGTTCTCCTGAACTATGTGAGTCCTGATACAGATGAATCTTGAATTCTTACCCCAACAAAAAAAATTACTACCTTAGTTCCAAAGGCTATGACGTTTAATTCTTTTTTTATGTAATTTTAGGTAAATTTTGGTATATGTTAAATAGCTTATAAATTTAATTTTTATATCATGTTAATCTCCATTTAAAATATTTTTAGTTTTTGATTTTTAATTTAAAAAAATAAAATATTTAACGTATATTAAACTTGATCTAAAAATACGTGTAAAAAATCAAACGTCATATATTTTGGAATTAAGAGAGTGACAATTACTACTCTTATTGTAGTTTAAAAAACATTATTATAGTACTACCTTAGTTCAAAAATAAAGAATATGATTTGACCTTCTGAATAAAATGATTGTATATTGAATTCAAAATTTAATGAAACCCATAAAAATTTTAAATGTAAATTATATTATAATAAAAGTTTTTTTAATAAATTATAATAATTATATCAATTAAATTATTCATATTAACTCAAAGTTTAGGGTGCATTTGTTCTCAGTTTTATCTATGAGACTAGACCAATTAATCTCTTTTAAAAATTCATACTATTTTTTTTGTAAAGGTTAGATTGGAGTGTTAATCGCATTTAGCAAATAATTCCCCATATGAAAGATTAAATAAACGTGAGAGAATAGATGAATTTCTTAATCTTGGGTCTAATTTTGAATTTTTGTGTATATTTCATTTAATTTGAAATAACAGCCTGAAATAAAACAAAAAATTACAAAATAATTCATTTTTAATTTAATTCGATGAAATAGTCCAATTTTAAGTAATAATTCGAAGGACCATTAATTCCAAAAAAAATACATTCCTAGCATCAGCATGTTGTCACTTGACTTTTAAAAAAAAATTATCTTCAATTCTGAAATGGATGGCCGTACATTACAAAGGTATTAAATTTATACCGTTGAAACACATCCACCTTATGGCCAATATGTAGTATTCATGTAGGACTTACAACTAACACTTCCAAGTTGAATACTTTATATGATTTTGAACAGCCTGAACTCTTTGATTATTTTTCTATTAATTAAATAAATCCAACTGAACTCTATGATTATTTTTTTTCTATTAATTAAATAAATGGATTATTATAATAAACTCAAAAGAATATTTTCCTCCGCGTACACAGTGATACATCGTGATTTTTATCATATCATTCATGATGTGAACCTAATGGCCGTCATTCACCTATGAATGTTTGCAAATTTATGACGTATGCAATACTTAATTTAATTAATACTTATTTTTTGAATGGATCAAACAGATAAATAAAATGGAATTATAAGAAGTTTGAAATCAAAAGATTGATAAAGAAATAAAGGTTTACATTATTTATTTAATTGCAAACACAAATAATTAATGTGATTCAAAGTATAAGATTTAAGTTGCGTTTTAATCAAGAAAATTGAATGATAAGAGAAATATATCAAAAATTAATAAAAAATAGTAATGGAATAAGCGATAAAAATCCAGAAATATCTGGAAATTATGAAAGTCTGAGACCAATGAGTGTAGGACAAAGTAGCCAGTCAAATATTAGAGACAAATTACGAAACTACGAGTGACTGATTTCCACAACATCGGCGGCAGGAAGAAGGAGGAGCACAATATTGGAATGCACATGAACACAGATTATAACTACCTTCACCATGTGGTAAGTGGAGAACTTCATTTAATCATCCTTTCCGTTTTACATAATTGTCCCATTTATCTTTTAAACATTTTCCACAAAGAAAGAAGACCCTTGAATGGTCAATCAGACCAGAAAATTAAAAATTAAAAAAACCAATCCCTAAAATCTTAAATAAATACCAGAAAGGCTCCAAAAGTTGCAGAGATCGTCCACAGGAAAAAGTCTTAGCTTGGCAGCTCAGAATAGTCACTTCCTCTGAGAATCTCAGATCATAACTCAAAAGGGTCAGTTTATTTCTCCTTAGTTTCTTCCTTTTTGAGCTGCGTTTCAACTGGTTCTTGTTGTTGAATGTTTATTTTTATAAAGATCTGATTTTGGGGGACTTTTCTTCTTGATTTTGTCACTTTTCCCTTGAAAATCTGTAGTGTTATCTCCTTTTGAACTCTTTCATGTTAAAAGCTTGAATCCTAGTTGTGATTTCTTGTTGCCCTTTGACTTGGTCCACTGGATACTCCTTGCACTTTCATCTGTCTTCTACTTGAACACCCTCCTAGAATTTTGGGATTGTAATTGTATGGCATAATCCTCAGATTTCTTGCTTACCAATTTTTTTGCTGTGTTTCCTTTTCATCTCCTCCTCTGTATTTCGCTTCTTTACTGACCAATTTGATCATTCTTTATTGGGAACTGATATCTTTTTAGTTGATAATTGAATTAGGGCGTGTTCGCCAATCTAGATTAGGACATTTTCTGTTCTTGATAGAAAACAATTTGTGGGTAATTCAAGTTGTTGTTAGTTCGTGTCTGTGTTGAGGTGATTCTTTGTAATCTTGAGGTATTATATGCTATGGAGGACGGTAGATCTGTAATTCCTACTCTGGAAGGAGAAGACAACTTAATTGCTGCTGCACAGCACATAGTGAAGGCATTGGAGACTAAAAAAAATTTGACAGATGATGCGAGGAAAATCTTGGTGGAGCTGGGCTCCCAATTGTCTAGCATCTCTAGAGCCCCTGAAAACAAAGATGAGGAAGTGAGTGATATTGAAAAGCGGCTCAATCTGATTCACGACAAAGTCATGAATTGGGAGGTTGGTCAGTTAATGATATGGGATTGTGGCCCTGAAGAAGCTAATGATTATTTAAAGGCGGTGGATGAAGCCCGTAGATTGGCTGAAAGTTTCGAAAGTTTGAGTCTGAACAAAGATAGTAAAGAGAATGCACTCATGCGGAAGGCTAATGAAATTCTTCAGATGGCCATGGCCAGACTTGAGGAGGAACTTAGGCACATATTGGTTCAGTACAGGCAGCCCTTTGAGCCTGAGCACATGTCATTTCGTTCCAGCGAAGATGATACTGTGGATGAGAATTCAATTATCTCATTTGGAGATGACTCAGTGGATGATGGGATTCAGAGAGATAGTATCAGTAGAGGTGCAGAAGAATACATTATTGACTTGATCCATCGCGATGTCATTCCTGATCTCAAATGCATTGTTAATTTGATGTTTGATTCAAACTATGGTCAGGAGTGCTCTCAGGCGTATATAAGTGTCCGTAAAGATGCCTTAGATGACTGCCTCTTCATTCTTGAAGTGGAGAGATCAAGCATTGAGGACGTGCTGAAGATGGAATGGAACACCTTGAACTCAAGAATCAAAAGATGGATTCGAGCTATTAAAATTTTTGTGAGGGTCTATCTAGCTAGTGAAAAATGGCTGACGGATCAGATATTCGGGGAGCTCGAGTCAATTGGTGCTCTATGTTTTGCAGAGTCGTCAAAGGCTTCTATGATGCAGCTTCTGAATTTCGCAGAAGCAATTGCTGTCGGTCCTCACCAACCAGAAAAGTTGCTTCGCATTCTTGACATGTACGAGGTCTTAGAAAGTCTAATCCCTGACATTGATGCTCTATACCCTGATGAAATTGGATCGAATATTAAAACTGAGTGTCAGGATGTCCTAAAGAGGTTAGGAGATTGTGTGAAGGCCACTTTTCTCGATTTTAAGAGTGCTGTGGCATCAAATGTGTCAACCACTGCCTTTGCTGGTGGCGGAATCCACCATCTCACAAGGTATGTGATGAATTACATGAAGACCTTGACAGATTACACAGGTTCCCTCAATGTGCTGCTCAAAGAAAGTGAGACAGACAATCAGATTTCATTTTCCCCGGACTCAAGCCCAGGTTCTGAGGAAGATAGCAGGAGGAAAGAATCAAACACTCTTTCTCCAACGGGTGTACACTTCCGATCCCTTACATCAATTTTGTCATCTAACCTCGAGGAAAAATCCAAATTATACAAGGATGATTCTCTGGGGCATGTGTTCTTGATGAACAACATACATTACATGGCTGAAAAGGTCAAAGGTTCCGAGCTAAGAACAATTTTGCAAGATGACTGGATTCGTAAGCATAACTGGAAATTCCAGCAGCATGCCATGAATTATGAGCGAGCCACGTGGAGTTCAATCCTCTCCTTACTCAGGGATGAAGGTCTTTACAATCATGGCTCAAATACAATCTCGAAAACCCTTCTGAGGGATAGGCTACAAAGCTTTTATCTTGCATTTGAGGAAGTTTACAAGAGCCAAACCGGATGGACAATCCCGGATAGCCAGCTTCGTGAGGATCTTCGCATCTCAACATCCCTTAAGGTAATCCAGGCTTACCGGACATTTGTAGGTAGACATATCAACAACATTAGTGACAGACACATTAAGTACACTGCTGATGATCTCGAGAATCACCTTCTGGATCTATTTGAAGGGTCTCCAAGATCATTACACAGTTTCCATAGGAAGTGAATGTTCAAGATGTTATGGATTCAAATAATTTGTAAGAAACTATGTTCTGTGCTGCTTCATTGTTTTTACGACATTAGAATTATAAGATTTTGTTTGTTATATAATACCTTCAGGCTTTAGTAATCAGAATGTTGTGTTATTTACAACCATTATAAGATTCTCTTTTTAGCTTCGCATGAATGTGGATGTTGTACTTCTTACTACTGGTCATCTTAGCCTAGTCATGATCAATCTCAAGGGTGATGCATCAGTGGTCACCTTACAGAAACTTGCCAAAACCCAAGTCTCTTATCAATTTCAGCATTAAACTCTTTTAGGTGTAGTGGGTGTGTCCAAAATGTTATGGGGCATTGTATTTTTCCATCTTTTTGGATAGACTATTTATTAGCCACTCGTGTCTTAAAAGAGAATAAGGCCTACAAGAGTATGAAAAATTCATGAAAATAGTACCATAAATTGAAATTTCTGAACTGTATTTAAAATTGTTGTCCAGGTTTGTTTTTTCTTCTTTGTTTGAGATAAGTAGTTTCATAATTTTTTTAATGTTATTTTAAATTTCTCTAATCTTTTCAGCAAGTTTATACCAGTAAATATAATTTTGTTAGTTCTCGTTCAAATATTTGTGTTTTGTATAATAGAGTGTGATTTGTATTATAGTTAAAACTCATTATTATTCTAATGTCGCAGTTACTCCTTCCTTCAATTTTAATTGTTGAATTGGGCTTTTTTATTTGTTTTAATATAATTGTTGTGTAAAGGATTCAAGAAGAATCAAAGGATGTATTTATCTAAATAATTATCATATGTGATACCGTTAGTTTTCAATTTTTATGACATTTATTATAAAAAGTGACAATTAAAGTACGAGTAATTTTACATTAACATTAATGCAAAATAGTTACCACCATTAATATCGTTACTTATATGTATGGAAATTGCTTTGACTATAATCAAAAATAGACGAAGGAAGTATTTGATTTTTAAGCACTTGCTCTCTTTTTTCTTGGTAACAGAGGGGGGCGAAAGACCCAAAAAACAAAACAACCATTTTTAAAATTATACTATCATGTTATTTGAAGTAATATTAATAATAGTTATGATAGGACCACTAAACATTGGAGCTAATTGTAGTAGTTGTAGTTATAGTAGTAATTATTTAGTAATAAAGATTTTAGAGTTAGTTGAAATAATGGAATAGTGAAATGACATTTATAGAATTTCATGACTTTTTATAGTATAAAAATAAAAATATATCTTTGATGTTGGACAAAAAAAATTATGTATATTTAATTTGGAACGGATTGAGAATTAAGTTGAACCCGAAATACCTTCTTTTTTTTTTAGATTCAAACTAATTACATTCATTAAAATCAAATTACAAACAAAGAAGAATGATAAATCATCTCGTAATACACATAATTCAATTACATTATACTCATAAAAATAATAAAAATTAAGAACGTAATAAACCACCTCATAAATAAACTAAAAATCACATATTTAATCATAAAATCATAATTAGAATGTGAGAGACTATTAATCAATATTCTTGCGATAAATTAAAATTTATGACCAATGATTTGCTCAAAATGATACTGTAATTCGTTTTTCTGGAGTAAAAAAAAAGCAACCCCCTTGGGTTTAGATTTTCCCAAATAATCACGTGGCTTTCAAAAAAATTTAGCATGCGTGGTACCTTCACATCAATTCAAACTCAAATCTCAACTATTGGCATCAACGTCATTAACGGCGTTGATAATAGCAATTGTATCTTGAATTGAGATATGACCGACATAAAATACTATACTGAGGGCAACCCAATGCCCCTATTTATATAATTAGTATAATCGTTGATCAATAAATTATTAAATCCAAGATTATGGTTTAAAGTCTGTGTATATTGTATTATTTAACTCTTTTTTTAATTAAAAATTGTAAAATTAGTTGATTCTTCGCACTAAATTAAGACTAGTTAGAAATAAAATGCTAATCGAACATAGAATTAATCAGTTTTCTCCACAATACGTTGAGGGAGTAACTGATTAAATATCTAAAAGTAAAGCACTATTTGTTTTGGTGCGGACAAGAAAAACGGTACCTAATTGAGATAAACTTTGAATATCAGATATGTTATCAAAATAATAGGGGTCAACCTCCAACATTGAAATAATGAGAAATAAGTTTCATCGTCGAGAGGGAAACAACCTAACATTATCCATAAATATATAACTAAAACCAAAATATATAATTTTTTTTACATAAAAGATCATTGATTAAAAATCATTGTAATTAAAAAATGTAAAACTTCAATATATTATACTCCGTCATAAATTGTTGTAACTACTTAATCCTGATTGTAATTGTTGTAACTACTTAATCCTGATTGTAATTGTTGAATAATAGAGTTTTTCCTTTTTAACGTAACTTAGGTACTAATATACAATAATCAAATTAATAACCACAATATATCTTTAAGTTGCCACCATGGCATATAAGTTTGTGTGTATGTGTGTAATACATGTAAAATTTATTATCGTATGTAAAATTTATTATCGTTATATATATAATTTTCTAAATTATATGTTTTTGTTCAATACAGAGAAAGACAAAATAATTAGTAATCAAATTGTCAGTTTACTTTGATAATAAGGGATTCTCCCATATTGATATAAAGAATTTTCAAGATTTGAGTCGTTGACTCGTTAAGTTTAACTCAATTAGTTTGTGCGCTCATGTATAGTAAAGGTCTTTTTTGTTAAAACTCCAATTAGACTAGTTATGTTGTTTGATAGAGATTCTTTAGAGGTGTCTATGGAGAGGATTGTGATTTGTGAATTGTTAGTTCTATTAGTTTTCTGTGGTTTTAACCCTCTTTTATATATTAAAAAAAGATAAAACTGAAAAAAAAATATCTATTCAAATCAAAATCAAAAAATATTTGGATTTGAGTCAAGTGGAATTGTTTTTAATAATAATAGAAAAGGAAAAATAACCAAATTAATTGTGTAAATAGAGTTTACTTTGTCCTTAAAATATGGTTTATTAATTAATATATAGTAATAAATAATAAATTTGTTTAGAACTTATTTGGTTTCACTTGTTTATATAAATGAGTTAATTTTTAACATAATTTTTTGTTCGTTTAAAATTTTTAAGCTCACTAGAGTTCAAGAGTTTAACTAAGTTTAGTTAATTTATAATGTTTGGCTCGTTCGACTATTTAAACGAATCGATCTCGAATACAATTTTTTGTTCGTTAAGTAATATATATTTGATTGAATTCGACTCGTCACAACTGAGGGACAAACCTCGACTAGGCTCAGGTTAGTTCTTTTACAAACTTAGAAGAAATGAAATACATTATCTAATTTTTATTTTTATTTTAAAAGTGAAAATTTTGGTAATGAGTCTGAATTATGTTTTTTGTTTTTGTTAATATTCGAGTTAAATTGATTAATTTGGACCGTATTTTAGTTACTATTTGACAATTATTTTTTTTCCTTCTGATTTATGTTTTAAACTTTTTTCTTAATTTAATTTTTTTTTATTTTTATGGTTACAATGTTTTTAACCATTTGTTGGAATGAAAATGACTGACTTATCCTAAAAAGACGAAAACCTCAAGAATTCTCTCTCTGAAGGGGAACTATCACGTGCTCTGCGCGTGTACAACTTCTGCTAGACAGGTATATACATACTCCGGCTCTCCGGCAAATATCGCGCTTCGACGGAGAAGAAGGGAAAACAACTCCCAAGGTACGAACTCTGTTTCACATTCCTAGAAACCCAAGCCCTCTTCTCTTTTTTATTTTTTGATTTATCAATCTCGATCATCGATTATTTGTTAAAATTAGGGTTTAGGGTTTATCAGTTTGACAGTTGGTAACATTGTATGTTTGACAAAATGAAAACTTGACGCCTTATAAGTGTGATGTACTAGCAATTTTAGCTCTTATTAGGTGTTTGAAATCATATATGTATTGTTGATTGGCTTTTGATACTCTATTAGGTCCTTCTGTAGGTTTTTCTTGAGTGATTGATAATTATTTTCGGGAGTAGGTGTACCTATGTTGTAATCATGGTGTTTAGTTCGATAAGTAAGTGGGTGGTGCAAAAGTTTGATTTCAGATTATACTTGATCTGTATATTCCATGTCGACTGTTGAAAAAGCTACATATTGCATTCTCGAAAACTCATTTCTATGGATGGTATAAATTCATAATGTGTTTGCCAATATTGTTTTAACCTTTCCATTGGTCCATAATACACAGGATCACTAGGTAATAACATGATACATAATTAAATACCTACAGCTTTCTGTTGAATCTAGCTCGAAATTGGATTCTAATACTGTTGAGAATTGCATGTATACATAAAATTGAGAGATCTTGGACCCAGGTGGAATCCTGTGTAGTATAATCTGGGGAATTACAAACGAGAGAGTGAATTGATATTTATCAGTAGAGAGGAGGGAGCATAATAGTGGGTAGTCTCTGATCACTCCTCTTTAGTGTGTTCCAAGGAAATTGGTGTCTTGTGAATTGCCTTGGAGAAGCACTAGTGTGTCTCTGAAGATGTCTACAATCATTTAAGATAGCCTTCATCCTCAGAAATAGGTTTCTGACATTCCATTGGGTGTTTGTGTGGAGGAGATGGATGATAATGCAATTCTTTACTGCAAGGACGAGTTAAGTTAAACAGTTGTGTTTCACCACACAGTCTCTCACAGAGTCTCAGTTGTCTCTATTGCACGGTCTCTCTTGGGTGATGCCTTGTTCGGATAGAGGGTACTTACGTGCTTGGTATGAAGGTGAAGAAATAGCCGAAGGTGCCTTGTGATTGCCGCATAATATTTGCTAGGCTATTTGGAATGAACAGAACTACTATTCTGATGTCACGTATGTGCAGTTAGCTGAGCCTTGCTCATTGAAACATTGTTTTCTTTTGACTTCACGTGTTGTATGTAGTCGTCCAGTTTCGTTAATATTTTGCTAGTACTTCAGAGCTAGTATTCGTATGACAACTTTATGCTGTTTCCCGACACTCGCTTTGCATTCTGAGCCTTATTGAGCCTTATTTTCTTTTGATTTCATAAGAAAGCTGGTTTGTGGATGTTAATGTACTTTCTATCTCTTTTATATGTCAATCCTATAATTTTAGACAAGTAGTTTTATGCACCCAACTTTTCGGATGCAGTGTATTCACTTCCTTTTGTTGGTTATTAGCTATTGCTGGTGCCTTTTTTTCTACTGTTTACAACACTGTCTATTTGAGAATTTTTGCTTGTGTGCTATATAATATTCAATGCTGTCTCCCTCATAACTTGTTATTGATGTTTGTTTTTCCCTACTAGGTTGGATATGGCTTTCTTTGGCAGAATTGGTAATGTGTTTAGACAGGCAAGCAGCAAGCACATCAGCATAGAATTGTCTGCTTCAAATTTATCACTTTACCAAGCAGTGAGATGCATGTCATCTGCTAAACTCTTCGTCGGGGGTATGGTATTCTTTTATCTTTCTTATGTAATTTATTTTATTTTACTTGCAGATTCTTATATCGATGTGTTTACTGTAGGTCTTTCGTATGGTACTGATGAAACAAGTTTAAGAGAAGCATTTGCGCAATATGGGGAGGTTGTTGAAGGTATTCTTCTTTTTCTTCCTTCACTCGACATATTCTTTTGAAATTTAAACCATAAAGTATAAACTACATGCTCATTTGATGCTAGCTCTCGTTGTCTTTGCATCATTAATTATATGATAGCAACATCGCAACATTGTTTGGTGAAATTTTATTCAATCAGTAATGTGTTATATTAGTTAGATAGATAAAACTGTTTTATGATTAGATGAGCACTCTAGTTTTCTGAATCAATTTTGTCAAATTATGTAATTAATTTGGATATAAAGTTTAGTTACTTCTCGAATGAAGACATCTGCTTGAGAAGGCAGACACCATTTTACATACAACTGTCTGCCCCTTTTATAGGTGGACATTTTCATTTGACTAATGCTCTCCATGGATTACTTACCTACGTAGTGTACCTACCTACATACGTATATATACATTTATACATACAAACACAGAGATATACACATATGTATGTATATATACATTTATACATGCACATAGATACACACACAAGCACACATACACACACATATTTGTATTTCCTAATTAATTTACATGTTCTCTACATCCATACTGTTGGAAAACAAATTATTTAATTGAAATGACGTGAGTTGACCTACCTTGCACCAAAGTAATGGTTCACAGCCTTGCACACCCATTTCTTCCTATATAAATACTTGGACCCTTAATTACGATAAAGAGTAGTTTGGATAGCAACTCCAGATTAATTGAAAAGATTTGAGTAGGAATTGCTGTTAAGTTAAAACATGATAATTTAATTTATAACCAAATTAATTGTAGATTTGAACCAAATTGATTACTCCATCTTTCAAAAATTAGAGATACTTTTTTCTTTTCCAAGTTGCAAATGGACCATAACAGAGGGAGTATAAAGTACGTGATATGGCATCACCGCTACCTCCACTATATTATTTCCACCATCACTACCACTACTATCACTTCAAGTAACTAATAATTTTAAGTAAATACAATACTCCCTCCGGCCCCTCTCGTTTGCAACATTTGACATTTCCCAAATTTAAAAAAGTGTTAGTTTTGATGGAAGTGTCTATATTGCCCTTCGAATGAGTGGTGGAGAATGAATTAATTTGAAATGTGGAAAAGTAGTGGGAATGTGAAATGGTTAAAGGAAAGTGATGTGACATAAAATACATGTTAGAAGGGTAGTTTGGATAAATTAAATGAAAAAACTTTTCATATATGATATTGTTGCAAATGAATGAGACATCAAAAAGGAAAGTGGTTGCAAATGGACCAGGACGGAGGGAGTATTAAGGATATATTTGAAACTTAAAAATTATCTTTAAAAACTGTCGTTTTTGAATTGTACCTCTAATTTTGGATTTTGGAGTGGAGAGGGAGGCTTACAAGTGGATGAAAATTTGTATAATGATTCCAAGTTAATCAAAACAATTTGGATAAAAGGGTTCAAATTCAATATTTTGATAAATATAAGTTTAAACCAAATAAATTTTAAATAAGTGTCTTGTGAATATATTACTAATCAGAGACATATGAACGGATTAAATCTCTACTTGGTGTTTTGTACATACTTACATTGTGAAAGAGTGAGTTTTGTTTTATTTAATAATTTGGTGGTTGATAGTATAAAGAGTTGTGCATGTTTTGTGAGTTAGTTTGTTAGTAGAATACTAATAACATAAACAATAGAAATTTTTTTATTGAGTTTTGTATTATTATGAAACTAATAGCATGAACAATAAAAATTTTAAAGGGTAAAGGAATCTAGATATGTAGACCTTATATGCGTGCGACCTACCAAATGTTAAAGCTACTTGTCTATCTAACTGTATAGTTGAGGTACTTTTCAGTAAAATTTGGTATAAGTTTATTCTTGCAAATCTACTTACTTTCAAGTAATCATTGACCTATCAGGTTTCAGACTTTAATGAATTATGTAGCATCTTTGCATGACTGAGAAATTTGTAAGAACAATTTCATGCAACAGTGCCTTTCAGTCTTTAACAAGTTATTTTGACACGTTTTTTCACTGTAACTTTTTTTCTTTTTCTTTGTCTTTATTTTTAATTGTTGTTATTTTGGCAGCAAGGATAATCTTGGATCGTGATACTGGTAGGTCCAGAGGTTTTGGTTTTGTTAGCTTTTCATCAAGTGAAGAGGCTTCAAGTGCAATCCAGTCTATGGATGGTCAGGTACTAATTACACAATTTTCTTTATCCCTTGTCATTGTGACCTGTACCTAACAATTGCCATAAACTGATGCTTCGTTTTTCCACAATTGATGTTAAGTCATCTTATATATCGTAATATGGATTCATTACTTGAAATAAATACATATTGACCTTTGTGTGAGATAAATTATCATTTTTTGAAAATATGTAGTAACTTTTTTTACTCTATTTTCGTGGTTTCTTTATGTGGATTTCTTTAGTGTAGAAGTGTGAAATACAATAGGGATAGCAGATAAACTAAAATCCATCTGAGATGGATGTCTTCACTTTTCAATAAATAGAAAGCTGTTTTTGATCAATAGTCTGTAACCCTGTAAGTATCTTAAATTTCAACCCCTTCCAAAGGCCCCTGTTGGAGATGTTGACTTGTCTGCAGTAAATTAGTACTAGGTCATGCAGTTGAGGTAAATTGTTCAAATCTCCCTCCCTCAGTATGTCTTTGTATATGCAAATATAAGACGCTACTCTGCTAAACACTCTCCATTGGCTAAATAGGCTATTCACTGGAATAACATCAACTACACCAACTCTATGACCATTTTATCTGTTTCATTTATGATAACTAACCTCTTATCTATATTGCATCGCAAAGAGAGCTGAACCATCAGAATAACTCATAACTTTCCAGTGATAATAATCATAAGGCCACTTATGATAACTCTAATAAGATTATATTAAGTGTGAGTGAAATTTCTAGGTGTGGTAAATAGAAGTCAAGGGTTTAGGATGGCCATCAGTGATAATGACTATTTGTACATCTTCGATAGCGTTTTTCTATGATAGTGTGATATGCTTGTTGCTTTGAAGTAAATATGATGAATCATCCACTTTACGGATACGTCTTTTAATTTGTAATTTTACTGAATTTTCAGGATCTTCATGGCCGAAGGGTACGAGTCAACTATGCAACAGACAGACCTCGTCCAGGAGGATTTGGTGGTGGATATGGTGGTGGTGGGTATGGTGGTGGAGGTGGTGGCACCTATGGTGGTGGTGGATATGGTGGCGGAAGTGGTGGCTTTGGAGGTGGCAGCTACAATGGCGATTATAGAGGTGGTGGAGGTTATGGTGGTGGCAGTAACAATTATGCTGGAGATGATGGAAATTACAATAGAGGCAGTGATTTTGGTGTTGGTCCTGGTGGTGTTGGCAGTTTTGATGGTGGAAATAGTGGTAGCTTTGGTGGTGGTACAAATGCTGCAACTTTTGGCGCTGCTGCCAGTGGTGACAACTCTTTTGGTGGTGGAGATTCTGGTGGTGACATTGGCTTCACTGGTGCTGCATATACTGAAACCATGGGTACTGACGGAGGCGAGGAACCCCCAGAAGGCAATAACAAAGACGACAATGACGAGCCTGATGATGTTGCAAATACCAAGAGCTGAAGTCATTTTCTTTCAAGACTCTGTATTAGGGTCGTATTAAGCATAGTCACAATAAATATCTTCCATCTCTTCCCATGTTAATGAGGTAAGTGAACCTCAATAACGCATCCCCTACCCCTTCCCTGCTTCTCCTTTCCTCCCGTTTCTGGTGGATTGATGAAAAGACGCTAAAATTGCATATGGTTTTAAGATGCTCTTTTGTGGAGTGGTTTTTGTTATACATTTGTTTCTAGAATTCTGGGGACCAATTTTAGAGCTTCGACTCCGGTTCTCGTTTCTGCGTCATGAAAAAGCCATTGAAATTGTAGGAGTATTAACTTTGACAATTTTTGTGGACTCGAGAAATATCAATTGGGGAGTGGTGACTGCTTGGAGTTGGAATTTTGAATTTATGATTTAAACAAATCAATGACAAACCTTCTAGGGTACTCTAGTTACAAATTTAAGAAAATGTGGAATAAAACAGTAAAAGGTTCCAACTAATTACAAATTAAAAAAAGTTAATGTGGAATGAAACAGTAAAAAGTTCTAAAAGTTCAAAATTTTATCCTATCTGTCATTGATTTTGTTTTTTAATTTATTTATTTAGGATAATATTGAAAGATTCATATGTTTGTGTTTTTTCATATGTATTTGATATGTAAAAATTATATAGGTGTTAAGATAATTGTGCTATAATTCGCATTTCAATTCCGATTCACTAATTTTATGTCTATGAATTTATAATATATCTAAAAAATCAAACTGTACCGATTAAAAGAGTATTAAAAGATATAGTAGTACACAAAATTTTAATTTATTTCTTATAGCATGGTTTTATAATTATGTAAAATTTGTATATTTTCAGTGGTTAAAATATATTGATTTTTATATGATTATAAAAATTATGTAAAAGAGGTCAAAAAAATTACATATAATTTATTTTTGCATGCTCTTTTAATTCGTATAGTTAAATTTTTCTCATATATTTTGAAAATTGAAGAATAACACGAGTGGCTAGAATTATAAAAATGAGTTATAACTCAATTCTCATTTTTTCAATTTTATATGTATTTGTGTGTGTGTAAGATGAAAATATTGTTTTAATATTTTTTTAGTTGTAATTGTTTTAGTAATATAAATATATTTATATGTGTCTTATAAATATACAACTTTTTTATTGCTTTAGTTGAACTAGTTTGTATGTTCGTGCTTAATATGAGTATTTTTATTCTTTTATGTAATAATAAGAGATTTATTAGTTTTAGATTTTTCTTTGTTTCAAATATTTTTATATATGTAATTATGTATAAGATGATATTTTTTTAACTATTAATTTGTTCAAAATCAAAACTAAATAATATTTATTTTCAACATGAAAACGAAAATATATTCAGAATCAAACTAAATAGTATTTGGATTTTGTCAATTAAAATCACTTTTAGTAACAATAGAAAAAGGAAAGAATGAATAAATTGATCGAGTCCATAATTGATTTAACAGAGTCGATTTTGTCCCTGAAATATGTTTTGTTAATTAATAGATAGTAATATATTTTTTATTTTTTGATGTATTTTTTCAAATATTTTTGAAAAAATTAACATATTTTGGTTCTATTAATTCTTTTCATATTCCAATTTTAAGTCGAAATAGAAACCGTTTAAAGTTGAAACTAAATGTTATTTGTATTTATAAAATTATTTTTAACAATAATAAAGAAAAAAATCAAGTAGATCGAGTCAATAAACTGACTTAATAAAATCGACTATGTCCTTGAAAATGCACTTGTCAATTAACAAAGAATAATAGAATAGATAATTTATTTTTAGGGATAATATTATAAAAATCATAGTTTTATTTTTTATTTATGTATTTTATATGTATATATATTTTTAAATATTTATGTAAGATAAACCATATTGTTTTAGTTGCAATTGTTTTATTATATGTAAATATATTTATTTATGTCCTATACATATACAACTTTTTATATTATTTTAGTCGTATTTTATTATTTTTTGGTTTATTTTTTCAAATGTTTATAAAAATTCAACATGTTTTGTATATTGATTATTTATGTATTATAATTTTAAGTCGAATTATTAACCATTTAAAGTTGAGTATTTAAATTTATAAAATTATTTTTTACAATAATAGATGAAAAAATCAAGTAGACTGAGTCAAAACACTAACTCAATATAGTTGATTTCAACCTTAAAAGAACACTTACCAATTAATATATAGTAATGTATAAGAAATATAATATTTAAAGGAACTATGCACTCACATTTTAGAGTTAAAGTTATACTTTTAGATATTCTTTTGGGTATAATTTTAAGGATGTTTTTAAAATACTCTTTTAAAAATACAAAATAATATTTATCGAATAAATTCTACCCGTCACAGTGGAAGATTAATCATATACTAGCAAATAAAATATATATTTTTTATTTAAACTTGTCAAATATTTATATAGAAATTATTTTATAATAATAAATAATAGACAATAAATCTTATTATATTTATATATCAGATCAGCCAAGTACATATTTAATGGTATTTTTCAATTATTTTGTTTGATTAGATGATACCGTAATTTAATTTATTTTATGATTAATTACGAATAAAAACATTTCTCGAAAGAAATTTTGTTTACTTTATTCATAAATTAATTACAAATAATTTAATTTATTTGAGAAGAATTTTCTTGTTAGAAATGTCCTCATTTTCTATTTTTCCAATTTGTTAATTCCATTAGTTGGTTTTTCCATTTTAAAATTTCATTTGCTCGTGTTACAGAGTTTTTGTTATATAACTTTTTGAAAACATTATTTACAATTAAAGATTTTAAAAGTCTATTAATTATCTAGTAACTCTAAAAGATACTTAAGTAATTATAAAGTTAATAATTTAAAATTAAGAAATAATTGAAAAGATACATAGATAAACTAAAATCAAATATTTAAAATTAAAAATAATTAAATATATGCATGTAACTTAGTTGAGTGAATACACTCAATGAGTTTATTGAGCCAACTTACAAAAGGTGATCACTGAAAAATCGAGATCCTGCATTAATAATACAATATATATATATATATATATATATAGGGAAAAAAGAATATAAGTCATGTTTTAGATAAATTTGTCTAAAATCACTAATTAAAATGACGTAGTTTAGAGTTTAATAATATTTCATAAAATTTTTATTTCTTATTTTAAAAAATATTATAATTAAAAAAAAAATATGATACAAAACTAAAACTACTTAATTTATTAAATAGGTTTATACAACCTTATCTGAAGCATGTCTAAAAGAGGTATCACAACAATATGATTTATACATATAAAATATACCCAAAACAAATAAATATATATCCCATGGTAGACGAGCATAGAGAATAGTTTCCAATAGTAATAAATTTCGTGACTTCCGGAACGAAAGGCATAAACAACTTATACAAATCTGGTCGGAGAAACTCGGCCAAATCAAGCAGCTATACCAAAGCTATCAACAGCATGACTGAGGATAATTATCATAGGGTTTCTTCTTCTGATTCTATGGCTTCTACAGATTCTTCATCAACAAAGCAAAGGTGCATATTATTTTTCTCTGGCACAAACCCTAATTTTGTATGTATTATTTAATCCTATAAGTCTCGTTGTGCACCGGATTTGGGGTTTCGAACTTTGTTACATTTATCTAGCTGGTTCGGTTGTTAACTCGTAATCTTTATCCGGTGTTCGACATATTATGCCTTTTATGTTCGTAATCTTAAATTTACGATTCTGCTCTATTCGTCTTTAGGCGTTGTTTTTGTTATTGAACTCAATTTGTTCTATCTTCCCATGCTATAATATTGGTAAACTGATGATTTTTAGTAAAATCATATTCGACCCATCTCACCAATTTTCATGAAAGATGCTTGTTTATTTATTCGGACTGCCAATTATTTGGAGAGGGAAGGGAACAATAAACAATTTCACCAATATATTTCAGAAAGATATATGTATTTCTCTTTCTATGGTGGATTATATACTTTCTTCATGATGACCTTTAAATTCTTACCACATACCAGATTTATGCCAGTCTTGAGTCTTGATGGTCCGTACTTATGGAAATAGCATGACTATCTATTCTTGTTGTTTATCGGTTGAACTCGGAAAGGGAAAGTTTAACCTCTCTTTGTTGAACTTTATGAAGCCATTATTTTAAAAATACTTTTGATGGTAGTAGTTCACAAGGCCATTTTATAAATTTTTGAATTTTTTTGCAGGAGAAAGAGAAAGTGGGATCAACCTGCTGAATCCTTGATTTCAGTAGGATTATCAGTACCTGGGGTTCTTCCATTAGGCAATGTGGGTTCTCTTGTTGGGATTATAGTTCCAGGTGTTGCTCCAGTATCTGGCACTTCTGCCATGAGTCATGTACCTGTTAGCTCTGCAACTTTACAACAGACTTCAATAGTGCCTTCGTTACAACAGCATGCTGCTGCTCTGGTTCAAAAAATAAATCAAGTAAGATAACAGTTGCAATTCTCACTTTATATACTTACTCCATTTTGGTCTATTTGCAACTCTTTCATTTCCTGGATGTCCCACTCATGTACAACATTATCCTTAATAGAAATTTGATCTTCTAACTTACCCAAATTACTCTCCATAACATTCACTTTATGTCACATCACTTTACTCTAACGTTTTACTTTCCCACTACTTTTGCTCATTTCATTTCAGATCGATTCATTCTCCACTACTCATTTTAAAGGATAATATGGCCATTTCAATCAAAATGCACTTCTTTCTTAATAATTGTGCAAAATCAATGGTTGCAAATGGGTTGGGATTGAAGGAGTACATTTTATTTAATGGGAGAAATGGAGAATAAACGAATTATATTTGAGCATAGTGCAGACCCATTATAAATCAATTGATTTTGATAAATTTCTCAATAGTAAATTGACACATGATACATCTGTGGAAAATGGAATTTGCATGTATCAACATCGATTTCTTTATTGTTTCCCTATTTCTACTCGTTGATGCTAAAGCTATCATAAGAATAAGAAGTGATTCCAATGTGTCTTGACTAATTTAGGAGTGAAAAATTTAAAATGTAAAAGTAAGGAAGAGATAGGTAAAAGGTTGTAGTGATAATATGATAGACCATGAGGAAATAGTAAGAAAGAGAAAGTGTACGGTGGTCATTTTACATTACAAATACTTCGAAAAGAGGAAATGTTGCAAACAATGTTGGATGACCCAAAAAGGAAAGAGTTGCAAAGAATATGAGAGGGAGTACATATTATTCATTGTATTCCATCTTAAATAAGAGAAGGAATAAAGATCTATTTCCATGTTCTGTGTTTTGAAATTTAATTATTTTAAGATTAATTATACTATTCCATTTTACGGAATCACAGTATTTATTGTTTATTTTGGGTCTTTATCTTTGGTTCTAGATGAGGTATGAAATCAACATTACCTAATGGCATTAAGGCTTGATCAATATAAATAATGGAGTCAACCGATTTTGAAATGGCATGAATTCTACTTTGACTCATTTGAGTCATCTATCTTTATCATGTTTTTGGGAGGTTTCTCTTTTGTTTCTTCTTGGATGTTTATTTGATTCTTGTCTTTTATGCTGCTTTCTTTTCCAGGGGTCGAAGTTTTAGGTTGGGTTTTAGTTGTCAGTTGCTTTGTTTGTCTTCTTGGATTTATGTTTATAGTTTTAACTCTTACATAGAGGAGAGTTCGAACAGATCTAGGAGAATGGTTGGATTACATGAATGAGAAGAATAGGATTTGAAGACCATAATAACTTTTTCTTTTATTATGAGATTATTAATAAACATAACCTGGTTGCTGTATATAAAATGCGAAGTAAAGAAATAAATAACCTGGTTAATTTTCTCACTCCCACGCCAGCTGCTGTTAGATACATTCTTGCTTCTTTCATCCGGAAAGGATGACGTATTTCTTGAAGTGTTTGTGATGTAGGACGAGTTCAAGAAACAATTTGGATTGTTTTAATAGGCCCAAAAATCTTGCTTCAAGCTCAAGGAAAAGAAGTTTTTAGTTCTTTCTAATCTATTTATTGTTTAATTATTATTTATTTTATAGTTCTCAATTACAATTTCTGTTTAATTTCATAGTTATCAATTAGAAATCTAGTTTAGTTAGGATTAGGGTTATAAACGAGTCGAGTAGAGCCTTAAATCCTTAATGAACGTAGAATTTGTTTAAGAACGGTTTGTTTAACTAATGAGTCGATCCGAGGTGATCAATGTAATTAGTCGAGCTTACTCGAGTTTTTCAAATTCGATCCGTGCCGAGTTGAGCCTGAAATCCTAAATGAACGAAAAATTGTTTTTCAAGATCGGATAATTTATTTTCGTGAGCCGAGTCGAACGAGTTTTAACAGAGCCGAGTACGAACTTGTTCGCAAACAACTCGGTTCATTTACAAACCTAGTTAGGATTGTCAATTAGAATTCTAGTTCAATTATAAATAGGATGTAACTTGTGATTTTATTCATTTAGAGATATTATTTCTTTGAGTTTGTTTGTGCAATTTCTTGTAAGTTATGTAAATCAGCCCCCATTCCCCTTCAGTTTGCTTTAGATATGCTTAAGGAATATTTTCAGGAATAAGAATGCTTAAGCTTCTTTGGCGATTTGGTGGTTTTGCTTTGTTATGGCATTGGGCATTTGAATGGAAAGAAGTGCTAGAACATTTAAAGATTCTTAACTTGCTATACCTCATCTTTGGGACATAGTTTTTTGTCTGCCATCTATAAGGATGGTGGATGTAGGAGCTTTCAAAGGAGTGTCTATTTCTGACATCTATTAAGATTGGTAGGCTTTTCATTTGAATTATTATGATATTTTTCTATTTTCTTGTATCTATTTTGAGGACTCTGTCTTCCATCTCTTAATTCTCCTCTTTATAATGGAAATTTTCTTTATTAAACAAATATATGTACAACAAAAGAATAATGGGACTTGAGACTATTGTCTCTTCTCCTTATAATGAAATACTTCTGTATTAACAAATATATTTATAACAAAAGAACAATTGGACTCGAGACTATCAACTAACCCAAAGCAGATTGTACGATTATCATTGATTTATTAAAGATCTGGCAAAGATCAAGGGTATAAAAGAAGTACCAATGTTTGAAAAGGGGGTTCTAAGTGAATAGAAGAAGGTACCGGGCCTCACTTGCCAAAAGAGAGAGTAGTAATAATAATAAGATGAAAGAAAAGAGAACACCTGGCTTATGGGCTGTGTGAATTGTGTGATAGCTGTCAATCTAAGATACATCAACTCGGACGAAGTGTCTGGTTGGATACGGGTACTTTGAAGAATCCGACACGGGTATTCATCAATTTTATGTCATTTTAACACTAAAATGTGGTGTCTCACACCCGCACCCTCTTCTCAGTGTTGAGTGTCAGACACGGTGCTTTGAGGCAAAACAAAAAGTCCATGTAACATAGTTGGAAATTATATAAACTTTATAATGGCACTTCTAATTTTATTTTAGGTAATTTATTGCAATTGCTGGCTTCGTTAAATACTGTTGTTTGAGTAGGTGGGGATATGATGAAGGTTCCCAACTTCATCAACAAATTGGAAATTATATCATGATAGGGATAAAAACCTATCTTGAGAGTGATCAGCTGAGATAGTTAGCTTATATAAAGGAGAAAAATGGATAATCGGATTGTCACTGTGGTTTGCACTGATTAATTTGAGGTTTTTAGTATCTATTAGATGTGCTTCAGCTGAGTAATCACTCCCTTTGTCTAAAAAATGATGTCTACGTTAAGGAAAGCATTTACAGAAGGTGAAGTTTCCATCGTATCCTTTGTAGATGGTCCACTTAATATTTTTTCAGTGCCAAATAATCATTCCTTTCTATAAGAAAGTGGGTTCAATTTCAAGGATAAAGCAGTCTCTAGTTACCTTTACCATGTACTTAAGCTATCTTTTTTGAGAAAATATTTTGATGTACCCAAGCCATTATTTGTATTTGCTTTATATTCCTTACCAGGTTCCTTTTTCCATAATGGGATAGTATTTTGTATTCTCTTAATTTTGTTATTCTTTTCTCTGAATCTGTTGTTGTGATTAAGTATGTGTGTGCAGGCTTTTGGCATTGTGTGTTCTTTTGTGGTGGTGTTATTAATTTCGAAGGATACTTTAGGTTATTTAGAACATTCTCCTTAGAAATTCTATGCCGATTGTAGCAATCAAGGTGCAGGCCCCCCCTTCTTTGTTCCTTATATGATATTTATGGACAGATGTTAGCCTTTTGTATTTAGAACGACTTTGGAGGACCCTCAAGTTAATTTTAATTGATGGAATATAACTGTATTGAAGTTTGTTTATGTCATACGAATAATGTGAATATTTTTTCTTTATTGGTTATTTTATATATTCTATTTCTGAATGTCTTCTTAACCTTTTGGTTTAGACAAAGATCCAAGAGGAGTTGATAGCTCGGGAAATTGTCATTAATGATGCTGAGTCTTCTATTCGCTATAAGCTGACAAAAAGACAAACCCAGGAGGAGGTAAAATTTATAAAGCTGTAATTTTTTTAATGTTTTTTTATTTTCATATATTTATAGTACATATTCATTTTTAGCTCAGATTTATGACTAGATTTTTATTCCTGTAGATCCAGAGGTGTACAGGTTCTGTAGTCATAACGAGGTTAGTGGATCATCTTTTCAGTTTTACAATTATTGTCATCTACTTTATTTATGCTATATAATTCTTGTACTGAATGTCTTTGCAGGGGAAAATATCGCCCACCTAATGGACCACCTGATGGTGAAAAACCTCTGTATCTTCACATTTCAGCTGGGGCACATGTATGTATTTTATTTGGTATTCTTTCCTTAATAGACTTGGTTTAAACTGTTCTTTGTTAAGATAAAACCCTGTATCCTTGCAAATGGACTGCTTTTACTCCTGTTTATTTACACATCTGTGTGACTATTTGATCATGCTGATACAGGTAGATAATTAGCTCAATGTATACTTTAGATGAATGCATACATTTTATTTTATTATAATGCTTTTTCAGTCTTGTCTTATACATTTACAGTTTGTTGGCTGTTCAAATATGTGGAAATTTATGTTTTTGCGATGAAGATTTTCCTAGGAATGGAACACTTAATGTGAGGCTAATTCATACCACCATTGTAATTGCTAAATTTATGTTCTTAGAGATCAAACTTGGGCCGCAATACACACATTTAGCCCAGTATGTGTTTAATTTAATTTGAAAGCATACTCCAATTTTAGTCAGTTTAAATTGAATTTAATTACTCCCAAATTATGATTTGATCCTCGTACGTATTTATGCCATTTCAAAGTATTGTTTGTTAGACTGCTAATATTTGTTGCTTTAATTATATGTCTCAACTAGCTAGTGTTTCTATAGTTTAGTAGCTTAACTTTAATTGAATGACCTTTTATTCCACACACGGTGTTGGGATGCTGAAAGTTAATCACAATTAGAAAAGCAAAAAGGTAGAAACATAAGAAGAAAACTAAGGATACCACAAATTTGTAAAGGAAAGAATGAATAAATATTTTAAAATAGAAATCATGGTGATAAGGAAAGTTAAAAAAAAGAAAAGTCCACGTATAGAAAATATGTGCAAGGAAATTTTTTAAGAGAATGTGAAAGAAAACAAAGGCAAAAGGCAGGATTTTTTTTTGGTTGGGAGGGGTGGGGGGCTGGTGTTGGTTGGGGGAATGACAAAATGTTGGCACTCCCTATTCGGTTTTGACCATCTGCTATGCAGATCACACAAAAAAAAAAAAAAAAACAAAAAACACATACTCTCTCCGTCCCATAAATATTGCAACACTTTTTTTCAAGTGTGGGCACAAATTTTAATATACATTGAACTTATATCTAAATATCTCATTTTTGTATAATTTCTAAATATTTCGTAAATTCAAATGTTATACATTTAGTTGTATTTTAAATTTCTTTATAATTAAGTATCTAAATAGATGCTTTATGCGTCTTAAAATCCGTGCTGCACACTTTGAAAAAAGTGTTGCAATTTTTATGGGACGGAGAGAGTATCATATTTCTATCACTACAATTGACGAATTGAGTGTTTTTTCTTACATAGTCTTATGGAGAACTTGTGTCCCATGTATTTGCTCAAGTAAAATAATTTTAAGCTGTTATGGCTGTATATTACTTCAGTGTTGGCATGGGCTTATTTGTTTTATTTATATGCTTCTACAAGTCCAGAGTCATCTACTGATGCAATATCCATGTGTCTGGTATATATTTCACCAACGCAAATCATTTGATTTATCGAACTCCTTTGTAATGCTACAGTTGGAAACAACAGCGGATCGGATAAAGGCAGTTGACCGAGCAGCAGATATGGTGGAAGAAATGCTGAAGCAGGGCTCGTTGAACAATGGGATTAAGGTAGCGTATATCAAGTGAAGACTGTACATATGATTTTATTGACCAGGGACCAACATATATAAACCTGGTTTATTTTTGTGTTCTATGTTTGTTCAGCCACTGTGCACATGTGTGTTCTTGGGTTTTGAGGCTGACCCGTTTCCAAACATTGCTGCTCGTATCCGTGGACCAAATGTGAGCTGCTTTTTCCAATTCTTCATGTATATATGAATGTATATTTGTGTAGCAAGTCTAGTGCCCTCCCTTTTCTTCCTCTTTACTTTAATTATTTCATTCCACTCTAGTTTGCAGTTTCAATATGTATTTGTCTTCCATTGTAAAATCCTTATCTTAGTTTCCTTCTCTCAGTCAATTCTTCATGTTCGTTCTGCTATTTGATATGTTCATTTTAAAGTTTGTATTACTAACACAGAGGAGAGATACTAATGTTTGAAGCTTTCTCTGACATCTCCATATGATTGGGAGAGATTTTTTTGTGTTGCTGCTGTTGGGTTTTGTCCATGCAGGATCAGTATGTAAATCACATTATGAATGAAACAGGAGCAACTGTCATATTAAGAGGACGTGGTTCTGGAAATCCTGAAAATGAACAGGGTGAAGGTACGATGTTCCTTTTCTGCCTTCAAATTATACATGTTCCTGACAATTCCTTACAAGGACTGCAATTTTTTATTATTATTATTTCTTTAGAATTTTAAATTAAATATTTATTTTATATATATTTGCAGCAGGACAGCAGCCACTGCACTTATTCTTGTCAAGTAATAATCCAAAAAGTCTTGAACATGCAAAGCTTTTGGCTGAAAATCTTCTTGATACAATTTGCACTGAATGTGGTGCCTCCAGGTAATTTGGTTTTATATTCTTCTGGTTTACGAAGAGCCTTGAGACAAATATTGAATGAGAGAAGGGTGCTTGTCTTGGGTTTGATACAAATATTGATCATTTAGTAGATGAGAACTTTCTTTTTTAGGTATCTTTGAAGAACTATTATTTAATAGCCTCATGTAATACATAATGATTTGTAAAATATGGTGATTCGATGTCTTTTTTGCGAGATGCCCTGATTTGTTATGACATCACAGGGAGATGTTGAACAATTCTTGTTAGGGTTTGATCTGCTAATTTCAAATTTTCTTTTCAAGAAATATCAAATTCCTTTTGAGGTGTGGTAGGTATAATGAAAACTTAAATTAATCACTCAAAGGACTTGGCCGATGGCCAAGCTGGTCATCTGCCTCTTATTAAAGTGAACAGGTCCGAGTTTCAAAACTTGCAGTCTTCATAAAAGTACTTGCAATGTAGTTGTTGATGGGTGTTTGAGTGGGTGGGTAAGTTTTAGGCAGTGACATCTTATTTAAGCAAGGAAAAAAGAAGATAATAATCATTCGGGGGACAAATGACATAAATGATTTACTTAGGAGAGTTTTGGCAGAGAGAATTTGCCTGTTTCTCAGTAATTAGTTGTTATGCCTGTCACTTTGAGTTCACCTTCCATTTCTGGAATAATATGAGTACTGCCTTTTAATATGATGTTTTCCCGTTGCAGGGTCTCATCATGCAAGGTGTATGGTGCTGTGCCACCGCCACAGCAGTTATTGCCTGCGATACCAGTTCCGGCAGTCTCCTCAGCTGCTGTCACTGGGGTCACTAACCTTTCTCAAGGGACCACACCACAGCCTGCGAGTTTGTTGAACTCTGGGAAAAATCAACCAAACATGGGTAGCTATTCCCAGCCCTCAGCGACAGGTGGCACAAGTTATAACGGATATGGTGGAATATATCCACAGGCCACACCATTGCAACAAGTTGCGTTGGCCCTTAGACATTCAGTTTCTCCTGTCACTTCTACAGTATCTCCTGTTGCAAGGTCAGAAAGCACGGCTTCTGTTTCAAGTATGAGCTCGTCGGAAAGGGAGAGCCGACCTCAACAAAGGCGAAAATTTCAGGAATTGCCGGTCACATCGAAGGGGCCTTCAAAACCTCATCAGGTATTGTATTTTCTCAACTTATGAGTATCAGGTTTGCGGCATTAATATAAAAAAACCAGAAACTAATCGAGTTTTCCTGACGTGTCGCAAATCATTGCTTTCAAATATAATCATAACACAGTAATTATGAGCATTTCAAATCATTTTTAAGAAGTAGTTAGGAACACAAGTTTCATTTCCTTTGGCACAAGAGTTAACTTTTGGTTATTTGGGACCTAGAAACAGAGAAGTTAGTCACTTGAATGGCTTGCAGTAATTGTTCATGTTTGGATGGAAATGTTTTGAACGTTATCAAGCACATAAATCTTTTTAAAATTTAGTTGCATGAGCTTGATTTTGTGGGTGGAGGAGGTATGTTAAATGAAGTGCGCTATTGGGTATAAAGTTTTTACCAGGTGAAAAGTTGACTATGTACAAATGTCTCTCCAAACGCTTCATTGCATATGTGTTTGGAGAATAGGTTAAACATGGAAGGCTCACATATCATCATTGTTTGCGCGTCTAATACGATGAGGATTTAGTAATTTATAAGTTAAAGAACTCGATAGTAGATATTTATACTTGGTGGGAGGGAAACAAAGGAGTAAAACTCAAACTATAGATCTCTCTCTCTCTCTCTCTCTCTCTCTCACACACACACACACACACACAAACTCATATGAGCTCTGCTCGAGTCCCAAAAGTAAGTAAGTTTACACAAAAACCGAGTTTAAGTAGTGCGGTTTATATCGTGTTCATGCCTGGCTAACACTGGTATCTATAGGCTTGGTTTAAACAGAGTTGGTGTAGTTTTGAGATTTTTCTGTTACAATATAATCAGGAGTATCATTTAATTGAATTTGCTAAATTCTGTTAGATACAGTAACTTTATGAACATTTATTTCTCTTGTTTCTATTACGATATGATCTTTCAAGGTTACTAGTAGGTTTGTCCCTGTTTATTTAATTTCACATAAAAATGTATTTTGTCTTTGTTTAAATAGCTTTGATGATTATTTGTTCTAACTTTATTACTCTATTCCAGGTATTTTCTCTGACCTTGTATGAAGCTAACAGGCTGATACTGGACCTCTGTGTTGGACGTTTCTATGTTTCACAGGGTTTTTATTGTATGTGGCTGCATGGATTCACAGATACTGCTTCGATGATTTTATCTGGGGAATATTCTAGTTTTTTATGCTGTGCAATTTCTTCAATCATCTGCATGAAATATTAAAGCCCCAGACACTAGCACCAAACTTTAAAATTTACTGCACAAGTAGATGTTGCAATTTTCATGCATAGGCACCCAGTACCAAATTGGTGATAAAACTTTCATCCATCATAATCATGAAGCCCTTGTCTTAATATTTTGTGCCAGTGTAGTCATGCATCTAGTCATATTACAGTTGATTATGCTTCATCACTTACTAGTTTCTGATGCTCCACCTACGAGACTCTCACTTCAAATGTTGTAGTGTATAATCACATAGAATTTCCTATCTTATATTCCAAGATAATGTTATTGCTGATCAAATGATTCCAGTTCATCAATTTCCTGCTCAGTTTTAGTATATATGAAATCTGAGTTAAATAGTTGTTGAGGGATCTGGTTAGATTGTTTTCACAAACTTGGTGCAGGAATCAAAATATTTAGAGCCACTTAATCCAACATCTAACGTGGGTGGGAGAAATATTTCAACCATGCCATCTCCGAAGAAGTTGACCCAGCAAACGCTCAATGGACTTGCACCTCCGCCTCCTAGGAGCATGCCGCCCCCACCACCTAAATTTGTGGCATCGACACCTCTTGTGAAGATTCTGAAGGACAAACCTCTTCCGAACAAAACGAAACCTGATGCTGTCCCCGGTACTTTGTTACTATATGTTTTGCAATTTTTTGGTGTAAGATCCAAACATTATTCAACTAGGCTTGTTATCATAGTGTTAATGGTGCTCTTGTTTGCTGGGCAGCATTCTTCATGCTATATTCATTTGTTTGCTTGTTCATTACAAGCATGCTCATGAAATTAATGTTTTACCTTGCAAATGTTTCAGATACACTCGTCCAATTGTTGGAGTATGGAGATGAAGATGACGATGATGATTTTGATGAACCCCTAAAAACCAATTCAAATGTACAAGTAGCTCCCAAACCATTCTGGGCTGTGTGAATTTAATATCCAGTAACTGGTTAATTAATTTGGTTATCGGACTTGACCAAGAGTTGGATTTGGAGGCAAAATGCATCACATACAATTGGGGAGCCCCTAAGTTGCTCAAGTAGCATGAAGCCATTGAAATCGTGACTGGCTGGTACTAGAATGCATTAGGTTTGTTCTTATATATAGGGCACTGAGAGATTATCTATTAGTTCTATCGCTTTTTCAGCATTTGGGGCTGCATGGATTTGAGGCACGAGGGCGATGTTGTAATTTGGTAGTTAGTTAATTTCATCGTATCTTGTAAAATGAGTCTTCCCGGATCACATCAATTTTTATTGGCAGATCTTTTGATCGTTTTGCCTTGCCAAATATGTCACTTTAGTTTATGTATTGTCTCTCCCGTCGAGTGTTACCATATGATTTTTAATGAGAAAACTGGAAACATAAAACAACCGTACTTAAGGGTGCCCTTCGTTTCCATTTTTCCTACTTTCAGGCCTCGAGCCTTCGTTTCTTGGGCGACCCCGACTTTTCCCTTCTCCTTCATCTGCTACTTGCTTGCTTGTCTTTTAACATCCAATGTAAACAATCCCATCATCTAATCATCATCATTTGCCATTTGCGAATACCCACTACTTTTACTATGCTTCCATTGTCGATGCAAGTTTTTACGCCACCTTTGTGGGATTCAAGAGCACAATCGGGCTTTGGACTTAATTATGGAGTCCACAAAAATACTATATTTACGAATGATATAAGTAAAAAAAATTGAATCATAAGTAACCATTCTTATTTCTTTCTCTTGAGTTTTTTGTTTTGTTCGTTTCTTTTACATCTTTTTTTTTTTTTGTATTTTTTTTCCTTTGATTTTTTTTTTTGTGAAAAGCATAAGAATTTTCAACGTACATAATTACAAGCGAATAATGAAATACATTCAATGAAAAAACAATTCCTCAATAGCTCTTGATGCAAAAAGAATACTAAGTCGCAAGAAAATTTGGGTCAATTACGTATATTAAGACATTATTAGGTGAATAAGTGACAAAAGATAACTAGTGAAAGAATAAGAATACTCATGATTTGAAAGCTTAAAATCAGATAAAATGAGTTTAATTCAAAATTAAGATATGTATATTTCTGTATAAGGTTGTTCAAAATGAAATGCTAATCTTACAAAACTTTTTAGACATAATAGAACTTAATTTCTTTTTTTTACTAATTGCAAGCAATTTTTACTTTTTGTTTTTCTAATTTTTTTTTGAAATTTTTAAATAACAAATGATTAAAACTAAACAACCTAGTTAGTAAAGACAAAAATAATTAATAAAGACAAAATTAAATTATGAAATACTTCCCCCACATCTAAGTTATGTATTGTCCTCAATGAATGCAATTAAAGAAAAAGAAAGAATAATGTAGGAAGAGTTAGATCTTGAACGAGGAAATAAATTAAAACTAGTGTCATTCATCTAAAAGGAGGATGATCATAGAAGTACATCACCTCTTCATCTACATTCATCTGAAATTGTAAAAATGACTTAAGGCGCTGACCATTTACCTTAAAAGTATTGTCACTCTTTTGATCTTCAATTAAAACTGCACCACGAGGATAAAATATTTTGACAATATAAGGTCCATCTCATCTAGACCGTAATTTTTCAAGAAAAAGATGTAGCTTGGAGTTATACAAAAGAACTTTTTGACTAACAACAAATGTTTTCCGCAAAATGGTTTTATCATGAAAAATTTTAGTTGTTTCTTTTATAAATCTTGGCATTTACATATGCATCATTCCTAAGTTCATCTAACTCATTTAAATGCAACTTTCTAATGTCCCCAACTGCATCTAGGTCAAAGTTTAGATACTTAATAGCCCACAAGGCTCGATGTTCAAGTTCAACACGAAGATGACAAGTTTTTTCAAACATAAGGCGATAAGGTGACATCCCTATATTGGTCTTAAAGGCTGTATGGTAAGCCCATAGTGCATCAATCAATTTCAAAGACCAATATTTTTTATTGGAATTCATTGTTTCTCCAAAATCTGTTTGATTTGCCTATTTGAAACTTCTACTTGGTCACTTGTTAGGAGATGATAAGAGGTGGCAAGCTTGTGGATAATAGAGTACTTGCTCAACAGTGACTCAAATTGCCTATGACGACTTTGGTCACTAATTATGGCTCTAGGGGGTACCGAAACAAGAAAAGATATTCTTTTTCAAAAATTGGACAACAACCTTGCCGTCATTTGTTTTTGTCAGTATAGCTTCTACCCATTTAGACACGTAATCTACTGCCAATAAATATATAAGTTCCCAAATGAATTGGTGAAGGGACTCATGAAATCTAAACCTTAGACATCAACTAGTTCAATAACAAGGATGAGTTGCATAGTCATCATATTTTGTCTAGTGATCCTCCATAAAAGTTGACACCTACAACAGTTGACACAAATTTTAACTACATCCTTAAATAAATTAGACCAATAAAAACCACACTGAAGGATCTTGACAGCTGTTTTCTTAGCTCCGAAATGACTACCACAAGTTTGGTCATGACAAAATGATAAAAAGCTCATAAATTCATGGTCAGGGACACACCGTCTAATTATTTGGTTTGGACAATACTTAAATAAGTAAGGGTTGTCGCAGAAGAAATGTTTGACTTGTTAAAGAAATTTCAACATATCTTGTTTGGACCAATAGATGGAATCTCATTAGTGACTAGGTAATTCACAATATCAGCAAACCAATGAGTGAATGAGTTAGAAACAGAGAAAAAGATGTTCCTCAGGAAAAGACACGTGTAATGGTACGTTAGAATTAGACTCAACAATTATACGAGACAAATGGTTAGCAACAACATTTTCAGCACCTTTTTTGTCTCTAATTTTTATATCAAACTCTTGGAGCAACAAGATCCACGTATTCAAATGGGCTTTAGAGTCTTCTTAGAAATGAGATATCTAAGTGCAGAATGATCAGTATAAATAATGATTTTAGAACCAATAAGATAAGACCTAAACTTTTCTAGGAAAAATACTATTACTAGAAGTTCCTTTTCAGTAGTTGAATAATTCAATTGAGCATCATTCAATGCCTTAATAGCATAGTATATGACATGAGGAACTTTATTGACTCTTTGTTCTAGAACAACACCAACTGCATAGTCAAATGCATCACACATTAGTTCAAAAGGTTGTCCCCAATCTGATGATTTAATGATGGGAGCTGAGGTAAACTCTTTGTTAAGTTGTTCAAACGATTGTAGACATAAATCATTTAACTTAATTTTGGCATCCTTAACTAACAAATTGGCCAAAGGTCTTGATTTTTTACTAAAATCCCTAATGAATCTCCTATAAAACCAATGTGTCCTAAAGATGATCTAACTTCCTTGACAGATTTGGGAGGTGGTAACTTGACAATTATGTCAATCTTGGCCTTGTTGACTTCAATTCCTTTCTCAGACACAATGTGGCCACGAACATTGCCTTTTTTAACCATAAAATGACATTTTTCCCAATTTAGAAGCATATTTTTTTCCTTACATCTTTTAAGAGTCAAGTCAAGATGGTGAAAACACTTTGAAAATGATGAACCATAAATGGAAAAACCATCAATAAAGATCTTAATAAATTTTTTTACCATGTCAGAAAAGATGTTTATCATGTATCTTTGAAAAGTGGGTGGGGCATTACACAACCCAAATGACATGCGACGGTAGGCAAATGTTCCAAAAGGACAAGTGAAAGTGGTTTTCTCTTGGTTTTCAAGGGCAATATAAATTTGGAAATAATTAGAGAAACCATATAGGAAACAATAATAAGCATGACCAGCTAACCTTTCTAAGATTTGGTCAATGAATGGTAAAGAAAAATGGTCTTTTCTTGTGGTAGCATTGAGTTTCCTATAATCTATACATGCCCTCCAACCAGACTGGAAACGAGTAGGAATTAACTCATTTTCTTCATTTGGGAGCACATTGATCCCATACTTCTTAGGCACAACTTGTACAGGGCTAACCCAAGGACTATCAGAGATGTGATAAATGATCCAATTATCAAGACACTTCAAAACTTCTTTCTTAATAACCTTTTTGAGGACATGGTTCAACCTCCTTTGTGGGTCTCTAACTAGTTTAACATCTTCTACCAAGTGGACTCTATGTTGAACAATTGCTAGACTTATACCCTTGATATCAACTAATGACCATCCTATAGTTTCCATGTTTTCTTTAAGAATGTCTAACAACTATTCCTCTTGAGATTTTGTCAAATCTAAGGCAATGATAACAATGAAGGTTTATGAGGTGCCTAGAAAGGCATATGTTAGATTATCAGGAAGAGGTTTGAGCTCTAACTTGGGTGAACTCTTCTTAATGGGTTCAGATTTATGTTCAAGAGGTTGACCAATTGGTTTGATGATAAGTTCTATGTTAGACAAAGACATTAGAGTTGTAGACTCTAATAATTCATTGACATCGTTGACATATTCATTTTCTTCAAAATTTTGACCAAAATGAGTTAGACAAAAATCAAGAACTTTATCATCACACATGACATCACTGGGCAAATCTTGAATCAAATTGTCTTCCTCTAGCGGTTTATCAGTATAATCCCTAGGCTGTTTCCTTAATTTGAAGATGTCAAAGTCATTTGTCATATCACCAAAAGAAAGTTTTATTAATCCATTTCTACAATTAATTAAAGCATTAGAAGTTGCTAGAAATGGTCTTCCTACAATGATTGGAATTTGACTATTTGGATTAAGAACAAGTTGAGTCTCTAAAACAATAAAATCAACAATAAAAATGAATTCACTAATCTTGATGAGAACATCCTCCACAACCCCTTTGGGTACTTTGATAGAACGATCAACTAAGTGGAGTGTGACACTTGTCCTTTTGAACTCCCCTAAACCAAGATTTTGGTACACAGAAAACGGTAAAAGATTGACACTAGCTCTTAAATCAAGTAAACCTTTTTCAATGAAAGTGTCACCAATTATACATGAAATTGTAGGACAAACGAGATCTTTATATTTCATGGGAACTTGACTTGAAAGAATTGAGCTAACTTGAGTAGTTAGAAAAGCCTTCTTAGGAACATTAATGGTTCTTTATGAGTACATAAATCTTTCAAACACCATAAGAGGGAATTTGTTGAATGATATCTAGAAGAGGAATGTTTACTTTTACTTGCTTAAATACTTCTAGAATTTTATCCAAGTTAGTTGACTGCTTTTTAGAAATACATCTAGATGGAAATGAGGCTTTTGGCTTGAAGTCTTTTTCACTAAACTTAGATTCAACTATTTTGGGCTCAACAATTTGTGATACAGGTCTTTCAGGCTAAGGAGAAATGAGTTTTTCCAATTGAACATTTTTAGAAATCGATGGACTGGAATTAGTATTCAAAATTTTCTTTTCCTCAGTAACAAGTACAACATGATTGTTAAAAAGATTATCAGATCTCAAGATGATCATGGAATTCACTTGATTAATAGAATTACTATCTAAAATATTAACTTGAGGAGATCTCTGGTTAGAGTTTGAAAACTTGGGATTGCCCTCAGGCTGACTAAGAAATCTGTTCTTTTCTCTCTCATCAATAGATTAATGCTAACTGACTTATTTGTACATCTAACTCTACAACAATAGATTAACTCAAGAGAAACATGAAACACTGATCAAGTCTTAAACAGGACTTGTCATCAGAGGATCTAAAAACACTGATCAAGTCCACATCAGGGCTTGTTATCAGGAGATATTTATGACTGCATACACTCGTCATCATGTCTTATACGCGAACCATTGAAACTTGTTTTAGAAGCAAGAGATATAACTGGAAAGATATTTCTTGAAGTTTTGTGGTCCAATGACAACACTTGATCATTAAATGCTCGAAGATCAGGGAATGAAAAAGAAGCAACTAAAGTCATCAACAGTTTGACATATCATTCCCAAAGGACATCATGTGACATATATGCGGCTAAGTTGAAAAAGCAGCATATCTAAGCATGTGAGTTCAACAACTCATCTTCTAGATATGCAAAAGAGTTCTCATTATAAAAATAGATAGAAGAACATCCAACAGGACAACCAACATAGTGAAGCACACAGACACTAGAGAGAAGCTTTGAAATATATCTTGAGAGAAATATTTAAAGAAAATAGAAGCTAGTTAGTGTGAAAAAGAAGCTATAATTTTATTACAGAGAAGCAGTAACTCGTTACAGACATTGTAGCTATTTAATCACGCTTGTGATTAAACAGATTTCCAGAAAAACATTAAGTTTTAATATAATTATTTTAACTTGAATGCTTGTGTGTTCATCTAAAGTTCATTATAGTTTTTCTGATTCTGTAGCTATTTCTAGCCGTGCTTAAAAACATTTTATATAGAAGAAAAAGTTTGTAGCGTTTGTATTCAACCCCCCCCCCCCAACCCCTCCCGCGTTTCTCTCCTCCCCCCCCCCCCCCCCCTCCCCCCCTCCTCTTCTATAAACACTTGAGCTTATATTGTTCTAACACTAAGGCAAGACTTTCTATTGCATTGAAGAGTGGTAAGGGGATATAGCTAGTCAGGGAATATTTCATAAAAGCTCTATTGATAAATAAAGGATTGCATCAGGGGATAATATTCACTGATAGTACAAAAGAGCTTGTCAGGGGATAACAACCATTGATGTACTAAACAGCCCATCAGGGAATAACATCAACTGATGGATAAAACATTAGGGGTGATTTTTTCAGTAACTTCAAGCCATCAGAGGATGAAATATTATCACCAAAACTAGCACCAAAGTTCCACAAAGCACCAAACTTGAAGATAATTCTCACCAAAGTCATTTCACTCAAGCACTAGACTTGTTAGGTTTTATAACATTTGATGATGATTGTAATTAGAATACTTAGATATACAAATGTACAGTTAGTGCTAGTTTATAGCATTTAGAATTTTGTAGCTGATAGTTTACTCTCTGTTTTATGTAATTTATCTTTGTATGAGAGTAAGTTAATTTGTATTGTAAGAGACTATTAGAATTGTATGAGAGAAATTAACAAGTCAGAGACTGTGTTTAGTCTATCGGAGACTAAAGAAAGTGTTCATCAGAGACTACAGTTTAAAGCATCGGAGACTAATCTTAAGTCATCAGAGACTAAGCGTAAGGCATCAGAGACTAAGATTAAACCATTAGAGACTAAGCTTAAGCTGTAGGAGACTAAACAATTGATCAAAGACTAAAGTGAAATTACTCTATGATACAGTACAAAGTTTTATTTGAATTAGAAGTCATCTACGACATGGACATTGAAGAGTCATTAAAGATGAAGTTGTTAGAAAACTAGAGAGAGAGAACCTATTCCAATGATACACAGAAAACATATGTTGAATAAGATTAGAAACTGAATTACGATTCAGATTTGAAAGCTGTAATTATTTTTACAGAGTTGTATTAGAAGCTGTATGTTTATAAAGATTTATATATATAGAGTACAGGATCTGAAGCTGACAATCAGTTTGTGATTGTTAGAATTTGTAATCAATTGTTCATCAATAAAAGCAATTATTTATAAATTTATTTTTGTTTTTTGTTCTTTAATTTCCACAAGTAAATATACTTTGAAGGACAGAAATTTGAAAAGATTTTAAGAACTTGTATTCAACCCTCCCCCCCTCTACAAGTTCTAGGCTATTTCACTGGGACAATAAGACTGTTAGGGGATAATCAGAATCCATCAGGGGATAAGTTCTCGGTGTCAGGGGATGAATTTCTCGGCATCAGGGGATAAGTTCTCGGCGTCAGGGGATAGGTTTCTCGTCATCAGGGGATGGATTTCTCGGCACCAGAGATTGTCCATCAGGGGATAAAATGACCAGAGACTAAAAATGACATATGAGATGACACATGACTGAGTTCACAAATCCACTGACTCAAGTTAAAAGTTGTGGAATTAAAATATATAAGGTGGTCCAACAAGGAGAGATTGACTACCAAAGAAGTTTTAAGGAGATAAGTTATACGCTGCAAGTGTGAACATTGATAAAGTAAAATATGAAGATAAGTTGTACCTATACATTAGCATGCATATATAACTGCTAGTGTGAAAACTGCAGAGATAAATTATAGAAACTTGAATGAGGAAAATATGGAAGCTGGTCCAATCAAAACCAGGAAAGCTCATATACATAAGTTATTCACTACAAAGATAACTTATCATGAGAACTCTAAGAGGAAATTAAGGGTGCTGGTGTGCTGATACACTAGATATGTTACATAACAGGTTGACATGTAAGGAAGGTCATGCAAAAAGAAGAAATTATGTGACAGAACTGCAATTACTAAAGAATATCAAAATTTGTTTTGGAGGCAACTCATACAAAGAAACTTATTTTAAATAGAGATTGTCTGCAGCTGGTAATTACTATTAGAAAGAATTATAAAGATTCAAACTTGATTTACAATAAATATAAATATATATATATATATATATATATATATATATATATTAATATTCATATCTTGCAATTTGCTTTACTATTTCACTTGTTATATCTTTTTAGTAAAGTTGTTTTAACTGTTCTTAAGTTTTAAACTGTATTAAATAGTTTAATTCAAAGAAAATTTAGAAATTGTATTCAACACCCCTTTCTACAATTACTCCAAGGGACAAATAATAACCAATATTCCCAAAACAAATAGCCTCAAGAATGTCTTTCTAGACACCAATTACTTGGCCAAATAAGCAATAGTTTGCCTAGACACTGATAGTAAGAATAATTAAAAATTTAGAACTCCCTTTAGACTACCTCCTTAATGAGCTTGAAAACGTAGTGGCCAACGTCTACTTCTTTTTATTTTGACTTGGAAATGCAATATGTTATTTAATGATTTTTGGGCCAAGAAAGGGTGATGAAATCCCCACATTATCTTTACGCTGGGTTTTTGCCCTTAAAAATTATTAAAATAAATGCACACGTAAACAAATACGTATTATATAAAAGTAGTAAACAATTAATATGCTTAGTTACATGTTCTACTACTAAAAAAAAAAAGAATGATACGTACTTTAGGTCTTTCAGCACTTGAGCGTAATTTAGTTCTAACATTTGGTATCAGAGCCAACTAGCAGTCTACACTTGCTAGACGATCGTTAAAAATGGCTAACAAAATTGGAAATAATAAAGTCCCCATATTGGAAAGGGGAAAGTACTTTTTCTGGAGACAACGAATGATAATTCATCTAATAGCAATCAATGATGAATAATTGTAAATTCTAGAAGAAGGCCCTTACATTCCAAAGAAGCTCATTCCTTAAGAGATTGTCAATGGAGTCAGTGTTCCAGAAAGGTTAGTTCCAAAGACCATTGAAGAAATGACTACAGAGGAAAGAGAGAAATTAAAGAAGGATCTAAAAGTCACAGTCATCCTATATAATGGGTTAGACAATGATATGCTAAACAGTATCATGAGTTTTGCATCTCTTGGGGGCCAATGAGTCTTGGTGTCAGCAAGTCTGAGCAAGATAAGTACAAGATTCTTCTGCTCATTTCAAAAATAAAAATTATTTAGTAATAATTAAAAATTAAAACCATATATAAATCAAAATAAGGTCTTTTATACTTACTGCAACCGGAACATCCGCACCGTATCTCGCATCCAATTGTGTCGGAGTCATCTTAGGATGCATATGATCAATGATTTTTACTGCCCATGCCTTTACGTGGAACATCACCAACACAAAAGTTCATGTATCCTGGAATAAAATGACATGAAAATGACATCACATTCCGAGACACACAAACCATTTTGTTGTACGAAGTATTGCACAAAGCCAAGTGCATTTGCAATATCAGTCCGCCCTCCTACATTTGTTATTGTTTGACCCACGACAATGAAAAAAGTCGACATATAGGAAAAAGTTATTTTTAACTTCTTTCTGGCTCATCTTATGATGACGTCTCTTTCTGCCAACAATTATTGGTAGGCGTCCACAATTGTGTTACCTAACCATACCTCATACGATAATTCTTTGGCTTCCTTATTATTAATACTATAATCTTTAATTTTCTGAGGTCAATACTCTGAATCATCGACTGGTTCACCATTGAACTAGTGTCAAGTCAACCAATCCACCTTCCAAGATTTTAATGGCTTCACCATGCCCCTTTCACCGAAACCATCAATAGATCGTGTCTTGACACTCTAGCTAGATTAGGGAAGTGTGGAGACTCTTGGGAGAAATGGATAGGATTTGCATATTTGGGGAAATCGACAGTTTGTGCAACTTCCGGTAAAGGATTGAAATCTATTGTAAATGACATAAGAGGATCAGATGTAAAAGTCATGGTAGTTGGAGCTTTTGAAGGATCAATGAAGGACGAAGTGTAAAGAGGTTGCTCCGAATAAACCTTGAGATTGGACAACTGCATCTATTGAAACAAGGCACTATTTTCAGTTAAAAGTACTTGATATGGTTGTTCAATCTCGGGAGGTTTATTCAGTCACCACTGCAACGTCCTAAGTGTCTTTTTCAACTACACAATAAAAAGATATAAGTACACGTTAACAATATTAAAAACTAGATATAATGCAATACGAGGATTACAATTAACTTTACGTACCACATTTATTACATGAGCTTGATCAACAATGACACGATTACTGTATCGGATATCAGTGAGATCCGATTTTGCAATTCTTTTTCGTGTCACTTTGTTGTACCACAAGTAATACACGTCCATGTCAAGTTTGTTGCACTTGGTATTTTGTGATAACAACAAACCCACAAGACTCTCCTGGAAGTCATTCCACATTTCTATGTACGATGCACTGAATGCTACATAATCAGAAACATGGAATCTATTTTCTTTGGGGGTGGTCAGGAATCATTTGATAATGACACAATTGCCTAAGGATTCTGTCTGGAATTTGATACTCGATCTCATCGAAATGTATCAGTGGGATTCAACTATTTGCGAACAGTCGTGCTGTCCAAGCATCCTTCACATCATCATCAACCATTTGTATCTTCTTGTACGGCTTCCAGATGAATTTGTCTTGCAGTTGATTTTCAAACTTAGCTTACCTTTCCTTATGCACAACATGCTTGGCGTATGCACAACATGGTTGACGTATGTATATGCCAACACACGTGGCCACCATAACTTAGATCCAGGATGAAGAAATGGACGCCTGATCCATAATCTGTGATATGCTCAAATTTGGACCACTGACATGTATCCCGTTATCCTTACCTGGTAACACAATCTTACCCTTACCTTGTTTGTAGTGGAATGTATCGTGGAGTGCTTGGTAAATGGCTACGAGGACTGCTGAACCCCGAACGTAGTTCAGTATATCTTCAATGTCTCTAACAAACAATATGTACCTAACAAATCAATTAAAACAATTCACTAACCAAATTAATATCAAACAATGACAACAACTAATTACAATACAAAGACAATAATTTATCATACCTAACAATATAGCGCCACACAACCACAATATGTACGATCTTGTGTAGATAACTATATAGTCAACTAGTGGATCCTCGGGTAATTCACTGAAGCACTCTACAAGCCACGTCAAACGGATACCACCATCGTGCTTTGCTTCCTTATAAAACCGGTTATAGAACCGTTCATCAAAGTAGTCTTCAAATTTTTTTTTTGTTCTTCTTCAGATAAAACACCACAAGTAAGAGGTTTTTCATTAATGGGTAAAACAATTATATAGTGGATGTCCTCCAAGGTGATTGTCGCCTCACCACTATTAAAATAAAAAGTGTTGGTGGATGATCTCCATCTTTTCACTAATGCAGTAACTAAATACGTATCGTGTCTTGGGAATATACATCCGTATGTAAATGCATGCATTCCAACTGCATTAAAGATATCTTTATGTGTGCCACTCAGCATCCAAATATCATACCTCTGATTGCTTTGTTGAACAACGTCTAGTACTCTGAATTCATTCGTGTTGTATATGTGAGTAGATATATGACTTGGTTGATCATTTAACAAACTATTATCTTCGAGACCCGGATTTAAATCATACTGGTTTATTGCAACCTACAAAATATTTACATATGCTTCATCAAACACACTATCTATATACACACACACACACACACACACTACCCATATTTACATATTCACACACTGCTCACATATTTACATATTCAAAAGCATACACACATTGTCATACATAAACTGCATACACATAAATTAAATTTACAACATAAATTTATCATACACACTGTTATACATAAACTGTATACACGTATAAATTAAATTTACAACATAAATTTATCAAACCCTAGAAAAAAAATACTTACTTGATTTGATAAATTAAATTTGATGCAACATGTCGGATCGACTGTTGTTCGAGAGAAAAATGGTTAAAAGTTGTGCGGAAGTTAGCTATGACCCAATCTTATTGTTTTCATTGAGAGAAATTATAAAAGTTTTGGCAGAATTTAGATAGAAGATGAAGAAGAGAAAGAGAAGAGTAAGCCACAGGCAGAGGTAAATGCCGAAGGAAATAAGAAATAAAGTAAAAAAGATAAAAGTTAATATTATAATTTCAAATGCCTTCCTTCCGCCAATGTTAATAGCGAAAAACGAAAAAAACTAAATGTTTAAGGTTAAAAGCCTTCTGCCAGTAACATAGGTGGAAAATACTTTTTTTTTTTTGGCTGTTTAGTATCCACCGCTGTATCATCCGATTAACGAATATAAATGTATTAGCTACGAAAGTCTCCATAGCTAAAATTAGCTATTGATTAGCTCTCATATTTGTATGTGCACACGTGCGGGCACCCACACACACACACACATTATACATTTTATATTATGCAAACTAGTATAGATAATATATTATATATCTCTATATATGTGATAATGATATATAATAAAATATATATTTATTTTGTACTATAATTTATATATTATATGTAAAAGAAAATATTTTTATTACTTTAATATATTATACATAATATATAATATATAATAATAATAATAATATATTTTATTTGTTATAGGTAAGGGCAATTAGGTAAAACATATAATATAACCACCCGAATATTAAAGTGAACCAAGTATATTTATTCAGCATTACGACTTATAATATTACATAAACTAAACAACTTTGGACGTTATATTATTAAAATCTATTATTGATCATTTGAACAATGTCAATTATCGATTATGTCATATTCTTTGACACCAAATAAACGTTCCTTGGCATCTTATATTAATAAACAACGACTCATGTATTATGTCATCCCTCCATCTCTTCATTTGTCTATTCATTTGTGTCGTTTAGA
>CM025785.1:22663438-22667831 GCA_014636745.2 Centella asiatica
GTTGATGGGCTTTGATCCCAAGTCTACAAATTTAAGTGATAGAAACATTGTTAGTAACTCGGATTAGGCATCCAACGAATGAAAGTTGAATCAATGTCTCGATAAACTTCAAGCCTAAATAATAATTAAAAACGATATCGTTGTAACTATAGAAAAAGTTAAAAATATGACAAGTTTAGAACTAGTCACTACGCCCGTTACAAAAAAGTACCTAATTAACTCAAGCGAGGATTGTTATATGCTTTTACCGATAGAATATTGATCGATGTATAGATAGATTCTTTTTGAAAATTCACCATCTCATTCCGCCGCATTAAAAATACTTTTTTATTCACGGATGGTAATTGTAGAATGGGGGTTGAATACAATTTCAACTTTTTCTCCCAATGTAAAAATCAAGGTATAATTTATAAATTAATTGTAAAATTAATAAACAAGACAAATTATATCAATCAATAAATAATGTATTTTATTGATATTGGAATCTAAAATTAAAATCTGGTTATCAAAATTGATACCAGCTTTTGAAATCTGTTCAAGTATGAACAACTGCTCTCTAGAAATGAATTTCTAACTTCTCAAGTTATGAAAAACTTACTTCTCAAATTCTATGTGAATTTGCTGCGTTAGATTACAGAGTGTATAAATTCTTTTTCTTTCTGTATTTCGTATGCCTCTGTTATCTCTCTTACTTTTTCTGTGTTGTGTATATATATTGACTTGTATACTTTCCATATAGTTTCATTTTCTGATCTTTTCTACTTTTTAACAACTACTCTGATTAATTAAAGTATATTCTCTTTATCAGCAGTTATAACAACTCTGTTACCTAACATCTCTATTAAGTCACATCACCGTTACAAAATTTCTTAGCTTTCACAGATCAGCTTTCCAACCTTGTTAATCCATATGTAACTTGGTTATGGATCTTTGATCGGCTTCTAGTTCATTGAAGAACTCTGGTAGAAGTGTGATGTGTCAAGTCATTTATCCTTTGATGTGAAGTTGTTCATCAGTGAATATTTATTTCTGATATTTTCTGCTTTTTAACAACTACTCTGATCAATTAGAATATCTTCTCATTATCAGCAATTGTAACAACTCTGTTACCTAACATCTTTATTAAGTCACATCTCCGTTACAAAATTTCTTCATTTTCACAGATCAACTTTCCAACCTTGTTAATCCATATGTAACTTGGTTATGGATCTTTGATCGGCTTCTAGTTCATTGAAGAACTCTGGTAGAGGTGTGATATGCCAAGTCATTTATCCTTTGATGTGACGTTGTTCATCAGTGGATATTTATCCCCTGATAACTTGTTCACCTATAGCTTATCCCCTGACCAGTTTCGTTGGTAGCCAATCTTTGCTTATTGGACAACCATCCTTATATTTATTCCATCGCCTTAAATTTATTAGTCATATGTCATTTCATATGTCATCTTTAGTTTCTGATCATTTATCCCCTGATGGATAGTCTCTGGTGCCGAGAAAACTATCCCCTGATGATGAGAAACCTATCCCCTAATGCCAAACTTGTCCCTTGATGCTTGAGCACTTTGGCGATTTACATTTATCCACTGATGCCCAAACACTTTGGCACTAGTGTAAATTACCCAACAACTTTGGCGATGAGTAATTTTTGGCTTCATTTGACTTTAGCGATAGAGAATTTGCCGATGACTTTGGCGATAGTCATTTTGAGTTTGGCGACGGTCAAATCTTCTCAAGGCTATTTAATGCATTGGAGTGTCTTTGTCTTAGTCTCTGATAGCTTTAATATTAGTCTCCGATGAACAAACACTTAGTTTCTGAAAGACTTAGTCTCCGATGAACAAAAACTTAGTCTCCGATGAACAAAAACTTAGTCTCTGATGAACAAAAACTTAGTTTCCGATGAACAAAAACTTAGTCTCCGATGAGTAAAGACTTAGTCTCCGATAAATAAAAACTTAGTCTCCGATAAATAAAAACTTAGTCTCTGATAAATAAAAACTTAGTCTTCGATGAATAAAAATTTAGTCTCCGATGAACAAAAACTTAGTTTCCGATGCTAATTTTGCTTGACCAACTTTGACTTTTGTTGAACTCTTCAAATGCATTCCTTGTAGTCTTTGATGTTCTCCTGCAGTGTTTGATGGTAGTTTTTGATAGAACACTACTGCATGTACTTGTACAATTACAAAATCTAACAATTCTAAGTTTATAAATTATCATCAAATGCTATAATTCCTAACATACTTATTATCTCAAAATACTTGCTATTTATTTATGAACTAAATATAATATATATTTTTTAAAAGGGCATTACCCCAACTACACTGCACCACAAATACTTATTGTTTACTATAAAAAATCAAATATTTAAGTTTTTTAATTTTTTATTGTTAACTCATCATTTATCAATGATTTGTATTTGATTCCAAACAATATTTATTTCAATAATTTTTAGATAAACAAATAGTAGCTATTTTATTTTGAGACCTACTGACAAAATGTGAAAGGCCGAATAATTTTTAGACCTTCAGACAGTATGTATATTATTTTCAGATAATATGTATTTATTTTTAGACCTACAAATAATAGGTAAAAGGTTGATGAAGGCTAGGTCTTAAAGTGAAAAAGAAGAAGAAGAAGAAGAATGAGGAGGAGGAGGCGGCGACGATAATGGTGCGACAACGACGATTACATTAAATGCTAGATCTAAAATGAAGAAAGAGGAATAAGAGGAGGTTGTAATAATGATAACGACAATGACAATTGTGTGGCGGCAACCTCCGTATATTTGAAGATGATGAAGATGACGACAACGACAATGGTAGCAACAAAGGAAGAGTGGTGGCGGGGCAGGAAGATGAGAAGATGACAATAGGAAGGAAGAATATGAGGTGGGAGAGGAGGAGAAGAAGGAGGTAGAGGCGGGTAAAGAGGAAGAGAAGGATGAGGCGGTAGAGGAGGAGGAAGAGAGAGATAGAGAAGAGAGATGTTAGGTTGAAAAAGAAGAGATAGAAGCGAGGAAGAGAGAAGAAAGATGAGTTTAAGTGAAGATTATTTTTGATAATTAATTGAAAATTAGTATATTTGTCTATGCTCAAATTAAATGGTACGTAAATATCTATATTTTTTTAATATGGTACTGGCTTGTTTTTCAGCTATTAATAAATATATATTACCCCTTTTATGTACTTTATATAAACAGTTTTCATTGTTGTTTCTTCTCTTTATGCTTTTTGGTTTTCACTTTTGTCTAAGCTTTTTTCTTCTCCTCCATTGCTTTTTCTATCAGTTGACTGATTTTTCTCATCCCCTTTTGTTGTTGATGGGATTTGATCCCAAGTCTACAAATTTAAGTGATAGGAACATTGTTAGTAACTCGGATTAGGCATCCAACGAACGAAAGTTGAATCAACGTCTCGATAAACTTCAAGCCTAAATTGTGTAACATCTTCACGAAAAACACAAGAAGTAAAAATCTCAACTCTAACTACTACAGAGTACAACAAAATTTAACACATGGAAAAAGACTCCACCAGATTCTTGCCTCTATCAAATGAAATATGCAGTGCAGATTGAATTGAAAACCCACTGACCAACAATCTTTTGTCACCATGATCAAAATAGGACTTGGCATGTATTGCAGAATGAATTGGTTGATAACTAACCATTAAGATATTGTTGTCAATGTCAATATAAAACCTTACCTGCCGTAATCTCCGGCCAACATAAGACTTTGTAGCTGTTTTCCAAACTCGACACGGTGGCAAAACAACTTTTCCCTTGTAATTTTCCCGATTTAATTCAGGTCCACACAAAGTATATTTCCGAAACATTGCAACAGTAACCATCATAATGTTCTCTGTTTCATTTGACTTAGAACTTTCAAAAGATTTGTTCAAAGGATTCAATGAAGAAACTGGTACATCAAGTGGAAACTCCTCAGATTGAACATTCTTGAATTTAGTACACACCTGATTTAAGATCTCAATAGGTTTACCATAACTTAATTCCGCTTCTAAAGGAACTGAATTCAGATGCAAAATTCTTCTAGTAAGCAGTTGTGAACCACGTGTTTCAGGTTCTTCCTCTGAGTCAATCTCAAACTCTTCACTCTTTTCCTTGTAGGCCTTTTGCTCCCCTTTTGTAGCTGTTTCTATCCCCTTGGAAACATAGGTTACTTCAATTTCTTTAATGTCATGCAAGGTCATAACTCTATTGCTAGGACATTCCCTTTGCATGTGCCCATAGCCCTTGCACTTGAAGCAAATCTTCTTATCTTCGGAAGTTAAGGTTGCAGATTTCTCCTTTTTATTCTCAATGAACTTGTGGAAGCTTGGAGTGAAACTATGTTAGAGATAAATGATGATGATGATGATTATGTAATAAATTGTGCA
>CM025785.1:22683187-22704163 GCA_014636745.2 Centella asiatica
ATATATATATATATATATATATATATATATATATATATATATATATATATATATATATATATATATATATATATTTCCGGAATACACAAGAGATGATCAGCAATAATAAAAATTAATGTTTTTTCTTGGTTTACAAAGGGGCTTAGCAAATTCGATAACATTAAATATTTTCTGATCGAGGATCGCTACTAAAAATCTGAGATTATTTAGTGTTAATAAGATTTTTGCCTTTTGTGAGAATTGAGCAGAAGAATTGAAAATTAAGGGAAAGGGAAAATGTTCTATAATAAATTAAAAGAATCAAAATAAGAGTTAAAGCAATCTTTAAAGAGCCAAAGGGGTACATTTTAATTAGCAATTCTTTTATATCTCTATATAAAAAGCCCTTGTCATTTTGTGTCAACAAGAGGAAGGGGAGAAGGGAAAAAAAATCTTCAAAAGAAAGAGTAATCATGGATAATTTCCATGTCAGATCACATGTCTGTCGTGTGTTGTTATTTTTGGCAATGAATAACTTGATTGATTTGAATTTAACTCCATATTTTCCAACTTCATAGTTCAAAGATGTAGTTGCACACATGTAGCCATGTGTACATAAAGTATTGATTGTGTTGAAATTGACTATTAAATCCATGTAAGAGACAAGAATAAAAATCACAAGTAATTTTGTAGAAAAAAATAGAGTAAATGATGTGTTTTATACTTAATTATTTTTTTTGTCCGTGAAATTTCTACAATTACTAACCTAATTCTCACTTAGTGCACACTCACGAAGTTTGATCATCCGGCCTCTGCGAATGATTAAACAAAATGGAATAAGATCTATTACATTCTAATCCATTCCGGTTCCATTGTACATTATATAATAGTTCCACTAGCTTTTAATGTTTGATGAAGAGGCCAACAAACGAATTGAATTACTACTATTGAAGAACCACATAGCAGCACAACAAGCATTCTTAAATAACTGGTTAAATCCAGAGATCAAAGCGAGCTAGACGTCTGTTCTCAGTATTAGCCTAGCTATGGGGATCCCACATATATTAGCAATTTGTTGGAAAAAACTGACTATAGCGGAATAATAATTTTCCCTAAACTTGTAAATTTTTGAGAAAATAATTAAGTAGAGAAAAAATAAACTGATAACTTGTAAAACACAAGCCACAAGACACAAAAATTATACGTGAAAAACCTCCCCAAAGATAAGAAATAAAAATCATAGGACTGTAGTCCACCCAAAAATTTTATTATCACAAATAATTGGATAATACACCAAATCTTCTCTAGTTAAACTAGAGACACACAAACTCAGAATATATCGTCACACTTTTTTGGAATAAACGTCAAGAAGTATGGAATAAAACAGAGACAAAATCAGAGATATCACCTAAAATAGGCAGCCTGTTTGTACCCCAAAAACGCACAATTTTGGACCTCCAAAAATGATCTCCACCATTCAGAAATAATAACCAGACGTTGTGAAGTCTTTGTCCAAAAACCAGAACGATCCGACCGACCAAACTCCGGAAAACGCAAAAATAAGACCGTTGCGTCGTGCTGATGGAAAGGTACGAATTTCACTTTTTTTTCTGTTTTATGGTGATTTCTCTCTCTTAAAATCTCTCTCAAAATATCTGATTATTTTTATGTATATCTACAAGCCTACAAATCAAGCTTATTTATAGGCAAAACAATCTATCCTAAAACAGATCTAATTTAGGATTCATATTTCCTATTTCCTTGTGGAATCCAAAAATAAGGTTAACCATTAAGTATTTTCAATTCCAAATAGAAAAGAAAAATACCCAACAAATCTCTCACTTTCAGACTATTTGGAAAGAGGGTCTGCCATCCTCGCGATCGAACAACAAATCTTTAACTTCTCTCTTGTTAGTGCTTTGACAACATATCAGAACCATTATCATCAGTGTGAACTTTGTCAAGTTGAAGTTGCCCATCTTCTAGAGTGTCTTTAATCCAATGATACCTCACATTAATATGTTTCGATCTTGAGTGAAGAGTAGAATTCTTAGTAAGGTGAATTGTGCTTTGGTTATCATACAAAATCACATAGCGCTGCTGCTTGAAACCAAGCTCTCGTATAAATCTCTTCAACCACAACAACTCTTTACATGCTTCCGTTGTTGCGATATACTCAGTTTTTGTCGTAGAAAGTGCAACACATTTTTGCAATCTTGATTGCCATGAGACCACTCCCCTTGCAAAAGTCATCAAATATCCAGAAGTGGATTTCATATTGTCTTTGTTTCCTAACATATCAGCGTCTGAGTATCCAACAAGCACTGTCTTCCCATTTCTAAATGTAAGTCCCAATTTGGAAGTATCCCGTAGATATCTCATAATCCACTTAATAGCATCCCAATGCTTTCTACCCGGATTTGACAGAAAACGACTAACACCACCTACTGCATGAGTTATATCCGGTCTTGTACATACCATAACATACATCAAACTTCCTACTGCTGAGGCATATGGTACTCTATCCATATCTTCCTTCTCTTTTTCCGTAGAAGGACAATCTTTATCAGTTAGCTTAAAGTTGGTAGTGAGAGGAGAACTAACAACTTTAGCCTTATCCATATTGAACTTACGAAGCACCTTTTCAATATATTGCTCCTGTGACATCTGTAATGTCTTGGCGACTCTATTTTGATAAATTCAAATCCCAAGAATTTGTTTTGCTGGCCCCAAGTCCTTCATAGCAAATGATTTACTCAATTGAGTATTTAGCTGGGCAATTCTTCTAGCGTTTTTGCCAACAATTAGCATGTCATCCACATAAAGCAATAATATGATAAAATCATCATCAGAAAATTTCTGGACAAACACACAATGGTCAGAAGTAGTCTTCCGATAGCCTTGCTCTCCCATAACTGACTCAAACTTCTTATACCACTGTCTCAGTGCATGTTTCAAACCATATAGACTTTTCTGAAGTCTACAAATATAATTCTCTTTACCTTTCACCTGAAAACCTTCAGGCTGCTCCTGTAAATTTCCTTATCCAAATCACCATGGAGAAAAGCTGTCTTGACATCCATCTGTTCAACCTCTAAATCAAGACTAGCAGCTAAACCAAGAACAACACGAATAGATTGCATTTTTACAACTTTTCTTTGACTGAATTCCTTGACCACCAATCTGGCTTTGTATTGTGGTTGTGAAGTATGTTCTTCATTCTTCACTATGTAGACCCACCTATTTTTCAAAGCTCTTTTGCCCTTAGGTAACTTCATCAACTCGTAAGTGTTATTCTCATGCAAGGATTTCATCTCATCTTGCATGACAACAACCCATTCATCTTCCATGGCTTTCACATAAGATTTGGGTTCTCCCCTGTCAGTCACTAACACATACTCATCAGCAAAATACCTCGTGGAAGGATGACGATCTCTGGTAGATTGTCGTAGTGGAACAAATGGTGGAACATCTGGTATTGACAACTCCTCATGAACATCCTCATCCATCGCAATCTCTTATGGAGTATCATTTGTACCTTGTTGGTCACAGTACAAAAAAAATGGTTTTTAGTGACGAAAATTGTAGTGACAAACAAAATTCTGCTCACCAAAGGTAACCTTTTGTGACCCAATTTTTTCTTAGTCACCAAATGTTGGTGAACAAACAAATTTAGTGACCAAGACAAGAAAGTGGTCAATGAGTTCATCACTATTGTTGTGGCGGGAGTCAACGGGTCTAAATAGTGACCGAATTTGATGACCAGGTCTTGGTATGGTCAATCAATTTTCCTTTAGTGACTAGAGATCCTGATCACTGAACTTAAGAAGGGTTGGCGAGAAATAAGCCCGTCAGAGTATTAGTGACCAGAAGTTATGTTTGGTCACTAAATAGCTTGGTTGTGTTCCCGAAATTTCTCGCTAAGACTTCTTGACTATGGAGATGTTGGTCACTAATTTTTTTGGTGAAAAAATGCATCTTCACTCTATATAATTTTATGATATAATAACGTATGGTAGTTTTTTTTTTACTTTATAATAACATACAGTACTATGATATTATATTATTTTTTTGTTGTGTCATATTAGTGATAACATTTTCATAAAAAAAAAAGTACTATTTTTTTTTTTACTATAACTCTCCATAATAAGCAATAATAATAGAACCAAAAAAAATATGTAGAAATTTTCATAATATTATGTAAAATGTAATAAATGGAGTATTAAAAAGAATGCAATCTTATGCATGAAAAATGAACACAACAATCAATTTTTATTATTTTATTTTAATAAGAAATTCTCTTTAAATGTTCCTGACCAAATTTACATATGGCCTAAACTGACCATTTTATTTATTCAAAAATTATATTTGTGATTCGCATAATTGTATTTTATAGTAGATTTAACGAGTGATTGATGAAATTTTTTGATTGTGCATATTTTATAAAATTTGGTACTAAATAAATTGTAAAAAAAGTTCAAAACATAAATGTGCAAAACTAATGTAATTTAGGGACTGTCGAAGAGATTTTCTCAATCAGTAACAGTGGTACTTTGAAACTTTTATCATTGCACTGACTAAAATAAAGTAATCAATAACCAAGTTTTGTTATATCATTTTTTTAACTTATTTTCTTTCTTATAAGTAAATAAATAATTTCTTGCCAAACACAAATATTAATAAAATTACTTATAACAAGTTTGACTTGCTTATAAGTCATTGCAAAACACCCTTTTAATAAAATATTAAGTTGACACATGTAACAGGGTGTAACCCAATGGCCATCAGAAAGATAAAAAATTTAAAATTTTGATTAACTTATAGTTATAAGTATGTGGATGAAAGAAAAATTTGAGTATATATTTAGAGATGAGATCTCTTCCGGTGGTCAATATGGATGCTCTTATATGGATCCATATCATTATAGTATGTATTAACATACAAAATACGACTTTAAAAAGCGAAATTTTCATTAATTCAATTTTAATACTAAAGTTATTATTAAAAATATTAAAATTATTATAAAAAATATTAAAATTATTATCAAAAATACTAAAATTATTATAAAAAACACTAAAATTATTATCAAAAATATTAATGTGATATAATAAAATATTTATTTGACCGAAAAAAACAAATTTCTCCAATATTTTTTTCTCCTTTGATTTATAACCCTAACAAAAGGTATGTAGTATTTACATAATGAGAATAATTTATTTGAAATTATCGATTTGCTAAAAATAACACGCGGAAAGCGCACCGAGCTTGTCAGCTTCGAGTATATACATAGCAGGTCCTTTCTCACTCCCACTAGAAAGTAGAAACCTCCCGATTTCTCCACAAACAAACGGAAAGCACCACGCAACCGCGAAAATGGCCGCCGCAGCTGGACTACCTCCACCGTCTTCCCCGCCAACCCCGAACACAAAGCTCCCTAAAAATCACCCCGTCGGCTACCTACTATTCGCTCAGATCCGTTTCTCCACCCACTGGCCCTCTTTGAACACCTCACCCACCTCTTCCAAACCACCGAATCATCCCTCTCCGCCACCCTCTTCCCCGATTTGGCAGCCGCTCCCTTCCACTCCTTCACTGTTCTTCTCCTCGAAACCTCGCCAAACCCCTTTCTTACCCCGACTGAAAACCCAGTCTTCACCCCTATCCTTAAGACCCTAAATCTCGATTTTTCGATCTCTGACCCGGAGAAGGTGTCTTTCTGGTCCCAGGGAAATGACGTCGTCGTCTCGGGGTTCGTGTTGTTCTTCCCCAATTACTCCACATTTCTGGCAAAATCGGGGTTTTACGTGGAGGATCTGTTCGTCAGGGAGTGCTATAGGAGGAAGGGTTTGGGGAGGATGTTGTTGTCTATTATGGCGGCACAGACTGCTAAGATGGGGTATGGGAGGGTTGAATGGGTGGTGTTGGATTGGTATCCTTTTGGGGCTGTTACTTTTCTGTTTTCATAAGAATTAAGTGCTGATTATCGTGGTTGTGGACTACACTTTTCAACTACTAATTCCAATGTTATTACATTGCCCTCTTTGTTGAGAATGTGCTGTGTTTTGTTCACTGTTCTGGTCATTGATGATTGTGTTGGTTAATTTTATTTTTGCATAATTAAATAGATGAGCACTAGTCCAGTACTATTATGCATCCAATTTGGGGATTTAGGAGTGGTATCAATTGTTGGTTGATTTGCTTATTCCTATGGATGTGACATCACTCTTCTAGTAAATCTACTGTATCACATTCCCCTGTTTTTGTTGATAAATATGCTGGTGTGTTTTGTTTATTATTGTGATCTTTGATGAATCTGTTGGTTGGTTTTAGTTTGCAAGATGACCACTTAGATAATGTACTATCTAATTTGGAGATTTAGGAGTTTTTACATTTTTTGGTTAATTTACTCATTGGAAAGGCTATGGCTATGGACAACACTTTTGTAACTAGTGATTTAATCTTTCTTTATTTCCCTTGTTGATTTTTAAGTTTTGCTTATATTCGTTCATTATGTAATTGGTAATTATATAACCTTATCATTGATTGTTTCTTTCTTGTTTTACTATTTTTGCACAAAAGATTGTAGAGTACAGGTTTAGTTTGATCAAGGTAGGGATATTTAGTACTCAAGGCTGTCATATTTGGTGGGTTCAGATGCTAGACTTCTCTATGTTGGGAAGACTGCTGGGTACCACAGCAGGACTCAGGTTAGTCTATTCATTATTTCTTCGTTTTCGGTATTGGGGTTTTTGAATTTGCTTGACTGAATTGAATTTTAGGAATGATTGGGAAATTTGATGTTACTTTCATATTTATGATTTGTTCTATGTTGTACTGATTATGTTATTTGCTAAAGATTCATATTTTGCTTAATTCGATGTAAATTTTGCAGGAAGAGATTCACGAGTTGCTATTATGCTTTGCTAAGGCTTAAAGGGGGAGATCTACTGGTGAGTTTTGATCCGAATTGAATTCATTAATGGGAAAGCTGAAGGATCGATACAGAACACAAACATACCTTGTAAAATCATCAAACAAATTGATTGTAATAAGTTTGCTCTTGAAATAAGTTACAAGTTTCAGATGAAGGAGTTGAATTTGTGACCCTTTTGTTCATTGTTATAATAATTCAGGTTGGGTTTGGTCATGTGGCTGCCTTTTATAGTAGTTGTAGCCTTTCACTGTTTGGCCCTTCTATACTTTATGATATTTTGTAGTATGGCCCCTTGAAACATAACTATAACAATGCAACTACATCATTACCACAGTAGGACTCAGAGAATGCAGCTGATCCAGATTCAACCTTGGTTGTTTATATGGGTTTATCTACTCTCCCCTCTCTCATCTTGAAGTTGATGCATAATGGTCTGCCATCAGATATACCAACTGCTGCAGTTGAGCGTGGGACAACACCTCAACAGCGTGTGGTAAGTGAATTCAACTCACTAATTATCACCTAATGTTATAAAAAACAACAGCTCCTGAGATACTATCTTATGTTTTGCATTTGTGGCAAGTGAAGTGTAATTTTTTCTTAATACGTTCTTTTGGCGCAAATGCTGTCTGCAATTTGCTTCATCATTGGACTGACAATCATTTTGGATGTAATAGTCGAGCATCACTTTTCCAGTCATGTGACAATTAGTAAGCTTTCACTTCTCAATTGTTTGTGTTCATAATTTTTGTACCATGACTAATTCCGCATTAACTGTGATTCAATTACCTTTTTTTTTTTTTTGATTATGCAGTTGAATTTGCAGCCATCAATGCGAGCCGAACCCAAGATGACTGTTTACGTTGTAGGTGATTCTAAAGATGAAGAGCAGACATGTTGCTAGGACCATAACCAAAAAGAAAAGGAGTGGTAGTGTTCCCCGTCTTGCTCACCAGCAAAGCCATATGCATCCATTTGTCATCTCAACCTAAAGCAAGCATTTGAGAGTGCTTGCTACTACATCTCAAGTCCTTATGGCATGAACTTTGTTTATTGTAGACTTGGATAGTGTTTGTAATCGATATATAGTACTTGTGGATTGGAGTATTGTGGATTTTAAGATTTTTACTTTATTATTGAAAGAAATATTTTTTGCTTAGTAAATTGCATTGAAAGTTTATTATTAAATGTAAAATGATGACAAAGAATGTGGTCACCATCATGAACATTTGTGACCATTTTTTTTGTCACAATAAACAATTTAGTGACGAAAATGCTTCTCACCAATGTAAACTTAATTGAATGGTTTACTGACGGAATAAGTGGTGACTAATTATTGGTCACAAATCTGTTAAATTATTGACCAAAATTTTTGTCACCATGTTGGTCACCAATTTAGGTGCCTGGCCTGCCCGATCGAAATTTAGTGACCAATCCTAAGTGTTTTGTGACTGACTTTATCACCACGTCGTTGGCCACTAAACGTTACGTTTTAGTGACCAACTTACCCTCGAGCTCAACTTAGTGTCCGCCTTCAAAATCGTGGTCACCAAAGCTTTAGTGACTGAGCTTTCCTTACGACTAGTGACGATTATTTATCTGGTCACTAAAGGTCTGCAGTGACCACGTTCCGTCACCAAAAGTCCTTTTGGTGACCAAAATTCGATCGTCACTGAAGGCCATTTTTTTTGTAATGTCATCATTAACACTAAGCTGTGTTTGCTCAACTTGTGGAGGAACTGAATCCAAGTCAATAAGATCATCACTATATCGAGGAACTGAATCTGTCTTCTCAATATCTTTTTAACTTTGATCTTCCACGAAAACAACATCTCGACTTCTCACGAGCTTTTTCTAAACTGGATCATAAAACCTGTAGCCGAACTCATCCAAGCCATAACCAATAAACACATATTGTTTGGTCTTAGCATCAAGGTTAGACCTTTCATCTTTGAGAATATGCACAAAAGGCTTGCATCCAAAGACTCGCAAATGATCATATGAAACATCTTTGCCACTCTATACCCTTTCCGGAATATCATACTGCAAAGGAACACATGATGAAAGATTTAATACATGAATTGCAGTATTTAAATCTTCACCCCAAAATGATCTAGGTAAACCAGCATGTGACAACAAACATCTGATTCTCTTTATTAGAGTTTTGTTCAATCGTTCTACTACGTCATTCAACTGTGGCGTCTTTGGAGGAGTCTTTTGATGTCGAATACCTTGCTATTTGCAGTAATCATCAAATGGTCCTCTATACTTACCACCGTTATCTGTCCGGATACACTTGAGTTTTCTCTTAGTCTCTCTCTCAACTGAGGCTTGAAATTGTTTGAACACACTCAATACTTGATCTATGGTCTTCAATGTGTAAACTCATATCTTCCTCGAATGATCATCGATGAATGTTACAAAATAAAGTGACCCACTAGGTATCCTAACTTTCATAGGACCACAAACATTGGAATGTACCAGATCAAGTATATGTCTTCTCCGAAAAGGAGGACAAAACTTGAAAGAAACCCTATTTTGTTTACCTGTCAAACAATGAGAACACCTCTTTAAGTGAATATCCTTTAAACTAGATAACTTCTTCTTCTTTGACAACAAAATTATATTTTTGATACTCATGTGGCCAAGTCTTTTGTGCCACAACTCAGCCGCATCTTCATTCTCCATAGCATTGATAACACTGCTAGAAACCTTTTCATGCACCACATACAATGAAGATGTCTTCTCACCTCTAGCCACGACCATAAAACCTTTAGTAAGCTTCCACTTACCATCACTAAAGGTGTTACAAAAACCTTCATCATCAAGTTTTCCTACATAAATCAAATTTAACCGAATTTCTGAAATATGCTTAACATTCTTGAGAACTAAGGAAGTACCGACATTCGTCTCCAAGTGCATATCTCCAATACCAATAACTTTAGCTGTCCATTGTTGTCCATCTTAACATTTCTATAATCAACGGAGGTATAAGATGCAAATAGCTGTTTCCGAGATGTAGTGTGAATGGAGGCACCATTATCAACTATCCAAGAGGAATCATCACGAACAAGGTTGATAATTTCACTGTCATACATAATCATGAAATCGTCTATAGCAGTAGCAACAACATCATCATCATTACCACCATCATCTTTTTTTTTTTTTATTATTGTTTGTCGTCGTCTTCTTATTCTCCCTTTTTAACTTTCTGCAGAATTTCTTGGTATGCCCCTTTTTTCCACAATGGAAGTACTCAACATTAGCAAACTTTCCTTTAGAATTGCTCCGTTGAATGTTTTTCTTACTCGGACCTCTGCTTTGATTTCTCCCCCTCCTTTCTGTGACTAAGACTTCTGATTGCGAAGAGGAACCCTGTTACTTTCTTCTCATCTCTTCATTTAGAATACTGCTTTTAGCCGATTCCATTCTTCACAAGTTGAGTCCCCAATAATAACCAAAAGCTCTGATGCCAATTTGTTGGGAAAAACTGACCACAGCAGAATAATAATTTTTCCTAAACTTGTAAACCTTTGAGAAAACAATTAAGTAGAGAAAGAATAAATTGATAACTTGTAAAACACAAACCACAAGACACACAAAAATTATACGTGAAAAACCTCCCCAAAGACAAGGAGTAAAAATCACAGGACCGTAATCCACCCAAAAATTTCACTTTCACAAATAATTGGGTAATACACCAAGTCTTCCCTAGTTAAACTAGAGGCACACAAACTCAGAATATATCGTCACACTTTCTTGGAATAAACGTCAAGAAATATGAAATAAAACAGAGACAAAATTAGAGATATCACCTAAAATAGGCAGTCTATTTGTACCCAAAAATGCACACTTCTGGACCTCCAAAAACGATCTCCACCGTTCAGAAATAATAACCAGACGTTGTGAAGTCTCTGTCCAAAAATCAGAACGATCCGATCGACCAAACTCCGGAAAATGCAAAAATAAGACTGTTGCGTTATGCTGATGGAAATCTACGAATTTTGCTCTTTCTTCTGTTTTATGGTAATTGCTCTCTCTTAAAAACTCTCTCAAAATATCTGATTATTTTTGTGTATATCTACAAGCCTACAAATCAAACTTGCAAAACAATATATCGTAAGACAAATCTAATTTAGGATTCATATTTCCTATTTCCTTGTGGAATCCAAAAATAAGGTTAACCATTAAGTATTTCCAATTCTAAATAGGAAAGAAAAATACTCAACACAATTCCATATCCAGCACAAGGTCATGTCATTCCCATGATGGAGCTTGCCCAGAGACTGGAACAAGAGCAAGGCCTCAAAGTCACATTTGTAAACATGGACTTCGATCACAACCGGATCATGAACGCCTTATCAAAGAAATCAGATGATAGTACTGATGACAAGTATAGTAGTCTGATAAATCTTGTTTCTATTCCGGATAGATTGGAACTGTGGGAGGATAGAAATGACTTGGGTAAGTTAACAGATGCAATGCAGAGAGTCATGCCAGGGAAGCTGCAGGAGCTCATACAAAGGATTAACGAAGAAGAAGGTGGTGATGATGATGATAACAAAATCACTTGCATTGTTGCTGACTTGTGTGTGGGAGGATGGGTGTTGGAAATTGCAGCGTTGGCATCATTATTCAGCATTCCAAAGTCGATAGAAGATGGACTCATAAACGATGATGCTATGTGCGCGAGACTTCTTATCAATTCTCGATAATGGTAGATTTTTACTTTAAATTAATTGATTATGAACTCAACCGTATATCTAGCTAGTATTCCGTCCATTCCAAATATTAGTCACGCATTTGGCTCTGTAACTGGTTTATTTGTGAAGCTCTAATGGCCAATTTAGGTTGTGGAATGGTAATAGAAAGAGAATGGGACTAAGGGTTGAAAGATTATAGGGGAATGGGAGTTGAACTCCATTCCATATTGAACTTCAAAATTAATTTATATGATTTATAGAGTGTTGGATGTAATATCTTTGGCAGTAGCTGCTTTTTTTGTTTACTACAGATAACACAATACTTGTGTATCAACTAAACTAAATTATATAAACCAAACTTTGAAACTGAAACTAAAACTGGTACAGTTATCCAATCATAATCTAGCGACGAACCTTTGATATATATATATATATATATATATATATATATATATATCTGTTGAAAATAAACTTTCTATGACAGGAACTATCTGAAAGAAACAGGCTATTCATCTCTCACCAATCACGCCAGCCATGGAAACTTCAAACTTTTCATGGGCTTGTCTTGGCAATGTGACGACTGTGCAACTTGTTTTTAAGGTTATTGTTGACACCATGGAAAAGGTGAAACTGGTAGACTCGATCATATGCAAATCAGCTTGCGATTTTGAGCCTGCAGCATTCACACTACATCTTGCCAATTGGTCCACTCTCAACAAGCAACCACCAGCTTCGAAATCAAACACCAGGTTTCTACTGGCCAGAAGACTCGGCCTGCTTGGCATGGCTCGATCAACCGCCGCCATGTTCAGTCATATACGTTGCATTCGGGAGCTTCACAGTTTTTGATCAATCACAATTCGAAGAGTTGGCCCTAGGACTTGAACTTATTGGAAGGCCATTCTTGTGGGTTGTGAGGCCCGATATGACTGATGAAATGAATGAAGCTCATCCGGATGGATCTAAAGATGGAATAAGCAAGCGTGGGCTAGTGATAGGCTGGTCCCCACAAAAGAAAGTTTTGAGCCACCCTTCAGTGGCTTGCTTCTTGAGCCACTGTGGTTGGAATTCTACTATGGAAGGTGTGAGTACTGGAGTGCCTTTCTTATGCTGGCCTTACTTTGCCGATCAGTTCGTCGACCAAACCTACATTTGTGATGTTTGGAAGACCGGGTTGAGTTTCGAGAAAGATGAGAGTGGGATCATCAGGCATGGACAAATCAAGAACAAGGTGGAGCAGCTTCTTGGTGATAAACAATTCAAAGCAAGGGCACTTGATCTTAAAGAAAAGGCTTCGAGTAGTGTTGAAGCAGATGGCTGCTCTTTCGAAAATTGGAGAAATATTATTGAATGGATGAAATAGAAATTTGGCATGATTTGTCTCCCTATACAAGCTAGGTCTTGAAACATAAGAGTGGCAAGAGTAATAAAATTGGGGTTTTAATTATTCTATCGAAAGTCTGTTTGAAAAAATTTATGTAATAAAACCAGGGGCTTTAATTATACTCTTTGACTCTGTCGATTGAAATTCCTTTTGGACGTACTCTTAGATAACTTTGTTAAATTTATCAAATCAATTTATGAATTAAATTTATATAAAATATATAACATATACTAAATTTCACTAAACTACTAGGCTAAACTATCGTAACTCACTCATTTTTCCGGGGACTGAGATGTTAAGACGATATACTAAGGTTGCGGCTATGGCTATCACAGCCTTAACGGGGTCGTAGCCGCTACCGACAGCGAACCTACTCAAGTGCTAAAGGTTTTAGAGCTACAGGTTATTACTCCTTTAGTGGGATGATGGAGTACTTTTAGAGCTACAGGTTCTTGGCCACAAACGATTTTTAATCACAAGATTTGCCTGAGCCGCCAAATGATAACATAATCCATTTATCCACTTGTGACTAGATTCACTCGAGGTAACGTCGTCCAATCTGAGCAGTTCGGAAAATTCTGATTACTTTATCTCTGTCACTAAACAGTTAAGGTACGCAGTTGCAGTCGGATATCATCTAATTAGTGTGCAGATTTTAAGCACATAAAGAACTTTTCACATTACTATGATGATTACAAATTAAATTTGACTAAGTTTCATTAAATATTAGTAACAAATTAGAAAATTTCCGACAAAATAAATTGTTACAGAGTTCCCTGAAGAATTAAGTTTAATAGAACTGGTTAATGTAATTACTGAGAATGGTGCAGCCGGGTAAGGTTCCAATGATATAACTTTATTAAATATGCTTAATCCTTCGCTCTCATATTAATGAATCTAACTATATTGGTGAAGTACTATCTACGAATGAAAAATCCTCTTAAATACAAATTAAATTTTCACATTATAAATAAAATTATAAGATTTATGAATAGTATTATATTAAGAGAATATATTTCTAATTTTAAAATATATCCGACAATGCAGATAAGTCTCTGACGATGACGATGATAATGAAGTTTTAGTCGATCTTCTTTAGTCCAATGAGTTGGATTGCCTCGTTTCCTTGTTCCATTTCTCCAATTAACACTCGGCGCCTATCAATAATTTATACAGTTGCAATTTCTGACTCTTCCTTTTCTCCGTTTCCCACGATTGGGCATTTTCAAACAACCAATTCCTAGAAATATAATGAAAAAGTTTAAGCACGCCATTACTGTTTGACATTTTATTTTATTTAAAAATGGAAGGAGAAGACAATCCTCTGATGCAACTTTTTTTTTTCCATGTAAATAATTAGTGAGGGAGAATGTAAAGATAAGTACGAGCTAAATTTTAAAAAAATTTCAGTCACTGTTGTATTGAAAAAAAAAATTCTCGTTTAATAGTCCATAGTTTGAACTATTCTTGTGCAATAGATATTAATATAACAATATTACTATATAACATAATTATGTAACTGTGTTAGTATCGTTTATGTTACTATTTTTAGGGTATTTTTTTGAGTCAATTCTCAGTAAGTGTCCAGTTACGAAATTAATTCACGTATAATTCTTGAGTTTTCAACTTTTCCAGATAAATTTATGTTATTATGTAAAAAGTTACTTTCTATTTAACAAAATTATAATGTGGATAGTAACATATGGGTATCAAATAATAACATAATAAAATAATGACAAATATTGTACAAAAAGAGTTAAAAATTATCTTCAACTGGATGAAAATTATTTTAAAAATTGAGTATTGACCGATAATTTTCTGTTTATGTAATTTTTTGTGTTTTTTTTAATATATAATAATATTGAGACAGTAAAATTAGTCTAAATAGCAACATAAAAACTCATCAAGAAAGTAAGGTAACACCAAAACTCAACTTAAAAGAATATAAACTTTCAGCCACTACATGGAAATTACTTTCATAAAATTGTACATGTCGAGAATTAGGTCGAGAAATTTACTATTCAAAGTTAGAAAATTTTTAGAGGTTGAAAGATCAACGGGTGACTAATTACTACTTTTTTAAGTACAGAAAATAAAAAAAATGGACTGCAACTCATTTTCTTGAATAAGGTGTATTAATCGTTTTAAATTTTACTATTATCTTTGAAAGATCTAATCATACAAATAATAAGTAATAATATTGAAAAATAAAGGAGTTACAAATTTTGATTTTAATATTGGATATAATCTTTTTAAAACAAATTGTTGTGTATTAAATGAAAAAAATATAGGTAGATAAATAAATGACAAAAGACAGATATTTCGACAAAAAATATATATAATTCTATACAATCTATCTCATATCGATCACTACTTATATATAAAATTTTCAAGAATGGTTTTATTTCGAGTTCACTCAATTGAGTTAGTTTGACTCAATTAATTTAATTATTATTTTTCTTCTACTTCTGTGGCATCGGGTTTTTCTTTATATTTTTTCGACTCGAGTTACGCGAATAATTTTGGTACTCTGAGTTTTGGAAATGGATGCAAGATAATTAGACACTAGATAAAGAGGTCATTAGTTTCAAACCCTTGGAACAACAAATAATACGATTTCAAGTAGTTCGATCTATTTTCATAATACAATCACTAATAAAATCACAAACTTCAAAATATAAATTTAGTCCACCAAATCACCAAACTCATGAAAAATAAAATTTCAGACCTCCAAAACAAATTAACTAAAGAAGAAAACAAATATTGCCTATCATAAAAATACTTAATTCGAAAATCAAATATGAAAATTCAAAAAATGAACCCAACATTATAGAAATATAGAAAAAAGAAATTCAAAATTTTCCTTTAATATTAGAGACAAAATATACAAAATTTTGTAAATAATAAAACAAAATTCACATGGATAAAAATGATTTACTTAAATAAAGTTATTTATGATAAAAACGCAATTGACCCAAAAAAACTAGGGGAAAGCATAAAACCAATTTTGAAACAGAAATTGCACTGAAAACTGATCAAACCGCACCAATGGTTGCATTGGCGGTGGTGGTTTCAATTTTTGAAACCGCAAATATATTGATTTTAGTTTCGGTTTTATACTCTCTTCATACTGAAATCACATAAATACTTAATTATATAATTTTTAAATATAATAATGTGCCATTATTAACATACATGTAAATATATGCATACATATATATAAAAAATATTACATACACATTGCACACACACATATGTGTATATATTTATTTATGTACATGTATGTATGTGCGATGAATATATTATTTGTTTATAATTCATCTAAATTATTTGTTTATAATTCATATTAGATGAGTTTTAATTTAACTAGAAACAATCTTAATGATCATACTAACGAATGATCGTTCTTATAAAAATTGATAATTTAATGTTCTAACAAGTCAATGATGTTGTAACTTGTTAATGAATTGTTAAGATCAACTTTTTTAGTTTCTATGATTGGCTACTTAATATGTTATAAACGGTTTAAAATTTGAAACCGCACCATTTAAAACCGAACCGCAACATTTGAAACCGAATCGTACCAATTGGTTGTGGTGGTGGTGAAAATTTTGGGATTATAAAATAGCACATAATCGGTTGCGAGTACGGTTTGTGGTCAAAACTGCACCACGCTCTCTTCTACTAAAAACCACAAAAACATGGACAAAAAATTTCTAATCAACATAAATATTAGCATAATTATTTCTTAACAAGTATTTATGTTTTATATAAATTTTAATTTCTTTACTATCTCTAGATGATGAACAAAAAGTTTGCACATACAATATATATTTTGAACAAATTACAGAAAAAACATATAAAATGACATAAAAAAAACGTGTTCGTACTCATGCGGCCAACGAAGCTAATGAATATAAATTCTACTAACTAATAGGATATATACTTGTGATTGTTATGTAATATAAACATTTTACCTCTCCACTTCTCCACCTCTCCACTTCACCAGCTCTCCACTTCTCTACCTCTCCACTTCACCACCTCTCCACCTCTCCACCTCTCCACTTCTCTACCTCTCCATATCTTCATTTCATATACATTCTCTTCTATAAATAGAGGCATTGTAGAATGGTGATATATACAATTGAAATTGAGATATTATATAGAAATAAAATTAGTCTCTCTCTACTTTTGCTTTATTTTATAATACGTTATCAGCATGAGTTTGCTCAAGTCAAAATGCGATAGGATTTTATTCGAGAAGAAGTACAAGGTTGCTATAATCAGATTTTGCTTCGAAAAAAGGTACTTTTTAGATTGTATCTTATTAATCTTTACTTTTATTTTATATCTTATTTTATTTAACATTGTATGAAAGTAATATTTTCATTTCCAGAAGGGAATGATAAATTAAGTATATGATAAAGCCAGAATGATAAAGAGAACTTTTTTTTGTTAAAAAAAAAAAAAAGAACTTGAAGTTCTTAATAATAAAATAAAAAGAACCTGAAGTTCTTATTTGTAAGTTTTATACAATAGAACTTGGAGTTCTTTGCCTAGCATAATATATATATATATATATATATATATTATATATATATATATATGTCTCAAATACTTAATTCTCTTAATAACCAGAAGTTATTAAGATTATTTTTCTTTAGTTATTTTTATTTATGTTTATTGAATATAAATGCATATTTAAATTTCGTAGCATTTTTATTTTTATTTGTTGTAGTTCTTATGACCAACCTTTCTAAACTTGAGTTCAATACTCTTGATATATCGGGCAAGAATTGTCTCCCATGGACTCTCGATGCCGAAATCCACCTTACAACAAATAATCTTGGAGAAACAATAAAAGATGGAAATAAGGCCTCCCGCAGGAGAAAATCAAAGCAATGATATTTCTCCGTTATCATCTCTATGAGGATTTAAAAACTGAATACTTGATGGTGAAAGATCCATTAGAATTGTGGAAAAATGTAAAAGAAAGGTATGACCATAAAAAACAAGTACTCCTCTCAAAACCTCGTTATGAATGGATTCATTTAAGGTTACAAGATTTTAAATCTGTAAGTGAATATAATTCTGCAATGTTTTGTATAACTTTTGAATTAACATTATGTGGAGAAAAGATTACTGATGAAGACATGTTAGAGAAAACATTCTCTATATTTCATGTCATGAATTTGCTCTTGCAGTAGCAATATCGAGAGTGTGGTTTTAAAAAATATTCAGAACTGATATCATGTCTTCTTGTTGCAGAACAAAATAATGAGCTTTTGATGAAAAATCACCAATCACGACCCATAGGTTCTAGTCCATTCCCTGAAGTGAATGTGACATCTTTTAAAGGAGGTTGAGGACGAGGATATGGTCGCAGCCCCAACAGAGGCCGTGGACGTGGTCGCACTAATGTTTGGTGACGTGATGGTCATAATCCTAAATCAAATGAAAATAATGTTGTGAGATATGAAAAGGGAAATAATTCTTCATCTTCTAAGAAACATAAAAATGTTTGCTTTAGATGTGGTATGGCAAATCATTGGTCACGCACATATCATACTCCAAAACACTAGGTCGAACTCTACCAAGCATCCATCAAGAAAAAAGAAAAAGTAGCAGAAACAAGTCTAGTTGAAAATGATTCGAATGATTTGCTTATAGATACACACCTAGATGTTTCTGATTTCCTTGAAAATGTTGATGAAAAGATTAATGTCATGAACTAGTTTTTGTTATTTTTGTTTTAATAATAAGTTTAGTTTAATTTTCTTTTTCTCTTTATATATGTTGTAAGTCAGTTTTGTCATGAAATAAAATTAGTTTTCCTTTTATTTCTCTTGTTCCAAGGAAAAAGAATATGATTAGAGCCTCAAGAAAAGTTATGGCAAATAGTAAAGATGAGTGTTTAGTAGACAGTGGAACAACAAACACTATACTAAAACGTAAGAGATATTTTTTTCAATTGTCTCTTGTAGAGACACATATTAATTCAATATCTGACATTAGTAACTTAATTGAAGGCTCTGGAAAAGCTTGTATTTTGTTACCAGAATGAACAAAATTATTTATAAACGATGCATTATACTCAAGTAAATCCAGAAGAAATTTACTAAGTTTTAAGGATATTAGAATGAATAGTTATCATCTTGAAACCATGACTGAAAATAATATTGAGTATCTTCACATAACATCTATTGAATATGGTCAGAAGATCATATTGGAAAAGTTGGAAGCTTTATTCTCAGAATTATATTGTATGAACATAAGTCCAATAGAATCAAATATGGTCAGTAACCATAAGTTACTTGACACAAAGACATTTATTCTGTGGCATGACATGCTAGATCATCCAGGTAGCACTATGATGAGGAGAATAATTGAAAGTGCAAATGGGCATCCCCTAAAGGACCTGAAGATCGTAGTATCAAAAGATTTATCATGTGCAGAATGCTCTCTTGGAAAAATGATAACTAGGCCATCTTCAAATAAAATTGAAACCGAATCTCCTTCAGTTTTAGAAAGAATTCAAGGAGATATTTGTGGTCCTATTTCTCCTCCATGTGGACCATTTAGATATTTTATGGTTTTAATTGATGCATCAACTCGATGGTCACATGTTTGTCTATTGGTAACAAGAAATGTTGCATTTGCTAGGCTATTAGCACAAATAATCCAATCGAGAGCAAATTTTCCAGATTATCAAAATGTCAATTGGGATTATGGTAGAACATCCAGTGCCTCATGTACATACACAAAATGGTTTAGCATAATCATTAATTAAGAGATTGCAACTGATTGCTAGACCATTACTTATGAAAAGTAATTTATCATCTTCTGCATGGGGACATGCTATTTTACATGCTGCTGCACTTATTAGATTAAGACCAACTGCATACCATAAATTTTCTCCATTATAATTGGTCTCCGGAAGAGAACCAAACTTGTCTCATCTTAAAATTTTTGGTTATGTTGTGTATGTTCCAATTTCTCCACCACAACGTAAAAAAATGGGACCACAAAGAAGATTGAGAATTTATAATGGTTATAACTCTCCATCAATTATTAAATACTTAGAACCAAAAAGTAGAGATGTTTTTATAGCACGTTTTGCTGACTGTCAATTTAATGAGACAATATTCCCAATCTTAGGGGGAGAAAAAGAAAAGCTAAAACAACAAAAAGTAACTTGGAATGCATCGTCAATATCTTATCTTGATCCCCGAAGTGGTCAATGTGAACTAGAAGTTCAAAAGATTATACATTTACAACAAATAACAAATGAATTACCTAATGCATTTGTAGATACAAAAAGGGTTACTAAATCATATGTACCAGCTTTAAATGTACCTGCTCGAGTTGATGTAATCTCAGCAGAGGTTCCTATACAAAGAAAACGTGGAAGACCCATCGGTTCCAAAGATCAAAATCCACGAAAAAGGAAAGAGCAGAATAGAGCAGTTGGTGTAACCCCAGAAGAGGTCGATAAAACCCCAAAATAGCTTGATGAAGTTCCAGAAGAAACTCAGGTACCTAATGATTATGAGATCTCAATAAACTATATACAGAATGGTACAATATGGAACCGCAATGAAACACATATTGATTAAATTTTTGCATATGCTATAACAATTGATGTGCTAAATGAGAATGATTATATGCCAAAAACTCCTGAAGAGTGTAGGCATACAAATGATTGGCCAAAATGGAAAGATGCCCTGAAGTTTGAATTAGATTCACTTGAAAAGTGCAATGTTTTTGGACTTGTAGTCCTAACTCCCAAAGATGTTAACCCTATAGGTTACAAGTGGGTCTTTGCAATAAAAAAGAATGAGAAAAATGAGATTGTGAGATATAAAGCAAGGCTTGTGGCACAAGGTTTTACACAAATACCAGGAGTTGATTATGAAGGAACGTGTTAGGTCCCAAAGGGTAAAAATACTAGAAGGGGGGAGGGGGGGGGGGGGGGG
>CM025785.1:22704263-22725539 GCA_014636745.2 Centella asiatica
TGTTTTTCAAAAATTAAGTCTTGTTTAGAAAACTTTACTGATTTAAAACACTTGTTGCTTATAAAAGAGTTTCTTATGTTTTCAAAAAATTTAGCAGCGGAATTTGTTTAAGCAAAGTACCCCCTTAGTTTTTGTAGCAAGAGTTAATGGCTAGAAGTAGTAAAGATAGTAAGTCTTTGCTAAAAGAGTTTTGCAGGACTTAAGCAAAGCAAAAAGCAAAGCAGGAAAGCAATATAAAAGATAAGCAGGAAAAGAGATGGGAATTTTTATAGTGGTTTGGACTAATCCTACTCCACTCTTCTTCTCTTTTACTTGAGAAGGTTAACACTAAAACTTGTTCACACAGAAAAATCAGCAAGAGGACACTTAGTCCAATTTACACTAGGTCACTTAGACCAAATTAGTCACACCGACTCTAAGCAGATTTGAGAAAATCTTGCTTGCGATCTTCAACTAAATTGCTCCTTAGTTGAGCAGATTGATAGTACTTGTTCAAGCTTTATGATGTCTTGCTGAAATCTTTAATGTGTCAGAGAGGTTGTTCAGACTTTACTCAATTGGTTGGAGGTTAGTCATAAATGAAATTTATGACTCCTATTTATACTCCTTCAGAAAATCTATCCGTTGAGAATTTTGAAATAGATCCGTTGGAGTGTACTGTTCTTGATGTGATCTTGTACCTTTACAGTAGTCCTTGCTTAGTTCAAAAAGTTAGCCGTTATTCTGTCTTCTAGTGTTTTTCAGAAGAGTTTCCTATAAGTTAACTAAGCAGGGGTAAAGATAACTTTTTTAACAATCTTGACTTTTGATAAGCAAAGGATCTTGCTTACTTAAGTCCTTTCTTATTTCCATTCTAAGCAGGACTAAACTTGGAAATTTCTTCATGTCTTCAAAATCCTTCATAGCAGGCTTATCAAATCAGCAGACTTCAATGGTGATCAAAACTCCTTGCTTAACTACAAGTTATATCCACCTAACATGTTGGGTATTTTTCTAAGTCCTTTTACAATACTTAAGCAAGGACTATATTACATCATCAATTCTTATATATTAAATAATAAATAAATGTTTAAGCAAAGATTATATAAGAAAGGGTGCAACAACAATCTCCCCCTAATTGATGATGTCAAAACGAGTTTTTTTGATCACCACAGCAAAAACCAAAAAGAATTCCATTTTATTTCAAATTGTTCAAGATTACAGGATAAAATGAAATTACAAAATAAAATTACAACTATTCTATATCATTAGCAGGTTCTTCCGAACTCTGCTGATCTTCTCCCTTGCCATACTTCAGCAGGTCTTGCCTCCGCCTTTCCTCTGCTTCCTCCTTTTCTCTTCTCCTTGCTTCATTCTCCTCCTTCCTCTTCTGCATCCTTTCTTTCTTTCTGTTGTACTCCAGCTGAATTTTTTTACCTTGAGTCGCTTCATTTCTAACTCGTACTACTTGATTTTTGATTCAGATTCCTTGATACTTGCTATTAGCTTGAGACTTTCAGCAAGCGCTGACTTCATTGATATGACATCAGCTTCTTCAAGAGCCTTCTGAAGTCTCATGTACGGGGTAGGGTTCATAATTTGTACAACAGACTCAGGGATATGCTTAGGAAGTTTTTTTCTTCTTGGAACAGCAATCGGAGCAACAACAGGGGTAGTTTCAGCAGGAAGATCAGCAGGGGCTAAGGTTGGAAGGATAAGAGTTTGGTCTGCTTGTTCTTGCTGGGCTTCATGACCTCTCTCCCCCTTTTTGATATCATCAACCATAATGGGGAGGAAGTCAATCAGCTTATTTAGAGTTTACTGAAGCTTTTCAAGCTTATTTTCCATTTTAGTCAACCTGGAGTGGAAGGCAGAATCAGCAGAGGAAGCTTTGGCAGCAGCAGTGTGCTCAGCAGGAAGTGTTGCTAAAACTTGTTCCAGTTGGGCTTCAAGTTTAGCAAGCTTCTGCGAGGATAGGGAAGACTTGCTATCAGCAAGATAAGATTCAGTTTCAGCAGGTTCTTCTTCCTGAGTTGCCTCTTCTTTAGCAGTAGTGTCCTTGAGCTCCCTTTCAATTGCAAGCAACTCTGCAGTAGATGATTCTGGAGTGGGCTCCCCCTCGGTCAGTACCCTTGCTGGAGAAAGGTGGCTTGGGCCTTCTTGAATGTTCTCAGCAAGGTAAGCCTTAGGATCTAAGCCAGCTGCCAAGGCATCTTCAATCAGTAGTGCCTTGATGAGTTCCTTTGATTGTTTTTCATTTGCTCGTTCAGCAGGAACATCAGCAAGGTCACTGTCGCTACTGCTGCTGGATACTTGTGTTTGCTTTCCCTTGCCTTTGCCCTTAATTGCAGCATGTTTTCTTCTGGGAGGAAGGGTCAGGTCAGCAAGTGAATGGATAGCAAAGCCAGGGAGAACAAGTCTTCAAGCAGCAAAGGGTTTTGTGATTGACTCAGTTGGCTCAACCGTCTCTGCTGGTGGCTCCTTCAGGGACACTGCCGATCGATTAATTTTAGCAGTGTCATAAGCAGGAGGAGGATTAGCTTTATTTGCAGCATGGATTACAATCTCCACTTCAGCAGGCCCTGTGACGGAGTCTAGAGTGTCAACAGACTCGGTCTCTGTAAGCTCCAGAACTTCAGTAGGAGTGGCAGGTTCTGCTGCTGAAGTTTCAACAGGAATTGGTTCGTCAGCAGCAGCCGCCACCTCTGTGATCTCATCAATCTCTCTGAAGAGTTCGGTGGAAGAACTCTTCTGATCATCAGCAGGCATTGAAGATTGGTCAGCAGGGATGTAGTTGTCTATTTGATCAAAAATGTCATCCCCTGCTGATTCAGCTGAGAGAGGAACGACGATAGGGATTTCTTCTTCAGAGGGAGGCTCCACATCTGATCCTCCAGCAGCGATTGCTTCAGCAGTAGAATCTTCATCGTAGAGCTCCATGTAGAATTCATATATCTCCCTCTCTTCTGCATTCAAGGTCGAGAGGTCAAATTCAGCAGGCGTTGCCTTGGATTTCTTTTTGGGCCTCTGAATTTGAGCCGCTGCTCGCCTCTTCTTGTTGTGTTGGACAACAGGAGTGCGTTCATCACTTCTAGCATTCGAGGTTAAAGTTGTTTGAATTTGGGACTCTGCTGATCCCCTTGCTCTCCTTTCAACAGTAGCTTTGGCAAGGGCAGCAGGGTTGCGCCCGTAGTTCTTCAGCAGAGAAGGGGTAATAACCTTACTGCTGATCAGCTTCTTGGACTGGGTCCCTGCTGGGAAGTTTGCTCCAAGTATTCCCTTGATCAGCAGGGATAGAGTTCGTCCATGGCGGATTTTAGTTTTTCTTTTGCTGGAGAAGGACTCAGCAAGGACTTCAAAAAATAACTGCGCCCAATTGATTTGCTCGCCATTTTTCAGGCGGGATACCATAGATATAACCTTTGCTGATGCCTCATCTTGGGAGGTGAACTTACACAACAAGGTCTTGTGGAGTATGTCCATGAGGAAATCCCATTTCCTTGGGAAATCCTTCTTTTTCTTGTTGGCATGGGTCTTGACATAGCCCAACTCAGTAAGCACCGTAGGGGTGATAGTGGGTGGAGTCAGTAGGCCCTGACTTGGCATCTGTAGAACTCTGGCAATGCTTGCTGGAGTGATGAGGACCAGCTGACCACTTACACATCTAATTATGTTGTGGTCACGGACTTGCATTACTGAGCAGAACTCTCTGATCACTTCCCCATATATGGGAGTATCAACAGAGATTATATAGCGTACCTCGCTGTTCCTCAGCAGGGTTATGACTTCAGTTATTTCTTCATCTTGGATATCAGCAAAGGATTCCAAGTCAATGATGGACTTAAACTCAAGTTTATCCATCTAGTTGGCCATGTCTGCTGAAGTTGATCAAAAAAAGGTGTTGGAGAAGGTTTGCAGTGGTTTTCAGAAGGGTTTAGAAAGTGATTATAGAGAGAGATCAGAGCAGTTGGTTTTGGTAAAAATTTGAGAAGGGTTAAAATGAGTTTATATAGGAGGTAAAAAAAGTTGAAGAGTTTAGAGAGTGATAGCTGATATGAGAAGATGAAGAGTTAGTGGGAGAAAATTATGGGTAATGGTGAGAATTATGGTGATAATTAATTACTGATTGGAAAACAGCTGTAAAAAGATCATAGGGTAGAGTGGCATTTAATGCAGAGAGAGAAAAATAAACGGCTAGATATTACATCATATTTTTCCGGCGGTAATGATGGAAATGAGCAGATTTGCTTTAGCACACCTTTGCTGATGTGGAAGGATAGAGAGTCAGCAGAAATAATATCCTTCCTGATTTTGTGGCTTCCTCTTGAGGCGAATATCAGCAGGATCTTATAAGCAACAGTCATCCCTTGCTCATTTTGGATGTATCAGCAGGATCATCCTTTGCTTATGGGATCAGCAAGGTCTAAGATAGTTTCTGAAACAGTAGTTTCGTTGAGGGGTCTCCCCTTTTCTTGATATTTTCAGCAATGTTGATGTAGATTTTTTAGCATGGGCGTTATCAGCAATACTTTGTTCATTTCAGCAGCGTCTTTCAGCAGTGTCTTTGACATTTCAGCAGCGTTTTTGACATCTTCAGCAGCGTCTGACATTTTAGTAGCCTTTTTGACATTTTCAGTAGGAGCTTTACATAGATTTTAAAATCGTCCCTTTCTTTTGGACGTCTCCCCTTTTTCGGAATTTTTCAGCAAGGTCATTGTTGATTAGCATGGACTTTATCAATAGCATCTTTGATCATTTCAGCAATGTAAAATATGTCTCTCAGCAGGGATTAGGAGGTCTGCTGAGACATCAACAGTACATCATCTTCTTCTGAAATTAACTTGCTAAGAACAAAAGTCCTTGCTTAAGCAAATAAGATGTTAATAGCAAAAATCTTATTCACAATTTAACATGCCTAATTCACTTATTAATTTATTAAAACGATTTTCATCCAAGGGTTTTGTAAAAATATCTGCCAATTGAATTTCAGTAGGAATATAGTTTATCTCTATTGTACCTTGTTGAACATGATCCCTAATGAAATTATGCCTTATATCTATATGTTTAGTTCTAGAGTGTAAAACAGGATTATAAGCAATGGCTACAACACTAGTATTATCACAGAATATAGGAATAGACTTGAAATCAAACCCATAGTCAGCAAGTTGATTTTTCATCCACAGAATTTGTGCTATACAACTTCCTGCTGATATGTACTCAGCTTCAGCAATGGATGTTGATACAGAGTTTTGCTTCTTGCTGAACCATGAGACAAGTCTTCCTCCTAGAAATTGGCATGTACCACTAATGCTTTTTCGATCAATTTTACACCCAACAAAGTCAGCATCCGAGTATCCAGCAAGGTCGAAGTTAGAATCTTTTGGATACCATATTCCTAAGTTGGGAGCTCCCTTGAGATATCTGAAAATTCTCTTAACAGAAGCTAAATGTGATTCCTTGGGGTTAGCTTGAAAACATGCACAAATACATGTAGCAAACATAATATCTAGTCTACTAGCAATTAAGTATAGCAAGGATCCGATCATACCTCGATAGCTTGTTATATCTACGGATTTACCTTGCTCATCTTTGTCCAACTTTGTTGTTGATGACATGGGAGTCTTCATTGGACTTGCTGTTTCCAATCCAAACTTCTTCAGCAGGTTTTTAGTGTACTTGGATTGGTTGATGAAAATTCCATCACAACTTTGCTTAATTTGGAGTCCAAGGAAGAAATTCAACTCTCCCATCATACTCATCTCAAACTTACTCTGCATAAGCTTAGCAAATCTTGCACAAAGTTTTTCATCAGCAGAACCAAAGATTATATCATCTACATAAATTTGTACTAACAATGTTTTATCTTTATGCTTTTTAATGAAAAGTGTGGTATCTACTTTACCTCTACTGAAACCTTCATCAATTAAAAAGGAAGATAAAGTGACATACCATGCATGTGGAGCTTGCTTAAGACCATATAAAGCTTTGTCAAGCTTGTATACACGATAAGGATTAGCATGATCAGCAAAACATCGGGGTTGCTCCACATAGACTTCCTCCTGAAGTTCTCCATTCAGAAATGCACTCTTGACGTCCGTCTAAAACACCTTGAAGTCTTGATAAGCAGCGTAAGCAAGAAAAATCCTTATGGCTTCAAGCCTTGCTACTGGAGCAAAGGTTTCATCATAGTCGATTCCTTCTTCCTGAGAATAGCCCTTAGCCACAAGTCTTGCCTTGTTCCTTGTGATGATTCCATCTTCATCCATCTTATTTCGAAATACCCACTTGGTGCCAATTACTACATGATTCCTTGGCCTGGGAACAAGATTCCAAACTTTGTTTTCCTGCTGAATTGGTTTAGCTCTTCTTGCATAGCAAGGACCCAATCAGCATCAGCAAGAGCATCCTCAATTTTCTTAGGTTCCATTTGGGATAGGAAGTTTAGAAAACTATTTTCATTTTGAGCAGATCTTCTAGTCTTTACTGAACTTGTAGGATTTCCAATTATCAAGTCTTCTTAGTGAGACTTGGTCCATTTCATCTTTCTTGGCAGATCTGTTCGAATGTCTTACTGTCTTAGTTCCTCCAAGTTGGGTTCATCATCTTTTACTTCAGCAGGGGTGCTATCCAATGGAGCAGTGCTTTTTGAAGGTGCTTTAGCAGGGTTTTCCTTAGTCTCTGCAGCCTGTTGATTCTAATTTAGTTCCTGCTGAACTATAAGAGAGAGTGAACCACTTGGTTCCTCATGGTTAGTTTCATCAAATACTACATGAACTGACTGTTATACTATTAGAATTCTCTTATTAAAAATATGAAAAACTTTGCTGTGAGTAGAATATCCTAAGAAAATACCTTCATCGGATTTTGCTTGAAATTTAGTCAAGTATTCCTTACCATTATTGTGAACATAACAGGGGCATCCAAAGATTCTGAAATAGCTTATGTTTGGTTTTCTTCCCTTCCATAACTCGTATGGAGTTTTGCTTAGAGTTGGATGAATTAGTGATCTATTTTGAGTATAGCAAGCAGTGTTCACTGCTTCTGCCCAGAAGTACTCAGGAAGTCTAGCATCAGCAAGCAATGTTCTTCTAGCTTCTTCTAAGGTTCTATTCTTTCTTTCAACCATTCCGTTTTGCTGTGGAGTCCTTGGTGCAGAGAAGTTATGAGAAATTCCTTACTCATCACAGAACTAAGTAAAGCCTCCAAAGTCGAATTCTCTTCCATGATCACTTCTTACTGACTTGATTCTGAGTTCTTTCTCATTTTGCACTTGCCTGCTGAATTTCTCAAACTCTGCTAACGCATCATTCTTGTGAGCAAGAAATAATGCCCATGTAAATCTAGTGAAATCATCCACAATAGTGAATGCATATCTCATTCCAGCAAGACTACTTGATATAGGGCCAAACAAATCAAGATGTAATAGTTGAAGGGGCATAGAGTTTGATTTTTCAGGTTTGCTTAAGAAGGATTGTTGTGTTTGCTTACCAAATTGACAAGCTCTACATGGTTTTTATTTTTCAAAGGAAAATTTAGGCAAACCCTTTACTAGATCTTTAGCAGCGAGTTTTGAAATCGTTTTAAAGTTTAAGTGTGAAAGTCTCTTATGCCATAACTAACTAGCATCTGCTGAAGCTTTAGCAAGAAAACAGGTTATTTCAGCAGGACTTACCTTAGACAAATCTACTACATAAACATTCTCATTTATTGAAACAAAAAGCTTCAGAGAATTTGTTTGAAGATCTCTTACCTGACATTGATTGTCTAAGAAGGTGACCTTATGCCATTTGTCACACAACTGGCGTATGCTAAGCAAGTTATGCTTGAGACCCTCCACGTAGGCAACCTTGTTGATGCAGATTAACCCATTCCCTGCTGAACCATATCCCTTAGTTCTTCCAACACTATTGTCTCCAAAGATCACTTGAGGTCCATCTTTTTCTTTGAAATTGGTGAGCAAGGCTTTATCTCCTGTCATATGTCTTGAACATCCACTGTCCAAGTACCAAATTTGTTCCTTGCTCACAACCTGCAAAACATAAGCAATCACTTTGGTACCCAGCAAAACTTGGGTCCATTAAGGTTAGTACCCTTGGGGACCCATACTTGTCTCATTTTTGGTTTTTGAGACCAAACAGTATAGTAAGGGTCAACAAGGCAAAGAGAAGCTATGTGGCCAATCCTATGGCAACAATAGAATCTCAAATGCATCATGTTGTGATGTGTGTGCTGCTTACTTCTTCTCTTAGGTTGAGGCTGTTTCCAGTGTTTGCTCCTAACCCAACCTTTGCTAAATTTCAAATTCCTCGCATGGTTGTAATTATGAGCAAGAGAAACATGGTTCTTGCTAAACATTCCACCCTTGGTCTGTTTTGCACCATGTCCCAACTTATAGTTACGGTCAGCAGGGAATTTGTTCTTTAGCAGGGCAACATTTCTGTTACCCCTAGTTGTAGGAGGAGGTTCGCACTCTGCTGAATTCACAAAGATTGTTTTCCTGATTGACTTAGCATCACTTTCTCCACTCCCTTCAGCAAGGACTACGCAAGTCTTAGATCCAATTCCACTTTGATCTAACATGCTTCTTTGGCTTTACAGCAAGGCATATGCATTTGAAGAAGATTTGTTCCATGTGGAGATTGTAGTAGTTAATTCCTCAACTTGGGAGGTTAACTTAGACTCTCTCTTGAGAGTCTCTGAGATGCTGTCTAAGCATAGTCCTCTCATCATCAGCAACAAGTAACTTGAAATTCTCAGCTTGCACATTTTCAAGTGTAAGCAAGATTTCAGAGTTCTTGCTCTTTAGTTGATCAGACTTTGCTGAAGCAATCTTCTATATCTATGCCACTGAGATGCAACATCTTTGAGCAAAGAGCGCAAATCAGCTTCAGTAATATCAGGAGAGTCAAAATCAAATACCTCAGTAAGGTCGACTTCCTTGTTGGGTTCGGATTCTCTTGCCATTAAGCAAAGGTTGGCAGTTTCTGGTCCGGAGTCTTCTGAATCACTTTCAGTCTCACTCCATGATTTTTCAGCAAGAAGACCCTTGTCTTTCTTGAAGCTTGAAGGGTTCTTTTGCTGGTACTTGTTTTTGTAGTACTCTTTTCCCTTGCTCTTATCATTAGCAGGGAATTTCTTTTCCTCCCTTGCTGAACTTCGGCAGTCAGCAGCGTAGTGGTCCGGCTTTTTGCAATTGTAGCATAGATCCTTTGATGAATCTCTTTTGCTGTTGCTTGTATTTCTTCTGAAGTTTCCTCTGATCTTTCTCATAAACCTTCTGAACTTCTTGGCTAACATAGTCATATCTTCATCACTATCAATAGACTCTGAGTCAGAATCTACTTGTTGCTTTGGCTCAGCAGCCTTCAATGCAACTCCTCTATCTTTCCTTCTTGGCTTAGATGTGGAATCTCTCTGAGCTAACTCCATTTCATATGTAAGCAGGTTTCCATAGAGTTGTTGGAGATCAGTAGTATGTAAATTTCTTAACTCTTTGACAGCAGTGGTCTTGGGATCCCACTGCCTTGGTAATGATCTCATGAATTTGAGATTTATGTCCTTTGTGTCGTAGATTTTTCCTAGAGCGCGTAGATTGTTGAGCAGGACAGTAAATCTTTCATACATTGCAGTGAGATTCTCCCCTTGCTGTATGCTGAACATTTCATACTGTTGAGTAAGCAGGGATTGCTTATTTTCTCTGACTTCTACGGTTCCTTCATTGAGAACCAGCAAGGCATCCCAAACCTCTTTAGCAGAGGTGCAGTTAGACACACTTTCGAACATTGCTTCTTTAAGAGCCATGAAGAGAATGTTCATTGCCTTCTTGTTGTATCCTACTAACTTCTTTTCTTCATCCGTCCATTCCTTTCTCTGCTTAGGAATAAGCTTGTTGGGATCAGCAGGGTTTATCTTCTCTGGTATATAAGGCCCAACTTTTATTGCTTCATATGGTTCTTCATCAATTGCATCCATGTACACCTGTATTCTCAATTTCCAATTAGCAAATCTATCTCTGGTACACATAGGAGGCTTGCCACCAAAATCACTTCTTAAAGCCATTAGAAAATTTTAAGTTAGGATCCTCTCAAGTTTTAGGGCTTAGCAAAGAGTGTTAAGTTCTGATACCACTTGTTAGGTTCCAAAGGGTAAAAATACTAGAGGGGGGGGGGGGGGGGGTTTTGAATAGTGTTTTTCAAAAATTAAGTCTTGCTTAGAAAACTTTACTGATTTAAAACACTTGTTGCTTATAAAAGAGTTTCTTATGTTTTCAAAAAGTTTAGCAGCGGAATTTGTTTAAGCAAAGTACCCCCTTAGTTTTTGTAGCAAGAGTTAATGGCTAGAAGTAGTAAATATAGTAAGTCTTTGCTGAAAGAGTTCTGCAGGACTTAAGCAAAGCACAAAGCAAAGCAGGAAAGCAATATAAAAGATAAGCAGGAAAAGAGATGGGAATTTTTATAGTGGTTCGGACTAATCTTACTCCACTCTTCTTCTTTTTTACTTGAGAAGGTTAACACTAAAACTTGTTCACACAGAACAATCAGCAGGAGGACACTTAGTCCAATTTACACGAGGTCACTTAGACCAAATTAGTCACACAAACTCTAAACAGATTTGAGAAAATCTTGCTTGCTATCTTCAAGTAAATTGCTCCTTAGTTGAGCAGATTGATAGTACTTGTTCAAGCTTTATGATGTCTTGCTGAAATCTTTAATGTGTCAGAGAGGTTGTTCAGACTTTACTCCGTTGGTTGGAGGTTAGTCATAAATGAAATTTATGACTCCTATTTATACTCCTTCAGAAAATCTATCCGTTGGGAATTTTGAAATAGATCCATTGGAGTGTACTATTCTTGATGTGATCTTGTACCTTTACAGTAGTCATTGCTTAGTTCAAAAAGTTAGTCGTTATTCTGTCTTCTAGTGTCTTTCAGAAGAGTTTCCTAGAAGTTAACTAAGCAGGGGTAAAGATAACTTTTTTGACAATCTTGACTTTTGATAAGCAAAGGATCTTGCTTACTTAAATCCTTGCTTATTTCCATTCTAAGCAGGACTAAACTTGAAAAATTTTTCATGTCTTCAGAATCCTTTATAGCAGGCTTATCAAATCAGCAGACTTCAATGGTGATCAAAACTCCTTGCTTAACTACAAGTTATATCCACCTAACATGTTGGATATTTTTCTAAGTCCTTTTACAATACTTAAGCAATGACTATATTACATCATCAATTCTTATATATTAAATAATAAATAAACGTTTAAGCAAAGATTATATAAGTAGGGGTGCAACAACAGAACATATTCACTTGTAGTGGATGCAATAACTCTCAGATTTCTAATTAGTCTCACAATCACTGAAAAACTTCAAATGCGTCTCATGGATGTAGTCACGGCCTATTTATATGGATCACTTGATAATGATATCTATATGAAAAACCCTGAAGGACTAAAAATGCCTGAAGCATTTAAATCAAAACCTCGAGAAATGTATTTTATAAAGTTACGGAGATCTTTATATGGACTAAAACAGTCGGGTCGAATGTGGTATAATTGACTAAGTGAATATCTCAGAAAAGTGGGATACAAATCTAATGTAATTAGTCCATGTGTTTTTATTAAAAGAACAATCTCGGTTTTTACAATTATTGCAGTATATGTTGATGATTTGAATATCATTGAGTCTCCTGAAGAGATTGAAAAGACTGCAAATTTATTAAAGAAAGAATTTGAAATGAAAAATCTTGGTGTAACAAAATTATGTCTTGGCCTGCAGATCGAGCATTTGAATAATGGTATTTTTGTCCATCAATCAAATTACATCCAGAAGATGTTAAAACGTTTAATATGGACAAAACTCATCCTCTAAGTACACCAATGGATGTTCGATCACTTGACGTATAAAAAGATCTTTATCATCCCCGAGAAAAGAATGAAGAAGGTCTTGGTCTAGAAGTACCATATTCAAGTGCGATAGGGCTTTGATGTATCTTGTTAATAATACAAGACCTGATATTTCATTTTCTGTCAATGTATTGTCAAGATATAGTTTTGATCCAACACGCCGACATTGGAACAGAATTAAACATGTGTTTCGTTACCTTTGTGGGACAAGTGATATGAGACTATTTTATCAAAAGAATAAAAAATCCAAATTAGTTGGGTATGCAGATGCAGGATATTTATCAAATCCACATAAAGCTCGGTCACAATCTGAGTATGTATTTACATATGGTGATACTGCAATTTCATGGCGATCAACAAAACAAACATTGACAGCAACATCATCAAATCATGCCGAATTAATTGTTCTATATGATGCTAGACGAGAATGTGTATTGTTGAGATCAGTGATTTAACACATCCAGGAGGAATGTGGACTTGAGTCAATCAAAGGAAGCCCAACTGTGATATATGAAGACAATGCAACATGTATTTCTCAAATCAAAAAAGGATATATTAAAGGTGACAAAACCAAGCACATCTCACCAAAATTCTTTTCAACACATGATCTAGAAAAGGATGGTTTGATAAATGTTTGTCAAATTAGGTTAAGTGATAATTTGGCAGATCTATTCACAAAATCATTGCCGAGAAAAGTCTTTGAATAATTTACACAGAAGATTGGTATCCGTCATTTCAAAGATATACATTAAAATGAGGGGGAGTATTATACACGTTGTACTTTTTTTCCTTCACTAAGTTTTATCCCACTGGGTTTTCTTAGTAAGGTTTTAATGAAGCAACATAACTGATTCAGAAGTATTAGTTAATTTGGTCAAAAGGAGAGTGTTATGTAATATAAACATTTTACCTCTCCACTTCACCACTTCTCCACCTCTCCACCTCTCCACCTCTCCACCTCTCCATCTCTTCATTTCATATACATCTCCTTCTATAAATAGAGGTATTGTAGAATGGTGATATACACAATTAAAATTGAGATATTATATAAAAATAAAATTAGTCTCTCTCTACTTTTGATTTATTTTATAATAGTGATTTTATTTTATTTTTATTTTTTTGTAGAGATATCACTACAAAAGAACACTTGAGAACTTTTTCTCAAATAACATCTTTAAGAATCCAAAGTTTGAAGGAAAAGGAAAAATAGTATTAATAAAAGGAAATAATATTAAAATAGAGGAAGCAATCTTCCAAACACGTTATTAATGTTCTAACCATATATATTTTACAAAAATACTATTTATAATGGAAAAACAGCAAACAAGACAAGTAAAAGCAACAAATACCAACTTCCAAATTAAAATGAAAGAAGAGCCCAAACAATACACACCATGAAATAGTGTACTGATATTTTATAACTAAATACAAAGAACAGCTCCAGCCATTCGGACTGCTATATATACCAAAAACAAAAAGATAAGCTTCTGAGATAGCGGCCATGAATGACTGAGAGATCAAAGAAAAACAATATCTAGCATATATATATATATATACGAGAATTGACAAGCGAAAGCTACATATGAAAGCAAATAATAAGTCCAACTAAACAATTACAAATGGTGAGTGAGCCTCCCACAATATCTTAATTTGATTTTTATCGAAGACCGATTGTTGGTAATAACACTACATTCAGGACAGCTTACTTCTCAACATTTACCTATTCCTAATTTTGCCACTAAGAAAAAGAAAAGTAAAAAAAAAAAAAAAAAAAAAAAAGAAGAATCAACTAAATCTAAACTACTATATATATGAGGAAAGACTAGTGACCAGATTATGCAGAGAATTGAGAAGAAATAACAAGCAACATTAGCAAAAATCTTCGAACATTTCATCACAGTAAAAGTTAGAAATGAGCATCCCACATGTTATAGCTTTTCCTTATGCAGCTCAAGGCCATGTGATTCCAATGATGGAGCTTGTGCAGAAACTTGCACAGCATGGTATTAAAGTGACATTTGTAAACACAGACTTCAACCATAACCGCGTCATAAACACGTTGCCAAATATCAATGGCCTCGGAGAAAGGATTCACCTGGTTTCCATCCCGGATGGATTGAAACCAGGGGATGATAGAAATAACCTGGGGATGTTATCTGAATCAATCGACCGAGTCATGCCGAGTACGCTGCAGGAGCTCATAGAAAAGATTAATGAGGACGATGATGACAAAATCACTTGTCTAATTGTTGATGTAACTGTGGGATGGGGGATTGAAATTGCAGAGAAGATGGGAATCAGGGGAGTTGCCTTCTGCCCTGCAGCTGCCGCAATGTTGGGGTTAATTGCAAGTACATCGAAGCTGATCCAAGACGGAATCATAAACAATGATGGTGAGACTTCATTTCACTAAAACTTTCACTTTACCATGGGCACAACGTCACTTTAATTAATCAGACATAATCAAAAATTGGACTTGATAAATACAACTTATTTTGGATTCTGAGAAGTCAAAGGTTTTACATGTTTGTAAAAGCCTAGTTGGCGGCTCATGTCAAGAACATTTGAGATATTCATAAAAGAAACTAAATTCATGGCAATCTGTAGTAAATTGTACAACCGTATAAACAAGTAAAATAACTTAGTTCAGGAAAAAATAATCCAAATTCAAACAACCATATGGTGACTATAAATAGTCCAATGTTCTAAATGACGCTAAGCGGTAAAAAAGAAGGTTTAGTGCCTAACTGGAGATTAATTGAAATTATACAAGGGCAAACAAAATTAAGTGGAGACTAGTCGGACATAAATGCTAGGCGGTAAAGCCCCTAGACAATGGACTAGTCAGATTAGATGGGAACCTTACAATGCTGATTAAATCTATTTCCATATGAAATTAAAATATCATACCCCGTATATCATAATTCTACACAAGATCCCTCTTGTTTTTTATCATTTTACTTTGCTAAACTGTAATAAGTTATGGATTAGCCTATAAGTTACCTTTGATTGAAAATTGAATATTTATTCCTATTTTAGGAACTGTTCCAAAGAAACAGATCGTTCATCTATCCCCTTCAATGCCTGCCATGAGCACAGAAAATTTTCCATGGAACTGCTTCCATGACGATGGCACAACGAAAAAAATATTTGAAATAATGATTCACTGCGACATGTACCTGAAAATGGCAGATCGGATAATATGCAATTCAGCTTATGAGCTCGAACCAGCTGCATTTAGCTTATTTCCTAAAGTTTCGCCAATTGGTCCACTTTTGGCAAATAACAAGTTTGGAAAGAAAGCAGGGTACTTTTGGCCTGAAGACTTGGACTGCCTAACATGGCTTGATCAACAACCAGCCTCCTCAGTCATCTATGTTGCATTTGGGAGCTTCACAATCTTTGATCAGACACAATTCCAAGAATTGGCACTTGGCCTTGAGCTAACGAACAAGCCATTCCTATGGGTTGTCCGTCCAGATATGACTGATGGGACAAATGTAGCTTACCCCGAAGGATTTGAAGCACGAATAGGTACTCGTGGCAGAATGGTGGGATGGGCGCCCCAAGAGAAAGTTCTAAGCCATCCTTCTGTGGCATGCTTCTTGAGCCATTGTGGTTGGAATTCCACCATTGAAGGCGTAAGTAATGGACTGCCTATACTATGCTGGCCATACTTTGCTGATCAGTTCTTCAACCAGAGCTACATCTGTGATGTTTGGAACATCGGATTGGGGTTTGATAAAGATGAAAATGGCATCATCAGGAAAGGGGAGATCAAGGACAAGGTGAGCCAGCTTCTTGAGGACAAAACATTTAAGGAGAGGGCCATAGATCTTAAAGAGATGGTTTTGAGTAGTGTTGAAAAAGATGGTTGCTCTTACAAAAACTTCAACGATGTTATCAAATGGATGAAGGATTAAGTAATGATTTTGTTCACTCTAGCCAAATGTCCAACCGTTAGGATTTGCTTAATCACTGCACAGGTGCTGACTGATTCTTCACCACTTAATATCATAGACACTTAAGACACCTATCACCTATGTAAATTAGATCATCTTCCAAATCATTTTAATAAGGATGTTGAAACTCTTTGTTGATAATTTTGAAGAGCATAAGACCTTTATGATATGCATATGTGGATGAACTAATTAGGTTCATATCAAAAACAATAATTAATTGAATAAATCAAAGAATAAACTTAGAGAGAAAATGATACAAATGTATATAAAATTTTGTTTAAAACATTACAATCTAAATATCAAGTTTAAAATACCCAATTTGTTACTCCGAAATGATATATACCATTATGATCAGGTTATCAAACATAACATGATCTCATTCCTATACAATTCGACATTGACCCATACACACTCGACATTTGTCCATGTATAATATTATGTAGTAATTAATAAAGTATAATTAATATTTATCAAATATTATCATTATTATATTTTGAACATATATTCCAACAATCTCCTCTTATATTCTAAATATAAAATAGTAATAACGAATTATACATTAACACACAATATCATGAAACCAAATTCAAATAAAATCATTATATATGTCCGTATCAAACCAAATCTAAGTATTTAGGTTTTCAAGAACACGTCCAACAAATGAATAAGTAAACGTGCAGATGAATAATATCTGAATAAAAACAAACAGACAAATGAATGGATTCGAGAATTCAACTAATCACAAGATTTACTCAATTCAATAGATCATCATTCAAAAATCCATTGAACTCCTAATGTTCTAACATTTTTTGTAAACAACTTAACATAGAATTTTTATATAAAGCGTCCTCAACAAATTCTAAACTACTAATCATCGATTAAAAAAGATAATACACGTATGTAGTTTAGACATTCTCAACGAATTCTAAACTACTAATCATCGATTAAAAGATAATACAAGTATGTAGTTTAGACATTCTAAACTTAGTACAAAGTCGATTAAAACATGACGTAAAACCATCATTCTTCTTTTTCAATACCAATCACATTAGAAGAATGTAATAATCATTTCTAATTATCATAATTTCATCTACAAGTGTCTAGTTAAACTTTTAAGAAATCAGCACCAACCACATATCAGTAAAGTGCATCATCAGCACCACATGAAATGGGATTCTTCTTGTTCCAGAAGAATTAAGAACTGCCATCTTCGGATTATCCCCAATTTCTCAAATTTCCAGTCGGATTGGCTTGAGCCTTTGAATTTCTGCCACATTCTCGAATGTATTTTCAAAATCTAACTGAATTCTTCCGTGGAACAACATCAATTGATTTTGAATGCATCACGATGATACGATTCGTCGAACTCCATGCATCTCTTCATCAGATATTACGGATGTATGAAGAATTCAAAAGATGCTTTCTGCAACCAGCTCTTTTCTTGGACATATTAGTATACTCAAATCGAACAAGAAAACTGAAATCCTGTAAATTTCCATGAGAGAATCGAGAGAGATGTAGATGATTTTTTTTTTCTTTCAGTGAAATAACCCAAGTCTTTTCCACCGAGAAAGATGATGCGTCTGTTCTTATTTCCCAAATTTAAACCCTTTTGTTTTTATTTTTATTCATATTAATAAGACTACTAAATTATAAACCATATTGCTATATATTAGTGACTTAAATTAATACTTATTTTGTTTATTTATTATTATTATTATTATAAAATAAGACTAGTGAATTACAAATCATACTGGTTTACATACCGTGCACACAGCACGGATTTGTTAAACATTTTTTAAATTTAATCTTTTTCCTGAAACCAAAGTAATATATTGAAAATTAATTACATATTTTCAATAGTTAATTGTAGTCAGTAATTTTAAAATAAATTAATTTAATTTAATAAGTAAAACTTCAAAATAGGGACTAGTCTTATCAACATTCGAATATTTGAAATGTATGAAATGAGTATTTTTTAAATCTGAGTTCTATTTAAATTATTAAAATTATAGATGTAGTTATTGTTTATTTATTTTTTGAAATAAATTTTTAAAGAAAATTTCGCACTTTTATATGTTGGATTAGTTGTGTTAGAATGTTTTTTTTTCTTTTAAGGTGAATAACACATGTCTAATACATTTCATTTCTTTTTCCTTTTATTTTAAAGCATTTATTGTTTGAGTTATCATCTCCCTGTTTATGAGGGAGGCATTCGCAATTCTTTTGTTATATATATTTTTGTCTTTCTAATATTAAATACAGATTTTTTTTTAAATTTCTAATAGATATATTTTCTAAACATGAAAAATAATATAATGTATAACAAAGTATTACCACTACAATCATATATTATTCATTATCTCTATTGTCATGTGCTCAGTATCACCACTAACATGATTTGTTCGTAAAAACATAAAATATTAATGACATATTTAAATTTTTTTCCAAATAATATTAAATTTGAAATGTATATTTAATTTCATATTAGTGAAAATATTTCTTTTGATGCACAATAATTTATTTTATTATCTAATTGATATCTGTTACTCTTGGTTTTATTTAAAAAAGAGTTATATTGAATTTTTATTTTTTTTATTTTTATTTATTTATTTTTTTTTGTAAAACTCTAGTTTATATATTGATTGAGATTTATAGACTTAATTCTGTATGAGATATCTTAATAATGTTAAAGTGATAATATCATAAGAAATTTCTACCGATAAATCTTAAAAATATTTACCTTATAACAGAAAGTTATATAGTACGTATACAGATATAATTATTTGTATCATATATTGTGAAATGAATAAATATAGAATAATTGATTTTCTTTACTTGCTTTATCAAAACAATTGATTAAAACAAGGGGGAGGAGGCAGCACCGCCTATACATCTTACCCCACATCTCCCTCTTTCATTTCCCATTTCCCCGACTTCTTTCTCTCTCTCTCCAGATTCTTCTTTTGAAAGTTTGGCGTAGAGTTTCTCTTGTCTTAATGTTTCTAGTGCTATTCGTAAGTGTTTAACATGTTCTTCTTTTGGTTTGGAGTAAATGAGGATGTCATCAATAAACACAATGATGCACGTATCCAAATATGACTTAAAAACTCGATTCATCAGATCCATAAAGATAGGTAGGGCATTGGTGAGTCTGAATGGCATTACCACAAATTCATAATGACCATATCGAGTTCTAAAAGCTGAATTAGGAACATCCTCAGTCTTAATTTTTACTTGATGATATCTTGATCCCAAGTCAATTTTTGAGAAATACCTCGCCTCCTTGAGTTGATCGAACAAGTCATCAATCCTAGGTAAAGGATATCAGTTCTTCACCGTTACCTTGTTTAATTCTCGATAATCGATGCATAACCTCAATGATCCATCTTTCTTCATTACAAATAAAATAGGTGCTCTCCAGGGTGAAACCCTTGGCCTAATCAATCCTTGATCCAACAACCCTTGTAGTTGTATCATAAGCTCTTTTAATTCTGAAGGGGCCATCCTATAAGGAGCCTTGGAAATTGGAGTAGTTCCTGGTACTAGCTTAATTCCAAATTCAACTTGTCTATCTGGGGGTGTACCTGGTAATTCCTCAGGAAATACATCTCCAAATTCCTTTACTATAGGAATATCTAAAATCTTTAATCCTTCTATCCTCTTGTCACAAACATGAGCTAAAAATGCTTTGCATCCCTTGCGTAACATTTTATTAGCTTGTAATATTGTAAGAAGGTGAGAGGGTTTAGTAGACTTATATCCATGGAATAACACTCTACTGTTTGAGGGTGTTCTTAGGGAAACCTTCTTTTTTCTGAAATCTATGTTAACTTGGTATTTATATAGCCAATCCATGCCCAGTATTAGATCAAATTCCCCCAAAGGAAACGATATTAAGTTTGCAGGGAAGTCATGTTTTCCTATTTTTATATTACAATTAGGTAATACATTCTTGGCAATGTACACCTCTTGATTAGCTACTATAACTTCTAGAGGTGTTTCTAAACATTTAAGAGCAAAGTTCATATCCTTAAGAAAGCGTTCAGCTATAAAGGATCTAGTCGTACCACAATCAAATAAAGCATGCACTTCAACTGAATTAACCAGTATCGTACCTGCAACCATGTTCTCGGACTGCAGTGCATCCTGCACAGTCATATTGTAAGTCCTAGTTTGTGGTTGACTAGCTACTGTGCTAGGTCCTGCCAATGGTAGTTTACCCTAACTCTTTCTCTGAGGGCATGAAGTGGAGATGTGACCTTCCTGGCCACAACTAAAACATGTCCTTATAGCTGTCACAGCACGACTGGTACCTTGCGGTTGAAATTGTTTCGATTGTAGAGGATACATAGGTTGGGAAACGATTGGTGTTTGATTTGGGCAATTAATGGCAGTATGCCCAGATCGACGGCATCTAAAACACAAATCAGTTCCTACTAAACACTGAGAAGTTTCATGGTTCCTTCCACATTTACCACAAACTATAATCCTTCTTTTGTTCTTACTTAAGTCCGTACTGAAATTCCTTTTTCTATTGTTATTATGCATATTTCCTTCCTCTTGTTTCACCATAACTGATCTGGTTTGTGATTTTCCTTGTCCTTCATTCCTTTGATTAAGATTGCTATTAAAATAATTCCCTTTCCTTTTTCCTTCCCTACGTTTCTCCCAGTGAATTCTCGGAGTAGCTTGCCACTTTTCTCTGCTACCTTTGTCCTTTGAACAACTTCAACATAGTTGTCCAGGCATAAAATAGCAATCTTATCATGCAACCATGGATTGAAACCGTGTTCAAACCTTCTTATCTTTCTTCTCTCAGTATCTACTAAATGTGGAGCATACCTTTGGAGTTCATTAAACTTCTTTTCATACTCTTCCACGGTCATGTTTCCCTGTCTTAATTCTATGAATTTCTTTTCTAGCTCATCAGCAACACTAGTTGGAAAGTATTGGTTATAGAAACATTCCTTGAGACCAGGTAAAAACTTGATCGACCTTAGAGGCTGCTTGTTCATTCCTAGCTGCCAATCTTGTAGTCATTTCTAATCGTTCAGTATTTTCCCACCAATAACTAGCTTCTCCTTTTAATAGATATGTAGCATATTTCGTCTTAAGGTCATCAGTTATTCTCAAGATACGGAAAGCTTTCTCTACTTCCTTAATCCAAGTTTGAGCTACAGTGGAACCTCCGTCACCATTAAAAGTGGATGGACAGCTATTGGTAAAATCTTTAAACGTCACCCTTCTAGGTTGTATTTGAAATGGAAGTGCTGAATTATTGTTACTTTGGGAGGCTTCCTTAATCATATTTACCAACAAGGCAATAGGATTTTTCTGATTACTATTTCCTTGATTGTTACTCGGATTGGGGTTTTTGTTAGAGCAAAATAAGCTTAAGTGTTTGTAGAGGGGGGGGGGGGGGGGGGGGGGGGGA
>CM025785.1:22747985-22778549 GCA_014636745.2 Centella asiatica
ACTTCAACCAAAAATATAACAAAATATAACAGAAAGAACACGGAGATATAGGGTTGCAATTAGAAAAAAAAAAACCTTATCAATTTCAAAATCACGACAAAGCATACCCAAGTAATCGGCAACTACAACCAAAAATATAACAAAATATAACAGAAAGAACACGGGGATATACGGTTGTAAAAAGAAAAAAAAAACCCTATCAATTACAAAATCACGACAAAGGATACCTAATTCTTCAAACTCGTTAGAGCTAGGAACTTCCGAAACATAATTCAAAACCCAAGTCCTCACAATAACGTTGATGTGAAGGATTTTCTGATAATCAATCAACAAAACCCAAAAAATTTCATTCATCAATAGTAATTCTCAGTACTCAAACCCACAAAAATCACACGAAATTACAAATAAAAAGCTAAATTCGATAAACATATAAGGAAGCACAGAGAGTGAGAGAGAGACGAGAATGAGGATTCCTTTTTCTCTCTCTAGATTCTTGCCGTTGCCTTGCGTGTTTATATCGGAGAATTTGAAAATGTGAAACGAAAATTTAAAGCTGTTGAGAGTGAGAGAGAGAGAGACGAGAATGAGGATTCCTTTTACTCTCTCTAGATTCCTGCCGTTGCCTTGCCTGTTTATATCCGAGAATTTGAAAAAGTGAAACGAAAATTTGAAGACTCAACAGCTACACGGTCTCTCAAAGGTCGGTGAACAAGTTCTGTTAGAGGTCTGTTTGTCTCGGCGTATTATAAATGTGGGTACAAAATAAGTGTTATATCAATAAATTAATTAATTTAAATTAGCTAATTAAGGTGTTATCTTCTGTCCATTTATCTGTCAATAACGAGAGAAAATTAAGTTAATGCCTGTATAAAGTGAGTAGAGACATGGCAATACGAAAAACCTAGATGCCTGGGGAAAAAGTTGCACGACAAAATTTTAGAAAGTTTTATAACAGTAAAAAAAGTTAGATTTATTTTCTTTTAAATTATAGATGAGTGATGATTACTTACGGATACTTTTTTGTAAATTTATCAATCATCTTTATTTAATGTAATTTAAAAATTTTATTTATAAATGTGGGATATTATTAAACAGTAATATTATATAGTGAATTTGAACACGCATATATATGTGCCACATATACGAGTAAAATATAAGTGTAGTTTCAAAAAAAAATAACATTTGAAAATAAAAATTATTCCAAAAAAGAGTAATAGTTTGTAAAATAAAATTTGTAAAATACAATTAGTGTGATAATATATTTTAAAATTTTCTCACTATAATTTTCTTATTTTATCATTAATCATACATTTATAACAATATTTATGAAAGAAGTTTATTATTCGAACATGTAATTAGCAATTAAACATGCAATATTAAGATTTATCAAAAACTCAATTTTACTCTTTTTTTAGAATGAATAGATTATCAATACGTATATACAAACCTCTAAGAATGAATTTGAGGAACAAGTTTAAGGTAATTAAGCCTATCACTTCAAAACTTTTGAAATAGGGCTGCAAATGATCTAGTTTGTTCATGAGATCGGTTCGACTTAGCTCATTCGGCTCGATTTGGTAAAATGAATGAATTGATCCCGCAAATCATGTCTGACTAGTTAGTTTCTTCTTTTTTAATTTTTTATAAGTAGTTTTTTTAGATTATTTGAATGTATTTTTAATAAATAATTTTACATGATTTCTCTTAATTATATATTTTAATAAAAATTTATTACAATAAAAAATTAAGAATTTTATGACTTTACATGTTTAATGCATGTGATCAATCTTATCCAAACATAATTTCTTAAAAGTTGATTTTTTAAAAAAAATACGAAATAAATAAATTATTTTTATTACACTTGTATATTGTAGAAATAATTAATCGAAAGCGTGAAACTGAAGTGAGTTAGACAACCAATCATGGCTTGTTAATTTTATTGACACGTCTAGCTAGCCACACATTTTTAAAGGGTGATGATAGTGAGACCAATTTATGCAAAAATTAATATATAAAATTGAGGTGACAATTGTTGAGCCGTAAATGTCGACAAATTAAATATAAATCTTTCAGAATTTACAACATATATTTGTCTAACTTTCTTTTTACATCTTTTTAATGTTGGTAATTTATTATTATTATCGTCATCGTATACAATTTGTGTAGAATAAATTATTACTTTTCTTAGTCTAAGTACATTTCATAATTAAAAAAATTGAAATTCTTTATTCCAATCTAATTAAAGAATATCTTTTCATTTTTATTTAATTTTAATATAGATGCTAAATAAAAGATCGAGCTATTATGCAATCTACCGCAAGTGTACGCTTTATTATGTAGTAGTTAAAAATATTTTCCAATTGTAAAAGCTAAACAAGTAAATGGAAGTGAAGGTTGTAAATTAAGAAAAATTTAAGCTTCATTCATCGTTATGGAATTCAATGATTTCAAAATCCCTTTTTGAGATAATTACTAGCTTTGAAGATGATCTTTTCCAAAATTTGTTATTACCTTCTTTCGATGCGTAAGAATCATATTTAAACTAATTAAACTACTATTTTCGTACAACGTTTGTACAAGAAAAATTCCTACTTTCGTTAACAATTAATTAATTTAAATTCAATAAGATCTATGACATTCATATTTTCTTGAGAGATATAAATTCATTTTCATAGGCAAATAAATTCAAGTTTAATCCTAGATTTTTAATATTAACTTTGATCTTTCAATTTTTTACTTAATATTTTAAAACATGCAATCAAGTCTAAAATAAGTTCACATACATTAGTTTCACTAGAATTAAATCAAAAGTATAATAATCATCGTCAAGAATTAAATCAAAAGCTGGATAATTAAAATTTTCGTTGGCCTCTCATTAATCATATAATCAAGCATTTAGCCAAGCCATAAAACAATTCAGAATGAACAAACAATAATAAATAATAGAATCCACTTCAGTACGTCAAGATCATGATAATAGGATAAAATTTCATTAAAGAAAATAACAATTCACTGCATATAAGCTTTAGATACAGAGCAACGACAGCAATTTACTTTGTTGAGTCCAAGGCCTAAGCAAAAGAAGTTATATCTCTTCCGAGCCCTTCTAACAAATTCTGTATTCTCAATATATCACAACTTGCTGCTACTTTGTTCAGGATATTATGTATGTTTATTACAATGGATTTGGAATAAAATTACCCTAATAGGTGAAAAGAGATGCACAATAGAATCATTGGAGTTCTGTTCTATAGCTATAGGTATCAAGATGCAGCTTGAACTCCACTTCCAAGCTGCTTGGGTAGCCAACATCCTAAAAATTCATCATCTCCATGCCAGAAATGAGATTGCAGGAGTTGCAACTGCACAAAGAAGTATATTGTAACTGATGATATCAAAGTCATGAAAACATCGTCCTAAACTGAAGCTTGAGTTGTAACACCTCCAGAAGTATCAATACCTGTAAGAGAAACCATAACTGCAGCAACTGTCACAATGTATAGTTTTTCGGGCCCTATGCCTTTATAGAAAGCCTGCATATTGACATTCAAAGTAACGTCAGCCAAAATCTGATATCAAGGGGGTGGGGGAAGGGATGGAGGGAAGGAGAGAGATGGATAATAACATAATAATTCAATTGAAGAATATTTCCATAAAGGTAGTAGGTAAAACTCAAAACACATTATTTCGTGACAGAAACGACTTGATCGGTATTATATCCAAAGATAAAAATTCTCATATTGTTATCTCTCCCATTAATATCTAATAAGAATATTTAAGTTAGGAACTAAGAAAATAGTTATCATGTTTTCCATAAAGTATCAAATTAAACTAGTCTTTGATATGGAAGTATCATACACTGTATGAGCTCCGGTTCACCTATTTGTATCAATTGTACGAGGAGGGAGTAGTATTAAATTATTAATTCAATGCTAATATTTTTATTAATATTTTCTAATAATTGAAAATCAAAATGTCCAGAGTGACCAAATTCAATTTTTGTAACCTTTTCTTTCATGAAATTAAAATCTTATAACAATATAATCCAGACAACCATACTTTATAAGATCTGGAAGTTTCTTTTCTTTCCCCGTCACACAAATAAACAGCATTCCTTTTTATATATCACAAAGTAATATAGGATTTAGGCCACCTTCGGACTGTTATAGTTGAAGTTTGCATTCATACTATCACTTTGATCTGACCAGGTTGATCGATCTATCCTCCAGCACACCAGAGCTCGTCATCCTATGGAAGATTAGCCAAACGATCGATCATTCCTCAATTGAAGCAGGCAGACCTTCTTACTAATGGATAATCACTAGTCCTTTTATGCCTATCTTTCCACCATAAAGGCTTAACGTATCGAATATTCAGGGGGCAATGGTCTAGTAAAGGTAACTCTCCCTCTCTGTTTCTCTTCCCTGCTTTTGCTATTTGTGTCTCACTTCAACTATGTTCTCATTTTTCATTAAAAGAAATGGTCACTTGAAAGTTGAAACATATTCTGGTGAATCCCCAAGAATACATCTCACAGATAAAAGATACTGCAGTTCCGTATCATTCTTTCACTCTTACACAAATAAACAGCATTTGTTTATATGTTTCCCCATTAGAGAGTTCTTTCTGTTTTCCCTTTTCTCGTCTCTACATTTTCTATCCGATCACACTTTTCCTAAATCCTTATTCATTAAAATTATCACTTCCAACTCCCAAAAACATCTCCAACAGATCCCCAAGAATAGATATCAGGGATACAAAGATTGTTGCACTCCCTCCGTATATCGGCTGATCCTTTGACAACAGTATATCTGCATCCATTTTACTCGTTATCAATCTTACAAGGACCGAGACAGCATTAATCAGTTAGTGATATTCTTTTATCATATTTTTTTAAGTGAAAATAATAACATTAATTCCGCACTAGAATACAATCACATTTGATATATGCAACCTTTTCTTTGGTGAAATTATATAAGGAGTATGTAATAATACCAAAATGTAGAAACTTATGTGTTTTTTCGCACAAACAAACACCATCTCAGCATCTCTTCTCTGTTATCTTGTGTTCAGGTTAGCTGACGAGTAGCCAATCATGATGGTCAACAGCGAAATAAAGATGAGTATCAAACTCTCTTTTTTTTATTTTTCGGCAAAATAAAACTTCATTAAAAGAACTGACCAACAAGTACAAAAGATGTCCAAAAGAATTGGACTGCAAATAAACCCCAACTCACAATAACTGCAAACTAAGCAGCACTAAAGAAACTAAACTCACCTACAAATTTCATTATTCAAACACCAAAATATCTAAAAAAATTGCGTCAGAAATAGCTTGGAGGCATCATGTTCACAACCAAATGGACTCGCCAATAACTGCTACCAGATTAGGAAACTGATGTTTTGGAGGATGACTAAACTACTCCTACTCAGTCAGAAACAACCAGCTACAATCATGAAGGTACTCTATAGGATACTCCAGCCCTATTTATATAGTAGATCCATTAAGCCCTACTTCAATAATACCCGAAAATCAATAAGTGTAAAGTAAAGGAGCAAGCTCACCACAAAATCAGAAATAAAACTCTCTTTTTGTTCCACTTAATTCTCTCCGTCTCCCTCTCCCCTACCAATCTAAATGCCGATTATGCTGATTTCTTTTTTTTGGATCCATACTTACAAAGAAAAATTCAAAATATTCAAGAAAATCTACAACGATAGATATAGGAATACTAAAATTTGTACACCTTGTTTTTATACTAGTTCACCAACTTCAGACCCAACCACCTGCCTCCAAGGGCAGCAAACAGAACAAACAGACTAAACCTTATGCAGGATGCAGAAACAAGTGAGATCGGATCTATGAGAATACGAATAGTGTCAACATACAACTCACTTAGAACATAAATATATATATATATACCTTGTCGGTGGTCTCACCTTTGAATTATAAATTGCAGTTTGAACATATAAAACCTTCTTGTTCCTTTAATTCCTCGATAGTCAAGTTGATACAACCAAGATGATAACTACAGAGAAAACCATATAACAACAAATTAGTGTCAAATATATAAATACAAAAATTGTATTTTTACCTAGTCATATGATACAAAACAATTTCAGAAAATCCATGTAACTAATATAAACAACCAAGGCTTCCTAGGTATACTATGAGCACATATATATAGAACTAATGTCATAATTTTTATCATCGATAAGAGAAATAAACTTATGAACTTGACAAGAAACCACGTATATATACAAAAACAATAGAATAAGACAAAAAATTACTTAACCACGAAAACATCAGGGTTATATGGCATCTCACATTCACAGAACCTATAAAACGAAACCGCAGAACGTTACTATGAAAGCAAAATCCACACACTATCTCAACAAAAAATTTAAAAAGAAAGAACACAAAATGCTCGCACATTAATTTCATCAGGCTCAAAAGATTGATCTACACTATTATAGGCAACGCTCATCATGTTCAACATCCACGAGTTGACGATAACTTTTGATAGTGTGAACCTTACATTTCTCTTGGATGTTGGAGCCAGCCTGACTCTCGAAAAGATTCGTCAGGATTAATTCCTTTCCACCATGGAATTCATGTCTATATCCAATTGTATCCTCAGGCTTCAAGTACCACCTAACATACACACTCACATTCCGATTGCTATGGGCACTAATCTCCATCACTCTAGCCACAAATGGTGGTCTCCCATACATCTCCGACGAATTCACGCACACAGTATCCCCAACTATATACAAATAGAAGGGCAGTAAGAACACTATCAATATCATAATTAGAACCATACAAATTGTGAATTTCAAGATCATTTACAATTAGGGACGGATAATCAAGCCCTAAATTACGAACATGCACACAATGCAGTATAATCAATGAGGATAAATATAAGTAATTGTTCATCATTGATAATTAAAATTGAGGATGAATAGATACCTGCGATAACCTCTTCGGTGTCTTCAATGGTGTGAGATTGCAATTGTTGCATGTCTGGTATATCGTTGGCCATTTCGATTGAGGGTTTAAGCTGAGGGATTGAGAAAATTGAGAGGGTTTAAGAGGAGGACGACTGGGGAAATAAGAGAGTAGGAAAAACGGAGAACAGCGGTGCTGGCTTTTTCTTTTTTTCTCTCTATTTTTTATTCTGAGATGATTACTTATATTTTCATAAAATAAAAGAATAAAATTACAAAGTTTTCCTTAGTTGAATACAAAGAAATTACAAACTATTCCTATATGTATTAGATAAACAATTAAAGAGGGGTGTGGCATTGCCCTGCCTGTGGTGCTAGACAGGAAGCCTCCTCGCTAAACTTTTTGTAACAAAAATAATGAATTGTTATTACTAACTTTCCACTTAATTTAAAACAATTGTTTATCTTAAATAATTTAATAATTAAGTATTTATTTAATATTTTAGTTTATTAACAAACCAATAAATAATTAATAGCAGTCGTGAGGTTAAATTTCAAATTTTACTATCAAATTTAGCTCTCGGATACAATTAAGGCTCCTCTCATTTATTTTTTGGAGATACGAATATTTTTCATGTTATCTTTGGAAAAATGAGAAAGTTGAAGCGGTATTTTAGGAGTATATAAAGTTGAGACTACATCTAGTTAAATCAACCAGACAACCGTTGCAACTTACACGGTTCAAGATGCCAAACAACTCATCAAATGTATTTCTTCATCCACATTTTTTTTTGTCACCTATGAAGATTATATGTATCTATCACTTAAGTTTGTAATTTATAACTTAATTATTGTTCCTGATTGTGATTAATCTTACACCTCACAACTTGTTAAGTTTGAATCATATTCACTTTATTTGTTTCAACTTAAAATTGTGAGATGAAACAAACGGGTACATTATAGTGTCTTTCTCTTTTTATTTTTAGTCCAGTATGTAGTATGCTCCGAATCATATATGGGAAACCACAAGGAACCGCTATTTGCGATGGGGTGATGGAAATTAATGGCTATAGGAATGAAACTGTGAGTGTATGTTAGATGGTAACATAGGATTTAAGATACAAGTGGAGGTAGAGTAGTGTTCCGTAATGGAATTTTATGAGTTTCAACTTGCTATTAGCATTTAAGAGAACTGTAAAGTTCAAACTGTGGCAAGTTACTGTCAACTTGAAGATGTTGGACTTGGTGATTATTATTCTCACTTTATTTATAGTACTCTAGATCGATTTTCTGTGAATCTTTTGTGCATGATTCAGTTTCTGTATGGTTATGTTGGACTTGGTGATTATTATTCTCGCTTTATTTATAATACTCTAGATCGATCTTCTGTGGATCTTTTGTGCATGATTCAGTTTCTTAATGGTTACTTTTGTGTTCTTTCCATTTTTACGAATAAGTTGTGGTTCTTGCATCAACAATAATGTTACGGTTTTGCTTCCTAGGTATTCTAAATATGATGTGTCATACCATAGTGATGTTTTTATGGTAAAGTGTGACGTTGTAATGAATGAACATATATTTTGTTATTTTCTTAGAAATATATATGTATGGTTAACTATTATAATCGTAACCCTTCAATTTACATTTGTACTTGTTCTTTGTAGTTAGCATCCTATTTGTATTAACTTGACTATTGAGGAATTAAACGAACGATGGTTTTATATGCTCAAATTGCAATTCCTAATTTAAAAAATAGACCGAATGACATATATAATTATTTAAGTTCTATGTGAGCTGTACATGGGCAATACCCATATTCTCATTACCAAACTTTAAAATCTGTATTGTCATAACAAAACTTTAAGCATGTCTAATGCAAGCTAACAAGGTGTTTAAAACATGCATAGTTTGACAAGCTTTTCTTTCATTAGAGTCATGAAGATCATAATTATAGCATGAAAATTTCATTAAAGAGAATAAAAATTCACTGTATATAAGCTTTAGATACAGAGCAATACAAGAAATATTCTGGTAGGAGAATTGTGCTGCTGGCACAAGATATTATGTATGTTTTTACAATGAATGCCACAAGTCACACTAGAAAAGTAAATCAGATTCTGGACGGAATCATGAGAATGTTGTTTTGTAGGAATGCAGAAGCAGCAGCAACTCCACTTCCAAGCTTTACTGGGTACCCCACATCTTTAAGAATCATCTCCACGCCCGCAAGACATCCCAGCAGTTGCAACTGCAAAAACACACGGTTAATGTACATGATTTGAGATAAATTTACTTTTGAATGGATAGCACTACATTTGACGAAATATATTTTTTTAAGTACTCTGGATCTTGACCATTGTTATTTTTAGTGAAATTTATAAAATTCTTGCATGGATTATAAGAAATATAGACATGCCTCGTTTAGGTTCCCAAGATGACATATTCTGAAAACTTTTTCTGCTACTTTGTTGAGTCCAAGGCCTAAGCTTAAGTGTATCGCTTCCAAGCCCTTTTAACAATTTCTGAACTCTCAATGTATGGAGGTACCACAACTGCAGTGTCTGTGTCACCAAACGGTTCCTCCTTTTGGGTGCAGTTTTTCAGGCCCCATGCATCTACAGCAAGCCTGCAATTTGATGTCAAGTGTAGTATTAGATAATGGACAGTATAAAGAAATATTAATAGAAATACTGAGCAAACTGAATGACTTTACTCAAATCTCAGAAAGTAAATATGAGAAAATGGATAACACTTTAATGATTTGAATAACATATTTCCAAATGTTTGTCATATATTAGTTCTAGTTTTCAGCAAAAAAATAAAAATAAAAATATATTTGTTCTAGTTTAACTCACAGCGGAAGCATGACTGAACCAACTTCATGTTGAGATATTATCACCAAATAGGAAATTTTGGGTTATTCTTGCTCCTTTGTTCTCTTTCTTTCTTTTTCTTTCATCCAATATGATTTACTATTCTAACTTATTTGTCATTGAACCACTAACCAATTCTATAAAATGATGAGACAAATGGATTCCAACAAAAACTATTTCGATAAATTCCAACAAAAACTACTTCGACAACTACGAAAAAAAGGATTTTCAGATATCGGTTTTATTTAAATCGTGAGAATCTCATAATATCCTTCGTGAATCATTAGAAATAGACCCGTCAGAGTCATATATAAAATCTCATTTGAATGATAAAGAAAACAATACAAAAATAAATAGATCATGTGAGATTCGGTTTTAATAAATACGGTTATCGTACGAAAAAAATTAATTTCAAAGTTTCTTGTGCATATCCATTCCAAACAAAGTTATGGTGTTTTTGCTCAAGGTGTATGAGATGCAAGTCTCATATCTTGTGGTCCACCTATCTCATTCACAATGTACTACCACTGTATGAAATTCTTCTTTAAAAAAAATGCATACCTTGTCGCTTTGGCAAGGCGAGTGTGCCTCAGGTCCTTCCTCAAAAATGAGATCAAGAGTTGCTCTTAGCCCATATTAAAGTTGGATAGAAGGCGTGTATGGCCAATATGTTCCCAAGTGATATTCAAACATTAGTTGTCACTCCATCTCAATCTCCTAATATATTAAGTAGTAAAGTCAACCAAAATTGATACTCTTTTGTCCCTTTTTATTTATAATTTAATTTTTTACACGTTGTTTTAAGTGAATTTTTATATATATTAAATTTTTATTCATATTAATCCTCATTAAAAATATTTTATTTATTAATTTTTCAAAAATTATATAAAATATTTGACACATATAAAAATTCATATAAAATAACTTATAAAAAGGTCCACCTATAAATAAATAGGGAGAAAGTAGCGGGTAGGAACCGAACTCATAATAATACACGGCCAGATCTAAAAACACATGATGAGATGATAGTAGCAGCTTACTAGTAATATTCCAACATTAGTTGTCACTTCATCTCAATCTCCTCTGACTTTACGACACGTGGGTGTTGAAAAGTTTAAGGTATCATCATCATCCATAAATAGCGAAGGGGCAAAACAACCCCATGCACAATTCAAACAAAAAGGCGAATCTTGAGATTCCAATAAACTATGAGCAGTTTGTATGTCCCTATGTTAGAAATTATAATATTTAATAATAATGTATAAACTTAAAATTGTTAAATTTTGTAATTGTACATATACTTGCAGTAATGCACTATGAGAAACTACTATCAGAAACTACAAAAACTGCATTTGGAGAGTTCATCAAAAGGCAAAAAGTGATCAAGCAAAATTAGTTTATCGGAGACTAAGTTTTTGGTCATCGGAGACTAAGTTTTTGGTCATTGGAGACTAAGTTTTTGGTCATCGGAGACTAAGTTTTTGGTCATCGGAGACTAAGTTTTTGTTCATCAGAGACTAAGGGTTTTTTCATCAAAGACTAAATGTTTTTTCATCAGAGACTAATGTTGAAGCAATCAAAAACTAAAACAAAAATACTCTAATGCATTAAAGTATCCTTGAGAAGATTTGACCGTTGCCAACTCAAAATGACTATCGCCAAAGTTGTCGGGCAAATCAACAATATCGCCAAACTCAAAATTACTCATCGCCAAAGTTGTTGAGTGATTTACACTAGTGCCAAAGTGCTCGGGCATCACTGGATAAAATGTGAAGCACCAAAGTGCTCGGGTGTCAAGGGATAAATCTCTCGACATCAAGGGACGAGTTTCTCAGCATCAGTGGATGAGTTTCTCGGCATCAGAGGATGAGATTCTCGGCGTCAGTTGATGAGTGTCTCAGCATCAAGGGATAGTTTTCTTGTCGTCAGGGAATAAACGTCCACCGATAAATAGAGACTGTTTATCAGGGGATAAAATAATCGGAGACTAAACATGACATATGGGATGACACATGGCTGATTTCACAAATTCACTAACTCAAGTTTAAAGGCGATGTAATTAAAATATAGATAGTGGTCCAATAAGGAGAGATTGACTACTAAAGAAGTTTCAAGAAGATAAGTTATACACTACATGTGTGAACACTTATATAGAGAAAAAAGTCATACTCATACACTAGCATGCGTATATAGCTACTGGAGTGAAAACTGTAGAGATAACATATAGAAACTTGAAGCAGGAAAATATGAAAACTGGTCCAATCAAAAATCAGGAAGCTCATAGATATAAGTTATTCACTGTAGAGATAACTTATAATGGGAACGCCAAGAGGAAAAGAGGGAGTTACTGTGCTGATACACCAGAGATGTTACATAACAAGTTAGGTGTAAGTAAGCTTAATTATTTAGAATCTTTACATGTAGTTCATTAGTTGCTTCATTACAATATAAAACAACAAATCCTGAAATGCTTGTTTAGATGCATCGGGAGATTTCTGTTCCATCGAGGATCGACTGATCTGCCATGTCAGATTGGTGAGTGCTAATCCCGTTTTGACTTTTAAAAGTTTTATACTACAATATGACAAATATTTTTTTTTAGCGAACTTTCTTATCTGATTTATGTGTAGTGTATATTTTAGTTTTTATATTACAGGTTTGAAAAGAACCATTTCTCGATTGGAAACCTATACCAGCTACTATGTGTGTTAACTAAGGTAAGTATCTTTTAATCTTATCAGCTTTAATTGAAAATTTTGATTGAACTCTAGAGTGTAGTGGTATTTTGGTTGCTCCTTTTGAATATAAGACACCAAATCCTTTTAATCTTATCAGCTTTAAATTTGGTTTTGTAGTTATGCTAATTTGAATGGATTTAAATCGCATCCAACCACAATCTGTCTGCCCCTTAAAACCAATTTTCATGCTAGTATTGTTGGTTAGGCTAATTGATACCTAATTAGTTAAGGAGGTATTGAGATTATTTTATTTTCTTACTGGCTAACATTAATTATCTTTAATAATTGGTAACTTTTTTTATTCTTAAGTTTTATTTTATTTTTTGGAGATTTGAAATTTCTTTCAAGGTTTTTTTGCCACTGATGCTGTCTAGTAGAGTTGTCTTTATTTATTTTTTAACAATATAACTTTCTAGACTTTTGGGGTGAGAGACAAATTTGTTGTCTCTAAGTTAGGATTTGGACGAGACTTCTTTGTGTTAGCTATTGTAAAAATTTGATGAGACTTGTTGATCTGGGATAATGAGGTGTAAGTAACTAGGTGTAAGTAACTTTAATTATCTACAATCTTTACAAGTAGTTCATTAGTTGCTCCATTACAATATAAAGCAGCAAATCCTGAAATGCTTGTTTAGGTGCATCGGGAGATTTCTGTTCCATCGAGGATCGACTAATCTGTGATATCAGATTGGTGAGTGCTAATCCCAATTTGACTTTTAAAGATTTTATACTACCAATATGACAAATATTTTTTCTTTAGTGAACTTTTTTATCTGATTTATGTGTGGTGTATATTTTAGTTTTTATATTGTAGGTTTGAAAAGAACCATTTCTGAGTTCGAAACCTATACCAGCTACTCTGTGTGTTAACTAAGGTAAATATCTTTTAATCTTATCATGTTTAATTGAAAATTTTGATTGAACTCTAGAAAGTAGTGGTATTTTGGTTGCTCCTTTCGAATATAAGACACCAAATCTTTTTAATCTTATCAGCCTTAAATAAGGTTTTTTAGTTAAGCTAATTTGAAAGGATTTAAATCTCATCCAATCCCAATATGTCCGCCCCTAAAACCAATTTTCATGCTAGTATTGTTGGTTAGGCCAATTGATAACTAATTAGTTAAGGAGGTATTGAGATTAATTTATTTTCTTACTGGCTAGCATTAATTATCTTTATAATTGGTAAATGTGTTTATTTTGTAGTTTTATTTTATTTTCTGGAGATTTGAAATGTCTTCCAAGGTTTTCTCGCCACTGATGTTGTCTAGTAGAGTTGTCTTTATTTGATTTTCAAGAATATAACTTTGTAGGCTTTTGGGGTGAGAGACCAATTTGTTGTCTCTACGTTAGGATTTGGACGAGACTTGTTAGTGTTAGCTATTGTAGAAATTTGACGAGACTTATTGATTTGGGATAACGGGATGTAAGTAACGATGTGTAAGTAAACTTAATTATTTAGAATCTTTACAATCAATTCATTAGTTGCTCCATTACAATATAAAGCAGCAAATCCTGAAATGCTTGTTTAGCTGCATCGAGAGATTTCTGTTCCATCGAAGATCGATTGATCTGTCATGTCAGATTGGTGAGTGTTAGTCCCAATTTGACTTTTAAAGGTTTTATACTACCAATATGACAAATATTTTTTCTTTACTGAACTTTCTTATCTGATTTACATGTGGTGTATATTTTAGTTTTTATATTGCAGGTTTGAGAAAAACCATTTCTGGGTTGGAAACCTATAGCAGCTACTCTGTGTGTTAACTAAGTTAAGTATCTTTTAATCTTATCAGCTTTAATTGGAAATTTTGATTGAACTCTAGAAAGTAGTGGTATTTTGGTTGCTCCTTTTGAATATAAGACACCAAATCCTTTTAATCTTATCAGATTTAAATAAGGTTTTGTAGTTATGCTAATTTGAAAGGATTTAAATCTCATCCAACACCAATATGTCCACCCCCTAAAACCAATTTTCATGCTAGTATTGTTGGTTAGGCCAATTGATACCTAATTAGTTAAGGAGGTATTGAGATTATTTTATTTTCTTACTGGCTAACATTAATTATCTTTAATAATTGGTAACTTTGTTTATTCTGTAGTTTTATTTTATTTTTTGGAGATTTGAAATTTCTTTCAAGGTTTTTTTGCCACTGATGTTGTCTAGTAGAGTTGTCTTTATTTATTTTTTAACAATATAACTTTCTAGATTTTTGGGGTGAGAGACAAATTTGTTGTCTCTAAGTTAGGATTTGGACAAGACTTCTTTGTGTTAGCTATTGTAAAAATTTGATGAGACTTGTTGATCTGGGATAATGAGGTGTAAGTAACTAGGTGTAAGTAACTTTAATTATCTACAATCTTTACAAGTAGTTCATTAGTTGCTCCATTACAATATAAAGCAGCAAATCCTGAAATGCTTGTTTAGGTGCATCGGGAGATTTCTGTTCCATCGAGGATCGACTAATCTGTGATGTCAAATTGGTGAGTGCTAGTCTCAATTTGACTTTTAAATGTTTTATACTACCAATATGACAAATATTGGTTCTTTAGTGAACTTTCTTATTTGATTTATGTGTGGTGTATATTTTAGTTTTTATATTGTAGGTTTGACAAAAAAACCATTTCTGAATTGAAAACTTATACCAGCTACTCTGTGTGTTAACTAAGGTAAGTATCTTAAATCTTATCAGCTTTAATTGGAAATTTTGATTGAACTCTCAAAAGTAGTGGTATTTTTGTTGCACGGTTCGAATATAAGACACTAAATCCTTTTAATCTTATCAGCTTCAAATTTGGTTTTGTAGTTATACTAGTTTGAATGGATTTAAATTTCATCCAACACCAATTTGTTCGCCCCCTAAAACCAATTTTATTGTTGGTTAGGCCAATTGATACCTAATTAGTTAAGAAGGTATTGAGATTTTTTTTTTACTTGCTAGCATTAATTATCTTTAATAATTGGTAACTGTGTTTATTTTGTAGTTTTATTTTATTTTCTGGAGATTTGAAATGTCTTCAAAGGTTTTCTTATCACTGATGTTGTCTAGTAGAGTTGTCTTTATTTGTTTTTCAAGATCAAGTTAACTATATTTCCAAAACAAATCTTATTTTTTAAATTTAATTCTTTTTGGAGAACAAATATATCATTAATTGCTATAAACTAATGGTTAAAATAACTCGTTCAACTGTCACTTAATTCACTTCCATTCTATATGAAATGTATTAATATATATTCATAATTTATTAGTTTCATGAATTTTAAAAATGCATTATCTAATTTTTTGTATGTTTTCTAGGTTTTGGATCTCAGTACTGACTAATGCATACTTTAACATTGCTATTATCAAGTCTAACCATTTAGTATTTATTCACTTAAAATCATTAGTATAAATTCAAAATAACTGTTATTTAATATGTATTCCTTTAATTAATTCAGAACATAAAAGATTTTATAATTGATCCACTAATTCGATAATTTGGTGGAAGATGTCATACATTTTGTGGTGCGTTTATTGAACTATTTTGTTGTATATGAATTAATTTTTACACGTATTATTTTTAGGTATAGATAGTAAGCTTAAAATATGTTAATTCATTTAATAAAAAATAAGAAATAAAAGTATAATAAATGAAGATTAATACTACAGAAAAATTAAAATATTAAATTTCACTTAAAATGCATGTTACAATAATAATTAAGGCCCCTTATATCAATTTAAAAATTAATCTGCAGTCACTCTGCTATGGTAATTTCCTTGGGCTCTGTGCGAACTCAGATTGAGTTTACATTGTTTAAAAGGAGAGAAGAAAAAACTATTCCGTCTTCGAACTTATTGTTCCTCGAGATATGAAATCAGAGGAAAGGAGGCGGCAAAAACTTCTTCTTTTTTTTTTTTTCGCAAATTTAGCAAAAAAAAAAAAAAAAAAAAAAACTTCTTCTTTTTGGTGGGTGTATTGCCTTTTTTATGCACATCATCCTCTGGTAACTCATAAATCATTTTTCTTTGTTGTTTTCGGTGTCAGACTCTAGATAACTTGAATCTTAGATCTATTAAATAGTATTTCAATTGGAGATTTTACCTTGCGATAATTGATAGCCGCGAACATAAAGATGGATCGGAATCGATCCGCCTACTACTCTGCTCTGTATCGTCGATTCGATTCGTTGTACTACTTGTTCTATCGCTCATTTATGTTGTAAGATAAATGAGAAAATCTAATGCACTTAAAAGTTTGTTAAATTCGTTAGAAGTCTCCACCATCTTTTACTAATCTTCCCGTTTTTATTTCATACAATTAAAGACCTGAGTTAATAGTAACCCACTGGGTGACGAACGAACGAACGAACGAACGAACGAAATTCACTCAGGGTGGATCGCTAGTTGTGTATTCTACTAAAAGTAATTGATTGATCGATCACGATGTTTTATCCATTTCACCGAAAAACTTATGGGCTTGATTTTAATTTTACCATTTTTATGAAATTCTAGACATCAATTTTAGTTGAGATTGATTAATGCAATCTATTAGATATGGTAAACTAGATTTATACTCCTTTTATCCCAAATTAAATGTAATAATTTTATTTTAATTAATCATTTTTTTATTATAAAATTTGACAAATATATTTATATTTCAATAATTATAAAAATTGAGTCTTGTAACTAATTTTATGAATTTTTATGTGATATAAATTTTGTCTTCTATATTTTTATAGAATAAATTTTATTTTTAAAATTAATGTTTGACTTTCAAAATTAAATTAAGACGTGACGGATGAAGTATTATCAAAGTAAATTTCTTTATTTTGAAATGTTTGAAAATTCGAAATAATAATTATTTTTATGACTTCACAATAAAAATATGAATAAATTCGAATTAGTAACTTTGTCCACTTGGATTTACCAGATAATTCAATGAAAATTGGTTTCTATGTTTCCACACTTCAGCCTTCTCCTAAACGCTTAATTTTTTAGTATTAGAATTGCATACCAGACACACACAGACACACAAAACATAAAAGATGATGAATCGTGAATCTAATAATATATACATCCAACTAAATGAAAAAGACATGGAGTTGAGATGGTAGTCATGTTTAATGGTAGGTGACTAAACAACCACCTTCAACTTAGATGACCATCTCTACTCTAACAATTTTATATTTTCCTTTGTGCTACATCAAATCTTGTGACTTGTGTTCTTCCAAATTAATAAATTTCATCACTGTAAACAAGACCACAAGTATCTATCATAACCAAGTTCCTCTCTATTATTTCACAATCATCAAAACATTCTCACATTTGTTAAGAATAAACATATATTTTTCTTAATATCTGCAATCTAAATTTGAGAATGCCCATTCTTAAATCCATCAAAATCAACCAAGAAATGTAATGCAGAACATAAAAATACAACCATTTCAGTTAAAAAATAAGAAGAAATTAGTAGAAAGTAATCTTGAAACAATTCAAACAAACTGGGATTTTTGCAGATCAGAATATACATCCAACGCATTACAATTTGGAAGAAGAACTAGCTCAGTTTGCACCATTTTATAGCTAGAAAAGTAGGGGATGGGGGAGGAAGGAAACTGACTTTTGTATGAAGTATACTAAACATTGTATTGTGATCAAGTAAAAATCTTTACAGTTTTAGGACTAGGAAGGCAACAATAAGCTAATCGCTATCACTTCATCAGTTAATAATCGCCAATGGCTCGCAGTTGAAATCTTTTACAGCCCACCATGGCCTCAAACCAGCATCAATCGCGGACGACTCAGTCTCCAAAGTTGCTGGAAATTCAAGATCCAAACTGTTACCAATGTAATCAGGAAGCTCTTGGTCCATCAATAAGACCTCTTTCCCTCTACTTTCAGTTGGTGCAGTGTAATGAGCCCTCTTGTGACCACCCAAGGCTTGACCTGATGCAAAAATCTTTAAGCAGATTGAGCATTCATACTCCTTGCTCTTTCTCAAATCATAACTTGTCACTTCCATTTCACCAGGTTCCCGTTTAACTAATTTTCCATTGAATCCTAGCTTCTGAAGCTCAGAATCAGTTCTACAATTCACCACATTCTGTGCAGTGCAATTATCTGCTGCTTTATGGGTGGTACGGTGGCCTCCAAGTGCTTGGTAAGTGGGAAAGGTCTTATCACATGTCCTGCACTTGAATTTGTGTGATCTCTCAACACCCTTTATAAATTTTGAATCAGCAGTAGCATATTTCAAATGATCATCAATAAAATTTCCCTTAAACTCCAGATCTTGATCAACAAACTCTGGACTGTTGCTTATATTTGTCTTCAGCAAGCTCAAATCAACTTGACTCGATCCATCTTCTGTGAAGTTAACCTTCACCAGTTCAGTAGGAGTAAGTTCATTCTTGATATAAGGTCTCTTACTGAATTTGTCACAGCTAAGAGATTCATTAATATAGACTTCCAGTTCAGCTTTCTGTTCATCATCACTATGAAACTCAGAACTAAAATTGCTACATTTAGAACCTGAAGCAGAAGAATCTAACTCCTGTCTTGGTTTCTTCATCTTCTTTATCTCATCCCCATCAAGCCCAACTCTCAGTTCATCCTCATTTTCTGTATTTCCCTTACTCCAAATCAACAACCTAGATTCATCAGTCCGAGAATCTTTATACTTTAAAGAATCAGTGAAAAAATTAAACTCGTCCCAACTCCTAATACCCATAGACAACATCATCAAACACATGGCCACTTCCTTAACCTCATCAGTTTCATTTAAAGAGATCGATGAAGACACATTCAAGCTAGAAGGATTTGAAATAATCTTATTGTACCTTGCTCTTGATCTCTTCTTCTTGATCGGGCATGCTATTTCGTAGTCCGATTCACTAGAGACCGTTGATCTTTTGGAGTGACTTCTCATATGACCAAACATAGCCCTCATTGAGCTGAACTCTTTCCCACATTCTCTGCAAACAGGAGTTTCTTCCTTCCCATTCACTGAGTGAGATTTCATATGACCCGAAAGAGCTCTCAATGACAGAAACCCTTTGCCACATTCTTTACAAACATTGATTTTCTCCACATCAACAAATTTCGTATTGGAAATCTTCCATGATTTCTTGGGATTCTCTCTCAGTCCATAACTAGCGTCCCCAAAATCTTCAGGATCCATTTCAGGCGATCTTGGAACTTTCTTTTCCTTCTTGAGATCTCCTCTTTCAAAATCCACATCGTCATTATCATTCTCATCAGATTTTTCAGCATGAATCAGAGCTAAATGACCCCTCATGTGACCCCCCAAGGACTTGCCACTGCAAAAGCTCTTACCACAAAACCTGCACAAAAACCCCTGTTCTTGACCTCTTTCCATCACTTCATTCACAAACAATTCTCAATTCCACAAGAAAAGCTGATTCCAACAAAACCCAGATCAGAAAAATGAATGAAAACCAAAACCCACAATTAATCAAAGAGCAAGATGCTGAATCTCTCCTCACTTTTGAAGATTAGCTCAAGAATGCTCTTAAAAAACAGAGGAAGTAACTAATCACCGTATGGGTTAGCACCAGCTTACCAATTGAATGGGCAAAATACCGTAAGAAGAGAGAAAGCATGAGCATCACACTAATCACTGCAATGATCACTCACAGAAAGAGAAAAGAAAACCACATACTCAAAAGAGTTTGGAAGAGTAATTGATAAGCAAGAACAAGATCTGGCTACCTAAAAAGCCTTCCTACATAATTTTCTTTCAACTCTCAATTTATTCGGTAGAATTCATTCTCAAATGTCATACGAATAGTATGTATCTAAAGAGAAGAATTATATAGTCTGTGTGTGTACACTCCTACTATCCAAGTGAAGGGGTTGGTTATGTGACGACTGTTTTGCCAGTGATGGGCATGAATTTTATTAGGCAAAAACTAATCTCTCTCTCTCTCTCTCTCTCACACACACACACACACACGCATACTCTCTCTCTAGAGTGGAAAAGGGCGTTCATTTCTACCCCTTTTGATAGCTTGTGTGTGTCTAGTAGAAGAAAGCCTTGCATGGAAGAAAAGATTTAACACGCGTACCCTGTCTACTCGCCTAAGCACTTTTTTTTTTTTTTGTTAAAAAGATATTTTACTTGTACATGGGTGTTTTCAAATTGAATAAATATTTGCATTTCTATACCGAAAATTATATGATATGAGACAACTTTTTAATGCGTGTCATTTTCTTCTTTTAATCATGTTATATCATTTATAATAGTGTTCAGTTGGAATGTAATATGATGCCAACATTTATTGTTTCAAATTTGAATTTACCTCATAACTATTCAAAGCAACCCCTCGATTCCCTCGATGTTTACAGTTGATTTCCTCTTATTAATAACATTTAACATGGTACAAATTAATTTTTTGAGGGTAAATAATTATTGTAACAGAAAAAGTGTGAATAATTATTTTAAATATTTAAAAGATCATGAATCAAAATTATTTTGTTGATAAAAATGTCAAAAATCAATGGAGATATTTATTCAAAGGAAGTTTACTTATTGTTATAGTAAAATGTAATTTAATTGACTCGATTCAATTTGTTTTAAACTCATTTTTGTTCGCTTGTATAATAAATAAGATGATTTCAAATATAATATACTCGCCTTTGCTCAAATTTAAAATTTTGAATTTGCAATCTCAAAAATTTGAATAGGCACAACAAATTTATAGTAGTTAACTTCACTTAATCATATAAATTCAGCGAAACATTTTTTCCAATTTAACTCGACTTAAAAAATAATTAAGTATAAGTACGAATTTAACTTATCTCAGTGCTAGTCAACAATGTACTAGCTTTTATTTTTATGTTTTAGTGAGTAATGATGTACTATAATTTTTCTTTTAACATTCGTAACATATCCTCAACCTAATTTTTTTTAATTACAAATTAAAAAAAATCTCATATAATAAGTATTATAGTATCATATCTTAAAGACAGATATACAATATATGCATACAGAGAACATGTTCCATTAGGGCTTACTCAAAATTTCTTATTAGCTAAAAGAGTTTGTACGAGTAACCAGACAAAAATGATTTCGAATCAAAATTTACTTTCATTTACAAAAGCGTAAAATATGATTGAAATAATGTGTATAGTGTACTCAGGGTAACTACCTTAACTATTCTCTACTTTGTCTTGATCTAGATCTAGGTAGGGTACCTAAGAGCCCAAAATAGAAGCCTACAAGTGAAAATTTTCTTTTTCCTTTTGTTTTCAATTTTATTTTTTGGTGCAAAGATTGCAAAATGGAGAAAGAGGTAGGGTATTGACTATTCGGCCCTCCTCAACTTGGAAATCCAACACTCATATATTACTCACTATCGCTTGTGACTTATATCTAACAAGATCGTTACCGAAACTATGTCGGAGGCAAATTTTAAAATCTCACCGAAACCACGGTTAACGATATCGCTCGTAAGTAATAACTAGACAAATACTGTCACCGCAGAAAAGACATACTTGAACTTTCACCATTTGAGAAGGCCGAGAGTGGTCCCCCACACTTGATAGTCCTACAATTGAAACTAATTAGACTGTAAGTTCTTTATCAGTTTGAGTAAGATGTGGGATATTGATATGCTCACGTTCCCTAATTAAGGTGGCATGTAGTAGTAGTAGTCGTATATACATATTCTGTAGACAGGCTGGCCAAATTATCATATCTGAGATTCAATTAGTAATAGCATTTTTTTAAACTACAAATTGATTTATACTGAGTAGCATGGACTGGCGCCCTTGTTGCCTTGGATCAAGCTGGCAAAAACGTTGCATCGACCGAAACATTCATGTCTTACAAGGAGTAACATTATAATTACATACTTTCCTATTTTGCTTTCACATGTTCATACTTAATTTCATCAATAAATTATTGTTTAGTACTCATGTGGGAAGAGATTTATTTTATTTTTTGGTTATCAAAAGTCTCAAAGTTTAGTCTCTAGTATGTATACATGTATTAAAGAGTACTTACATGTTACTGATTAAGAAAAATGATTTGACATTAATTTTCAACTTAACGAGAGTATTTCTAAATCTTAATAGATTGAACTCATTTTTGTTGATGAAAGAAATAAAATCTTTGTTCGATCAGTTTTTTCTTAGTGAATACAAAACTTCTTACGTGTAATATATATTATTTGTATAAACGTCTGACATATAATATATTATTTGTTAAAATCTTATATGAATATATCTCAAATCCCTTCATCCTAAAATTACACATATATACAGACTTTTAAAATATATCTACAACTCATTTTTAAACTCAAAATTGATATGAAATTATTTAATTTTAGTAAATATAATTGAGAAGGTATTACTATTTGTATCTTATATTCCAAGCTAAATCACTTCAAAACGAGTTGAATTAACTTTTTAAAAGTTAAGTTATATACATATATGGGGGTTGATCCATGACTAACATTAACTATGAAAACTTTCCTAACTAACACATTTATAACCGTCGATCAAATGATTCAACAATGGAGATTAAACTCAAAAAAAAAAAAAAATTTGGGACCTTTCCGCCAGTAACACTGGCGGAAGGTGTGCAATATATTTTTTTTTTCGTGGGTTTTCCGCTAGTAACACTGCCAGAAGGAGTGCAATAATTTTTTTTTCTTTCTTCCTAATATACTATATATTATGATAAAAAAAACGTAGGTCAAAAAAACTATCTTATTCCGCCGCATGTAAGTTTTCTTCTTTATTCTCTCATTTCTCTCGTTTTATGAACAATTTTTTTTCAATCTAACTCATTTATTAACAAAACTTTCTTTATTACAAATCAAATCAACATATCTCAGGTTGACATTTTCATCAGGTTTTCCACTCTTCACCTTTTTAATTTTAAAATGAATGATAATGATAGAATATATGATGCCGATACATTTTTTGATGATTAGGATTTTGATATAAGTATGAATATTGAGAACGAGGAACATTATATTGACGAAAAAAATAATTTTGAACAAGAAAATAATTTGAATGACAAAGAAAAAATAAATTTAGACAGTGATGGTGTTCGTCCTCCGTATATGGATCAAATATTTACAAGTATATTTGAAGTTGAAAAATTCTATAATACATATGCTCATAATAGTGGATTTGAAGTAAAAATTTTAACAAGTAGAAAACATTTAGGCTCAAATCAATTTTCTCAAAGACTATATGCATATAGAAAAATAGATAGACCTATTCAGAAGAAAATTTTGTTTGAAAATGAAAATGATGATGAAAGCATAATCCGGAGGAAGGGAGATACTATTGAACGCACAATGTGCAAATCCAGAATATTTGTTGCTTATAACGTGCAGAATGAAAGTTGACGTGTTACAAAAATGGAATTAAATCACAATCATTCAATAGTAACATCTAGTAAAATGGATTTCATGATAACACACAAAAATGTAACTGTTGCCGATAGAGAGTTAATCAATCTACACCACCGATCAAAACTCAAACTGAGTTTGATCATGAATGTATTGGGTACAATGAAAGGTGGAAGGACAAATGTTAAATTCACCATCGAAGATATTCAAAATGTTATACGTAACTTGCGACATGACACATTTGATGCAAATGATGCCCAAGAAGTTTTGACGGTTTTAAAGAGACTTAAGTCAGAAAGTCTTGAAAATTTCTTTTACAATATAAAAGTTGACAAAGAGAATCGCATTGCATGTATCATGTGGGTGGATTCTCAATCAATTATTTGTTATAGAAATTTTAAAGACGTAGTGGCCTTTGACACCACTTATAGAACAAATAAATATAGGATGTCATTTGTTCCAATTACGGAAGTTAATCATCATTATCAGTCTATTTTGTTTGGGTTTGCTCTTATCAAGGATGAAACAGAAGCTACATTTGTTTAGGTGTTATAAAATTGGCTAGAAGTGGTTGAGAATAAAATTTCGTTGACGATCATAACTGATCAGGATAGAGCAATGAACAATGTCATTACTATCGTATTACCTTCCACCAATCATTTGATATGTAAGTGGCATATCAGTAACAAGTTCTTCGAGAAACTTCATCATTTATATAATACTTACGGAACGTTTAAGGAAGACTTCGATAGGTACGTATCCATTTTTGTAAATAGACGACGTCAAATTGTTAATATTTTGTTGTTGTTCATATATGATATGTTATTATAGGTGTTTGTATTCAGTGACAACTGCCGAGTTTGAGGAAAGATGGGCAAAATTGGTGGAACAATATGATTTGCAACATCACGAGTGACTTCAATCTATGTATAATATAAAGGAGAAGTGGATCGAAACTTATTCAAAGTCATATTTTGTTGCAGGGATGATTACATTAGGGAGAAGTGAATCCATGGATAGTTTTTTTTATCAATATATAAATAATTGTACCGGTTTGAAGGATTTTGTGATTAACTCACAAATAGCTATTGAGAAATAATACTTGAATGAGAGAAAGTAAGATCTTGAAGCAGAGTACAAGACAAGAAATTTGCGTAACAAAACTTTATTGGAAAAACATGCGGCACTTGTGTATACAAAGAATATTTTTAAGGACTTTTTCAATGAGTTCTATGAGGGTTAAAAGTTAACGTGTCTTAAGATTCAGAATTTTGGTGTCTGTGGTACAAAGGTATATACAGTGTTTATTGAGGAGGTACCACAAAACTGATGATATTATTATGTTGTCGTTAAACACGGAGACTCCAATAATGTGACATGCATATGTCAACACTTTGAGTATAGCGACATGATTTGCAGACATATTTTGAGGTATATGATATTCAAGAACATAAACGAGATTCTAATGTCTTTGATTTGTGGTAGATGGACGAGAAATACAAACAAAATTTATAGTGATCCTGTTTACATAAATCAAGTAAATGCTGAATCAAATTCTGATGTCGGTGATATTAGTACAATACGTTACAATCATTTGAATGAGGTTTATCAAGAAATTGCAGCAATTGGATTGACATCGCAATCATCTTACATGCATGGTCTTCAAACTACTATGAAAGAGAAAGTATGGATAAGTAAGTCAAGATTGATTGAAAAAACTGACACAGTTGAAGGTGTGAGCGGATTGAAGGAGTAGAACATGGAAGGTGGTGGTATTGACAAAGAAAATGAGTATTTTCCACTGCTTCAGTCACAAACTAAGGGTCATAAGAAGGTCACAAGATTGAAGAGGGGAATTGAACAAAATCAATCTACAAAAAGACTGCAACAATATGCTATATGTCAAGAATACACTGATCATGATAAGAGAAATCATGATAAAGCAATGGAGATGTGTGTGCAAATGTCTCAACATAGCACATTAGATTTAGACAATCATGAAGAAGAATTGTGATTAAGTTTGACTTTTAAATTATATTAATTGTAATTGTATGACTTTCAAAAATATAATGATTATTACTATAATATAATGGTTATTAGTTAATTTAATGGTCATTAGTTAATTTAATGGTTATAGTATAAAATTAATTATATTTGATTAATACAATAATACTAGCACTAACACTAGTTAATATATTTGTTTTAGTTTTATAATATTGTTGTAGTTGATATATTTGATTGGGATGCAATACAATTTGAGATTTCAGTCTAATATATATGTTTTTTGTTGATGGTGTGTTATAAACATATTTCAATTAGAAAACAAACATGCAGAAAAACTAAACTACTCGTCATTAAAGGATAATTATCCACTGATGGGTTAATTTAGTCATCGGAGGATAATTATCCATTGATGAGTAAACTTATCCCCTGACGAGCATAATTTATCCATTGATGAGTAAACCTATCCCTGATGGCCAAGACTGTGTCCCCTGACACACAAAAGTTATCCTTTGACGGTTGAGACTGTGTCCCCTGACGGCTAAGTTTGTGCCCCCCTGATGGACTAGAAATTATCCCCTGACAAGCAAAAGTTATCCCCTGATGGCTAAAATTGTGTCCCTAACAAGCCAAAATTATTCCCTGATGAACTAAAGTTATTTACCTGATAACCATATCCACTAATAGCTAATTTTAATCTCTAAAGATGTTACCCTCTAAGAATTTTATTTCCAAAAGAACAAACACATTATTCACTGAGGCTGGTGCATTGCAACAACTGCTATTGTTCATACTAGACTTAGAAATTTTAAGTAATAAAAAAATAAGTTCCTTTCCACCAGTAGACTGGCAGAAGGCTTATAAAAAAAACCTTTCAAACATAAGTGGTATCACAATCATTCCGCTAGTGAGATCAAACAAAAAAATACTAATAATAAGGCCCTTTCTACCAATGAGACTAACAAAAGACTTTAAGAAAAAAAACCTTTCAAGCATAAATATCAAGAATAAGTGGTATCACAACCCTTCTACTAGTAAGATCAAACAAAAAAAAAAAATAAGGCCCTTTTCGTCAGTGAGACTAGCGAAATACTTTAAAAAAAAAGATCTTTCAAGCATAAATATAAAGCATAAGTGATATCACAACCCTTCCGTTAGTCAGATCAAACAAAAAAAAGGCACTTTTCGCTAGTAAGTCTGGTGGGAAGCCTTTTTTAAAAAAAAAAAAAAAAGACTTTTCTGCCAGTGAGACCGGCGGAAGGCTTAAAAAAAAATAAAGCCCTTTCAAGCATAATAATATTTATTATACTTAATTAATTAAAAAAATAATTAATATTCATAATAATTAATACAAAAAATCACAATATTATACTAACAATATACTTAATATTATTATAATATTAATGACATTTTAGTGATAACTGACGAAAAGTTTAGCGACAAGTTTGGCGATGAATTTGACGACATTGTCCAAGCGTTAGGCGTTAAAGCATTACCAACGAGTTTAGCGCTTTATGTAGAGTTTGGCGCTAGCTTATTAAGTTAGATGATGAAGAAAATTTATCTCCTAACAAGTTTGGCGATGACTCTAGCGACAAGTTTGGCGATGACAAAAGTACTTTCCGCTAGTATTAGTAGCGAAAGGGCTTCTTTTTTATTATTAGGTTGTATAAATATTTATTATAATAATTTTATCAATAATACTAATTATTATTGTTGGGTTTCGACAAATAAAACACAACGGAATAAAAAAAATGATTTAAAAGAAAACAAAACCCTAACCCGAGGATCCATGCGAAACAATTTAATACATATGGTTTTAAGATTTTACCGATTAAGCTTGCTGGATTTGAAGTTTTGATGAGGGTGTTGAACGTCTCCGAATCTTTAACTCAATCCAACTGGACGACGCCTCTACGGTATCCACAAGAACACCCCACGAATTGTCTCACGATCCGAAGCAAGGAGAATTGTAATACTAGCTGCTGAATCTGTTTCTCTCTCTCTCTCTCTCTCTTAACTCTAGTCTCTCTCTGATGAGCGGCTAGGGTTTTAGAAACGTATATTTTCGAGAGAACAATTGATATATCCTATATATAGCTGTGTATAGAGTAATTCCAAACCCTAATCTGATTAGGAGAATAAAATCCGAATTTTATATTTATTATATATTTTAATCAAGTCTTACTTAATTAATATATATGTCAAATAAATATATATTCGTATTTTCTTCCAAGGGACTCTAATATATTTATACAAATTAAATACATATAATTTAAAGTCATGATTTAAATAAAATCAATCTTATTAATATATTAAAATCACTAATATTTAAATTATATCTCCTTAATGAATGTTCTTAGTGTGCGACCCTGTAGGTTATTATTACATTGGCAATAATTTTAAATCATATTATAAAATTATAAACAGTGAGTGACATCTAGTAATACATCAATGTTACCCAAGTAATAATAAAGTCGTTGATTCGACGCAACCTTTTCGTGACCAATGTTTCAATGTAATTTAATCATTTTTTAACCTTGATATCTAAGATTAAATTCAAGGCATGGATGTGTCATCCTCTTCACAATTTAAGCTTAGTTTTCTTGATCAATGAGTAGACTATATGAAACAAATCTCTATTTGAGCACGACCATGCATTTCATAATCTCACTCAATCAAGAGGCCTATAGATATCACCCCTAATTTATAGGAGGGTTAAATTCTATCTACATCATTCCCATTTCTCACATAACTCATGATGTATCCAACAATCACCTTTATCGTCCACCTAATTAAAGGTGACTTTTGGCAATGTCAAAACACATAACTCCTTATGTAGAAATGTCATGACTTCAGGTCGAAAGACCATTACATCATTGTCACTATGAGAATTACTTATGACACATAGCATAATGCTCCATGTAGAATTCTCATGGTAGGTCTGTTCAGTACACTGTTCTCTAACATGGTACTTATGCATCAACTTAATATATCTCGTATATATTTATGACCAATGAGATGTGCCCATCAGTCAATCCACATACTAGTCTCAATGTATTATTGTTATCCCACTAACAATAATACTCGACTAGGGACATTTAAAAATAATGATATGTATATATAACATACTTATACGATCTCATATTCAAGTCACATACTTGAATCCATATAATTAATATCATTTTTCTAAGGACATTTATTATGTTAACATTTATATAACGCAGTAAATAAAACATAATAAAAGAAATTATCATTTAACCAAAACATAACATAAATATAGTGTCACAATCATTACATAATTGGCCACTGGGGCATACACTCCAACAATTATAATATACAATAATAGTACAATAATACTTTTATTATTATAATATACAATATTATTACAACACAATAAAATTTATTATGCTTAATAATAACCATAATAATTAATAATCATAATAATTAATACAAAATAATATAATTAATATTATACTAATAATATAATTAATATAATTATAATATTAATGACATTTTCAAAAAACTAATAATCATTATATGTTTTACTATATACTATGTCTAATTTAGGGTTTAGAGTTTAGGATTATAATGTATTGGAATCATATTATTATACTAATAATCATAATATTTTACTAATAATCTTAACATGAAAAATTATAATATAATCATAATATTATAATCATAATATATTTCTATGTCTAATTATATGTTTTATTAATTACTAATACTTTAGTAATAATATGATTATGATTATTAGTTTTATATTATGATTCCAATACATTATAACCCTAATAATTATAGTTTTATTAATTACTATTATTATGATTCTAATAATCATAATAATTTTATGTATTAATTATTATGATTATTATTATTAGGTATAATAAATTTTATTGTGTTGGAATAAAATTGTATATTATAATAATAAGAGTCCTTCAGCTACTAATACTAGCAGAAGACTCTTGACAAAAGTCCTTTCTGCCAGTGTTAGCAGCTGAAGGGCTTATTTTTTTTTAAAAAAAAATCTTCTACCAATCTCACTGGCAGAAAGGTCTTTTTTTTTTTTCAAAAGTTTCCGCCAATGAGACTGGCGGAAGGAACAAAAAAAAAAAGAAGTCCTCTTCGCTAGTAAGACTGGCGGAAGGTATGTAAATTTTTTTTTCTTTATAATAATCATTCTTTGTTTCTTCTGCCAGTTCGCCCTAATTTTATTTATCTTCTTCTTCCATCTAAACATCATATACAACTTCCACCCCCTGCTCCCATTTTATTTCTCTTACTCTTCTTCCATCTAACATCATATACAACTGTCGTCCACCAACGTATACAACCTCCGTTGAGATTAATTTAATCTAAATACTCCTTTTGCTCAATTTCATTTGTTACATCAAAGGGTTACAACCCTAAATTAAGTAAATTTTATTAAAAGTGAAAATTTGTTGTGAATATTGAATATTAACAATGTAAATTTGTATGTGTATGTATATTGTTCTCCCATTCATGACTGACAGTGTGTACAATGTGTATATATGTTTATGTTAAATTTTTTTCTAAGTAATTGTAGTGGCAGTGTGTATATGTGTATATGGTATCTGGATATACCAAGAAAGATGTACGGTCTAATGAGGCTACTATG
>CM025785.1:22787282-22823300 GCA_014636745.2 Centella asiatica
TATATATATTACTTTTGGTGATTTTAAGCAAGTTTATATTTTTAGTTTGATTTCTAACGTTATATATATATATATATATATATATATAACGTCAGTTGTGGGTAATCCAACGTTAGAAATCAAACTAAAAATATAAACTTGCTTAGAATCACCAAAAGTAATATATATATATATAACGTTAGCTGTGGAGTAATCCAACGTTAGAAATCAAACTAAAAATATAAACTCGCTCAGAATCACCAAAAGTACTCAACCATGGCTCCTTATCCTCTAAATGATTGTTAGAAGATTTGTGTGATGAAAGCCATTGGAGGGCAGTCCAACAGTCTTCATAAGCTGCGGGCAAAGGGTGCTCCAGAGCTAGCCTATATTTAGCCAGAGCTTTAGCTTCAGAAACAATGGAGTTCAAGTAAGCATGGTTCAAGAATGAGACCGCTGATTCAACGCAAAATCCGCCACCATGGAAGTAGACTAAAATTGGGAGCTTCTGGTTGATTTCTTGTAGTTTTGGGAGGTAGACTCGAGCTAAGATAGATGGTGAAATGTTTATGTTTTTGCATAACACTGGTGAAAGGCTTAAAAAAAAAAAATTAAACTCTTTCCATCACTGAAATTGACGGAAAGGAAAAATTTTGTTTTTTGTTTTCCTTCCGTCAGTCTCACTGGCGGAGCGGAAAGGAATGTTTTTTTTTCTGTTTCCACCCGTTTCATTGGCGGAAGGAAAAAGAGGCGGCCTTATTTATTTATTTTTTTTGCCTTCTGCTAGTGAGACTAGCGAAAGAGAATTTTTTTTTTTTTGAGTTTAATCTCCAACGTTAAATTATTCAATCGACGGTTATAAATGTGTTAATTATAAAAGATTTCACAGCTAACGTTATATATGAATTGACCCCATATATATATATATATATATATATATATATATATATATAATTTTATATCCCGTACTGTAATTTTGAGTCATCTCTAACATACGTGTATGGATGCGCGTGCAAAATAATACAAGAAACAGAGCTCTAAATGGCAAACTTGTCAAAGTCAAATAACCTTTACCTTCTTTGAACTGCATACTTGCTAATTGCAAAAAATCAAAATCAGTAAAACGAAATTAGAAATTGAGTCATTTATTGATATGATGGGCCAACAAATTGACTACTTTAATTCCACTTCCAATCTTCCATGATCGAAAATCCTAGCTAGGAATCAAACACATTCACCAACGGACGAGAATTCTTTTGTTACCTATCGAATTGTCGAAGAAATTTATGGAGATTCGCAATTCTTTGAGATTTTTCGTAACTCTATCGATAGCGTTATAAAAACCTATTGACATTTTACCAATATAAACAAGAAGTTACGTAATATGATTTTTTATATAATAATATATTAGATTAATTATGTACATGTAAGTAATATATATACATGTATTTATGTACATATTAGTCTTACTTATAATTAATTGTGAATCTATTTTTCAAATCTCCGAATCATAACTTTTTTGAAATATTTTATATCACCAAATCTCCATATAATAAATCCAAATCATCGGAAAACAAATGCATGCCTCTTAGATATCTACTGCCTCCATAACATCAATTCATAAATAATTTTGTATTAAAAAACCGAAATTTTGTTTTTAACTTATAAGTTGACAAGTAAGTTACTTTTGAAAAGTAATTTCCCTTTAATCGAAGGGATTTGGCCAATATAATGATCTATGATTGTCAAACGGACTCCTATCCATTGCAAAGCAAAACTAGGACTCAAATGGTCAAATCCAAATGAGTGTTCCTCTTAAACATATAGGTTGGTCAAATCAACTTATAAATAGTTTATTTCTATTACACATTTACTATGTTCTTGTATGACTTACGCTCAAATTATAACTTGTTCTACTTCTCAGAAAACTTACTAAAAAGCAATGTTATTGAAACCGGACCGAATCGACCAGTTTAACTACGAACCAGCTATGGATCTAGTCGGTTCAATTAAAATTAGCATTTCAGAAAGAACCGAAAAAAAACCGATTGAACCAGGAAAACCGGGTTTTCTCTTCTTCTTTTTTTTTTTTTTTTTTTTTTTTGCACTAAGTGGGTTTTCTCCTTTTATTCTTTAAAATTATGTTTTTTGTCCTTTTGTAAACCGATTTAATGAATTTTTAGAATATTTGATGAAATATTTTGATTTATAAGAATATATTTATGATTTATAAGAATATTGTCAATTCACTATGAATTTTTATATAAGAATATTTATGATTTATAAAAATATTGTCGGTTTACTATGAACTTTTAGAATATTTGATGAATTTATAAGAATATTTATGATTTATATAATATTTTTCTTAAAACAATAATAATCTATACCGGTTGAACCCTGTTAAACCGGTTGAACCCTGTTAAACCGGTTGAACCCTGTTAAACCGGTTGAACCCTGTTAAACCGGTTGAACCAGTAGTTTTACTGATTCGATATCCAGTCCAGTTATGATAACATTGTTAAAGAGTTATTGAACTTAAGTTAAAAAAAAAAAAAAACTTTTTGGTAATAAAATTACTTCCAAAAATATTCTACGGAGTAATATTTTATCAATAGCCTAATAATGATCGTGTATCATGTTCTAATGTTGTATCAATCTACTTCTGTAGTAATGAACTTGTAGACCCAAAGTTTATTCTAACTTATAGTTCTTAGCAAAATGTATTGAAGACTAGTAATCAAATTGACACTAATAATTTTTACTGGTAACTTAGAATTTCAAATGACTTATAAGTAGTTTGAAAATGACTCCTTCCTGCACAAGACCCAAGGAGGAAATGCCGAATGCGTAATGCCATATATTTCTGATTTTAGCTAGAGAGTTGGATTAAAAGCTTAGAACTTCAGAAGATAAAATAACAGGTGATTGAAGTGATAAAGTTTGCGTTGGCGAGTTAAACAAGAGACGATGCACATAGACCACTGGAAAATATTTTTCTTTTTACTCCTTTCTATTTTCATATATGAAACAGGCACGCATAGCAAACGCTTGTACATGATAGTAGCACAGCGTTCACTTGAAATGGGTACACTAATATTTTCCTGTGAAATTCCCAGTTCCTAACATAACATTAAGTTATTAACAATAAACTAACATATCAATTATTACATATATATAGCCTCATTTCTTTCGATTTAAATTTTAAATATTTTAGATTCTGAAATTATAATTTACACTATAAAAATTAAAAATTTTAAAATTTAAACTGGAATAAACGGAATAATAGTCGCATGCACAGTGGGTATCTAGCTAACCGCCGTTTGTCAGTTGAGATTTTGCTTCATGAGTTCAATATGCACCGCCCTCAAATAATTTATTAATAAAACTTTATAGATTTTCCCAGTGAGCGCGAACTTTCAATCAATTCCATAAAAAACTAACTAAAATGCAGAAGAGAGAACATTTAAGTATATCGAGGAGACAGAAATAGGCTCAACATAATAACTCTTGGATCAGTAATATAACGAGACAAAAGGTTTATAGATTGCAGTATCGCACTATTTTAGTTTCTCTTATAAAGATAAAATTGTGTAAGTCGAGGAGTACGAGTAGCACACTTAACACATCAAAAAAGGTAATACAATATATTAATACAATGTGAGAGGAAACACAATTCTAATCCACAGTAAACATAGTAAGAATGATCTTCTGAACTAAAGCATAAAATGGGGGGAGGGGGGGGGGGGGGAATTAGAACGCCTATTGGGAAAAATAGAAAAGAATCAGCCGAGCGCATCGTGAGTACTTGGGCTTTAGACAAGTCACTCCGTTGAAGCAAAGATACTGCATTTAGGCAATAGCGGGCATGTCCTTGAGCCACGCATCTAGTGGTTTACCGATGGAGTAGGCAATGAAGCCAATTTCTCTCAGCTTCACAACATCAATAACGTTCCTACCATCAAAGATAAAAGCAGGTTTTTGCATGTTATCAAATACCCTCTGGTAGTCAAGATTCTTGAACTCATCCCACTCGGTAAGAATGCAAACAGCATGGGCATCCTTAGTTGCCTCATAAGCATCCCAAACAACACTAACTTGCTTCACGGCTGTAGGGCTCATCGGCTGCAGATGAAGAGGATGATCCCAGTCGAATTTGTTCAATGAAAGATCTCTCTGTATTTGATCCTCAGTCACCTGTGGGTCATATATGCTAATTCGGGCCTTGTCACCCAACAAACCCTTGCAAACATCAATTGCTGGGGTTTCTCGGGTGTCACCTGTATCCTTCTTAAAGGCAAATCCTAGGACTGCAATTTTCTTGCCTGAAACAGTATTAAACATGGAGGCAACAACACGGTTCACAAATCGATTCTTTTGATAATCGTTGATCTTAATTACTTGTTTCCAGTATTCTGCAACCTCCGGAAGGCCATTGCACTCACAGATGTAAACCAGGTTCAAAATGTCCTTCTGGAAGCAAGAACCCCCAAAACCAACACTAGCATTAAGGAACTTCGGCCCAATCCTTGTGTCCTTACCGACAGCATATGCTACTTGAGAAACATTTGCTCCAGTAGCCTCACAGAGAGCAGACATGGCATTAACAGATGAGATTCTCTGTGCCAAGAACGCATTAGCAGCAAGCTTTGAGAGCTCTGCAGACCATAAATTGGTGGTGATAATTCGATCTTCTGGGACCCAGTGGGCATAAACATCCTTCAATGCTTGGATTGCCTTCTGCCCTTCAGGGGTTTCCCGTCCTCCAATTAGAACTCGATCAGGTTTGAAAAGATCTTCAATTGCAGTTCCCTCAGCAAGGAACTCAGGATTGGAAAGAATTTGGAACTTTATTCCCTTGCTGTTATGGGTCAGGATCTTTTCAATTGCTTCAGCTGTTTTAACAGGGACAGTTGATTTCTCAACAACTATTTTGTCAGATTTCGACACATCAGCTATCATGCGAGCAGCACTCTCCCAATAAGTCAGATCAGCAGCCTTGCCAGCTCCAAGGCCCCGAGTTTTGGTTGGGGTGTTGACAGAAACAAATACTATATCAGCCTCGAATACATGTTTCTCCACATCTGTGCTGAAAAAGAGATTCTTTCCACGGCATTGCTTCACCACATCATCAAGGCCTGGCTCATAGATAGGGAGCTGATCACTGTTCCAGGCTGCTATTCGAGGTACAGATATATCAACTACGGCAACCTCAATGGAAGGGCACTTGAGTGCTATAACTGCCATGGTGGGCCCACCAACATACCCAGCACCAATGCAACAAATCTTCACCATCCTCAACCTTATGTGGAATCTGAATGACCAGAAACAAATTCATCGAAATTAATATAACATTCCGGAAAACCATTTGCTGAATTCAATAGTTCTTAGACTGCATTTTGCAGGAAAAGCAGATCCAGAAACTTGTGTCAATGCTCAAGCACTAAATACAATCATATACGTTTAATTGATAACACTACAAATTCATGCTATGTACTAAATGAACTCATCTTCGCAATCAGTACTAGCCAGGTTATTTCATTTAGTCCCTCGCACAACAATTGGCACCAACTGATAATAACAACATAATATGAAAATGGTTTCAGTTACTCTCTCTTCCCAGATCTGTATTACTGGTGCGCAGATCATCTCACCCAAAACAACTAATTGCTTTGGTTACTTAAAAGAAGGAAATAATCAAAACCAAGCAAAAAGGCTATTGCTTTAATGCTCAAGCACTAAATACAATCATTTACGTTTAATTGATAACACTACAAATTCATGTCATACATTTCATTTTACATCAGAAATATGCTTTTATAAACTGAAACAAGAAAAAGTAAAAATAAAAAGTCATAGAAGCTAAGAAAGAACGATTAATTTTGGCAAGTCAGCACAGATCTGTAGCAATTTGGCCATCACATGGAGTGTCTATCTACGTTAGACATGGAGAATTATTTTTACTTGAAATTCAGCTACAAAATTATATCAATACTACAAATATAATCTTTTTTATTGTCTTTTCTCTCTCTTTTTTCGGATTCATAACTTCAATACCAATTTATTCCAGATCTATCATGACAGTATTGGCGTATATAACCATTGAATATAACAACAACTAAATAGCCCTGGATTAAGGTTGAAACCACAAACAGATCAATTGGAATCATGGATCGAGCACTAAAGTCCACCAATGCCGGTGGATCTGAACATCCCTAACAATTAAACTGAGTAGTAATCAAATCAAACAAATGATTGAGCTAAATGACGACGCACGATCCATATCAACACATAGAAAATCAACATTGAACAGAACCAGGAACAAAATCAACGGGAGATGATCCATCCGCCATTGAATTGCAGAACATGATACAATTGAAAATACTAAATATGGAAAATGAAATCAAAATTACCTCGTGAGGTTTTCCCGAAAAAAGCGAGAGTAGAGAGAGAGAGAGAGATCTGAGTAGTTGTGATGTGCAGCGAGTATATATGAGAAGCAAAGAAAGCGGGGATGTATTTATATAGTCGTTTGCAGCTCCCGTACCTACTACGTCTCAGACTTGCAGACAGTTTACTTTTCCCAATTTTTTAATAAAACTCAACGCAGTGTCGCAGTGACACACCACCGGCGCACAATTGGCGACTAAACGTACGCGGTAAAAATACCACGTAATTTGGTGTCCTTGATGTTGTCAATGAAATTTTAATAGGAGTGCACTTAAATAGGACAATTAAACTTAATAACTATATACTCCTTTCATATATTTTTAATTATTTGTCTTATAAATCTTCAAGAAATTTGTAAAATTTCATAGACCTATTTTGCTTAAAGTGAAATGTAATTTGAATTTCTGATACAAGTGAGTAAAAACAATTAAGAACACAATTATTCTTGTTATTTTTGTATACTCTTTTAGTTCTAAGTTGAGAGATATTTTGATTCATACAAAATAAGTTTGTGAGATTTTTTAATTTAAAATTAAAGTAAAAATTTTTAAGTTTAAAACGTTTGAAGTGAAATATCAAAAAAAATATTCTTAAACACAATTTTTTATATTTTAATAATTTCTCAAATTCATGTTATAAATAAAATTTATAATGGTATTATATTAAAAATGTATTATACGTCTAATTTTAAAAGGAAAAGATTAATGTTAAGTAAACTCTAGCATATATATTGGAGAAAAGCCAGAGAACTTTAGTACGTGCTCTGTTACGCTTCTTTAATTAGGGTGTACACGGTTTGATTGGTAATGTACAACTGTCCGGGGCGCGTTCTGTAGACGGTGCCGAAACGTTGAGCTTGACCACAGACATAGTAGAATTAGAATTAGAATTAAGAATACGTGATGATCGTACGGTCGTCGCTCCACCCTATAACCGACACGGCTGTCCAAAAGCAATTAGATCATACGGACTAACTACAACTGCAAGATTATGGCCACATTATTATTGGCCAACAAACATGAATCTTATTTTGGATTTCGCTTTTATTTGTCCATTTACTTAACTTTTTGTAAACATTATTCCCATCTTAATTGAAAACAAAAAAAAAATAAATAGTTATTATAAGGTAATCTTATAACTCATCACTAAATTTAACTACTCATTTAACTTATCAATACATTTTTTTGATATATGTGTATTAAGCTTAAAAGACGCATATATTAAACCCGCGAGATTATACTGTAAAGTGAGTAATATGAAAATGCGAAGTGTTATTGCTCTTTTTCTTTTCTCTTTTATCTAGATTATATTATTTTTAGAAATAAAATATGCACAAACGTATGTTGCAGTTTTCTTGTCAATTATTTTTCGGCTAATATAATGGGAAAAATCCACTAACTTCATGAAATGAAAAGGAAAAATTCTAACCTTTTATGTTCTTTTGCATCAAGAATTTAAAAACATATGGCATAAGAGATACTCATTTCATCCCATTAAATAAGTTATTTTAGAACTTTTTTTTTTATCTTTATCATATCGGTCATTTTTTAGAAAGAATTTAATGATTCATTTCCTGCTATATTCTCAATAATATTTACTAAGAGTTAGAGAGAATGAAAATTCACTATTGTGCATTGAAAAAAAAAGATATTTTTTTATATAAATTCAATATGACAATTATTAATTTTTCAGTATTTGTATATTATCAAAAAAGACTTATATAATGAGAAGAAGGGAATAAATAAATAAATACTCGGTAAAAATAACTACTTTATAAAACAAAGCCAAAAAGGGATAATGTCTTTAACTTCAAAATACTACTATAGTTCATTCGAGTAGTTTTTACGAATGAAATGAAATGAGATAAAATGATATTTACCTTATTATTTTTAGTTATTAACATATATAAATCATTCTTTATTTTATTCTAATTCACAAATAATTTTTTTCAATGCGATCAAGATTTTTATACATTATTCTAGCATACTTTTTATTTCAAACTCCTTTATTTTCCTACGAGATTATAGATTAACTCAATAATAGAGCACTCTCTTATGATTGAGATATTAGGGGAAAAATTTCGTATGTGGAGTTATATGTATAAAGTAATAATTGAGTTAATAGTAGTTAGAATTTCGTCAATAAAAAAAAATAATAAAAAATTCTTTGATCTTCCCACTCCACCTCCACCCCTTTACTTCATTTTATTCATTTCGGTCTTATTTATTCCAACCACTGCCAAAACAGACCATTAAAACATCAAATTAGGCCGGTAGTCTCATTCTTATTATTTTACTCCCTCCATTTCATAATAAGTTTCATTTATAACTATTTGCACACATCATTAAAATCATACAAAAACAGAGAATTATATTAAAGAAGAGAGTGTGACACAAATAAAAATAATAAGAGAGAATAATTGTTTTAATTACACTCAAGTATAAATTAAAAAATATAATGATAAGTTTTTAGAAATATGTAAAATACTACTTATTATGATAAAAAAAAATTAAATTTAGAGTCACACTTATCGTGAAAAAGAGGAGTATCTTATTTCATTATTTGATATCGTAGAACCACCACGTTTAATTTTTCGTGCTCTTGTTACAGTTAAGCGATTTTCTTCGGATAGCAGAATTCGGAAAGGAAGGACAAGACTTCAAATTTAGTATTTGCCAAAGTAGAGTTGAACTTGGACATTATTGAGTCAATTTTTTGTCTCATTCCTATATACTCCATACGTTCTATCAATTTTAATTTAGAAAAAATTATTTTAACTCAATTTCACACTCATAAAATTTTCAGATCCATACGAAGTCGGAAGATCGTGAAGCCTAAGCTTATTAATATTCTAAATGTATATTTATTAAAATCAACTTAACAATATATAAAGTTCATATTTAAAAATGAGCCGATTTAATATATTGATCTTATTTATTGGAAGGGAAGGGAAGGGAAGGGAGACAGCAATGTTTTGTCTCGTGATTTAAGAGGTAGCTTCAAAACAAAGAATAAATAAGTACTTGCATGAGAGAGGGATCTAAGGCATCTACAATGAGTCAATGAGCAACCCGGGCGAGGTGGGGGCGGGGGCTGGGGCGAGAAAGGGAAAAGAAAAAAGGTGTGCGTCAAACTGTCAATAACCACAATATTAAGTTTTTTTTTCTCCTTCCCATCCGGTATCCATTAAAACGAAAAAGTAAGCGTGTTTTGACGGTAGCCCGTTGTTTATGAATTCCCTTTCAATCAAGTCCTTATCATTATTTGAAGAAGTCACAGATATAACTGACTATTTTTATCAGTCTCACAGAATTTAATTTTATATAAAAAAGTGAAGAGAAAAAATTGGTTTCCTAATGAATATAAATATGTAACTACCGATAAAAACAATCACTTAATTCTCATTTTCTCTTATTTTAATATCTCTTGCCAAATTCACCAAATATGAGTGGATTGAAAAAAAAAACTGTAACTAAAAAAAGAAAAGAAAAGAAAATCTTTCAAAGATAGATAAGAATAGAATAGGAAATATATATACAGAAGTTAGGTTTTAAGTTGATTGTTTATGATAAAAATCAAAATAAAAGAATTTAATTCCAATGTTAAAGGTCTATCTTATTTTTAATGCTATGTTTATTATGTTCATAGTTCAAGGATATTATTAACTTTACATATCTATTATTATTATTATATATTAAATTCACAAAAAAAAAATATTTAGAGAATTCTTTTAACAATTATCTTGCAATTGGACTCTTTATTGTTTCTTACTATATACTAACAGAGAAATTCATGCATTATATAGAATGATTTTGTATATGACTATCACATAATTATTCTAATCATACCTCTCTTTTTCTTTTTTAATATCAACACTTGGAGAAATTTTTTATTCCATATTACAATTAATAATAATTTCAACATTATTATTCAAGTGGCTTGATTATAGATTATTTATCTATATTATGTACTCTACATTAAATTAATAAAAAAGTTTTTTTACCCTGTGCATATTAGAGATAAATTTGTTTTATCAAAATTTATTATATTGTTATAGATTTGAAAGATAACTGATTTTATTATAATTTGATTTAGTTGTAATCGATCAATTATGGTAGATTACATGATTATGTTTCATTATTCCCCTCATTCCTAAATTAGAGATACGTTTATAAAATGATAGTTTTTAAAGACAATATTTATATTCCAAATATATTTCTATTATCATGTTATTTAATAGTAGTAAGAGTTATGGTAGAAACCATTAAGTAGTGGATGTGGTCAAGTTAATTGAAGTACTATAATTGTGGGTTGGTATTTAACAAACGTCATTAATTTTTATAGTCAAAAAATAGAAATGTATCTCTAATTTTGGAACAACTAAAAAAGAAATATGTATCTCTCATTTTGGAAAGTAGGAATTATTAATTTGGTTATAATTATTTTAATTAAATAAGTTTAATTAGTGATTATGAATTATTTATACTCGATTGCATGATTTTCTTTGTTTAAATTGATTAAATTATTATTATTATTTATAACCTTTTATTTTTAAAATTTTAAAAGTAGTATTTGGTTATTATTTTTGGGAATAATTATATCCAATATAATTTAGTTACTTGAGAACTAAATATTTGAGTAAAATATTACATAAAGTCATACTATTGTTACATTCTAATTATAAAATAATTTGTAAAGCATGAAAAAATTACCAATAAAAGAAAATTTATATTAAAACATTAAAAAAAGATTATCAAAATGTTAAAAGTTAATTGTAAAAAACAACTCGTATTGTGCACGAATTTCTTTGATAGCCTATTGTAAATAAGTAGTGTCGATAAGTTTTGCATTATATACTAAAACACACACACATTCTTAAGTTTTTTTTGTTAAATTGAACTGTACAAATGAAAATAACATCAAAAGAATAAAAAGAGTGTTAAATTTTCATGTCTTTTTTTTTTTTTATGTATAACATAATTATGACAAACACACAAAATAAAAATGTATCTGATAGTTTTATTTTGTATACTTATAATAATGATGTTATATATTATTAAAATACATGAAAATTTAAACATTCCTTTTTTTTATGTTCTTTTCACTTTTGCTATTAGATTTGTAAAAAACTTAAAGACATGTGTGTTTATTTTTAGTGTATGTATAAAGTGTGTGTATAACACCGATTCTCATACCACAATAATAACTATATATATAAAAGAATCATTCATGTTGAAAAAATGTACTACTTTTTTATCTAATTGATTTCTTTTCCAACGTATATAAACTCCGCAACATACGACAACAATAACTAACTTCTTTTTTATGTTTTCTATTTGATTTTCTAGCAAAATATTTAGTCTATTTAAAGCCAAGCACATATCCTCACCTAGAATATACTCATAATACCCAACTATCTACCCACAGATTTTCCTAAGAAAATATTTTCATGTAAAAAGTTATTAAGTATGTTCCTGGTAGCAAATACATTCACGTATACAAGTTATATTATATGGTTTTTCTTAAGAATAATGTATCCATTTTCCTATCAACGAATCTAATCTTTCTGCTGTGTTTTAACGTCTGAGTGAACAAATCGGATAAATTAAATACAATAAGAAATTGGGTGAAGAATAACGATCAATAACACAAAAGAAAAAAAAATACAGACCATGATCTGTCTTTAGATAAGTAACCTTCTTTATTGAGTGGTCATTATTTTCTTTCTCCATAAAGTAAGAAGTTAGGATTTCGAATCGTGCAAATTAATAAAAAATTATGTAAGGTAGTTGATCGATATGTGAATGTGTGTGAGTTTATAAACAATTACCTCTTACATAACTAAAAAAAAAAAATGGTTGTTGTGGTCGTGTTTGTGTGAATTTTTTGACCGTGGCCTTCTATGTAACAAAAAAAAAAAAGTTTGGCAAGTCCTTACCACTATCCTATAGTATTTATTAAAATTCTCCCTCATGTATATTAGTAATTGAATGGTGCTACGTACACTAATTTGTACAAAAATAAATGTGTACAAATTGATGTGACTAAATTTTATAGGAGATTAGCTACTCGTAATGATCAAATATTTTTGTATAAATTTGTTTGTGTAAATTGTTAGTGTACATAGCATTTTTTATTAGTAATCTCCCTCCTATCTTTGACACTAAAAAAAGTGACAGTAGATATCCCTTCTCCCTTCTAAGACTAAATTAAAAAAGTGACCGTTGATATATATGGTTTATTGAAAAAGTGTTTATGTTTTCTCCCTTCTAAGACTAGATATATATTTAAAATTACTAAATCAAATGATAATAAATAGAAATTTAAAGTGATGTACATTTAATTTTAAGTTTATAATTATTGAAATTATATATAACAATAAATATTGTATTTGAGAAATATATATATATAACAAATTATAAAGATTAATATACTATTGTTTGTCGATAAAAACAAATTAACACAAATTTTGGAAAAGAGAGAACACTAATTTATAAAAGTCTAAATTAACTTTTAGAACAACAAATTTTATATTTTAGAAAATTATATTTAAGCAACTCAAAGTCTCAAAGTATATATACTTTTTCAAAAGAATGAGAAACATACATTAGCATATTGTGCTCAAGATATAAGCTTATTAAAATGAGTTAATGACACAAAAAAATTTAGGAACTTTTTGATTTTTAACACTTTAATTTTACAACTAATATTTTAATAATTAAATTTTCAAACTAGTTAAAAATATATTAGAATGATCCAAATTTTAGTAATTAAAACCTAACATGCCATTACATTTGATAAATTTTTTTTTATTTGTATATGAATGATCCAAATTTAACCAAAAACCCAACTTTTGTTAGTTATATATGTTATGACGCCCTATTTGATAATTCTTTTTTTTTTTAATGTTTTTTATTGGTTGTGATGTAGTAATTGTCAAATAAGATGTCATGTGTTAGAGTTAATTAATGATGATGATGTTTGGAAAATAAATTGTGCAATTGTAAATACTTAAGTTATATTATAAACCTTAAGATCAACACACGTTTTGCATCCACTGATGATAATCTTATTCATCAGGGGATGGCCAATCATTTCACAAGACAAGTCGAAAAATGGAACATCTAAAGGACTTGACAAAGTGAAAGAGAATATCTTATGCTACTTAATAACAGTCAAAGTATTTCGCACATCAGATATTCTAAACAAAATTTCGTTGATTAAGAATCGTTAGGGGAACTGATCAGGGGAAACTCATCAAGGGGAACCCATCAGTGGATGACTAAGGAAGACCAACCCGTCAGGGGAGCACGTCAGGATATGACTGTGACACGCCAAGCTCATCAAGGGAACGTGTTAGGGCATGATCAAGACATGTCACTTGTCAGTGTGAGACTTCAGGGTATGACAGTGTCGGGTTAACCCATCAGGGTAACCCGTCAGGGGAAAATCTCAACACTACAGCAGTGGAAGCCGTCAGTGTATGTCATAGATCATAACATCAGTGGATCAAAGAAGCACTGAGTAAAACTCAAGTGAAAGTTGAAGCCCTGATCCAGTCTTAAACAAAGACTAGTCATCAGGGGATCCAAGAAGCACTGATCAAGTTTATCAGGGCTTGTTATCAGTGGATAGTTATGACCGCATGCACTAGTCATCAGGACTTACACTCAAATCAACGAAACTTGTTACAGAAGCAAGAGATGTTAACTGGAAAGATATTTCTTGAAGTTTGTTTGGTCCAATGAGAACTCTCGAATATTAAATGCACGCAGATCAGGGGAAGAAAAAGAAGCAACAACAGTCTGTCACAAAGGACATTGATGTGACATATATGCGGCTGAGTTGAAAAAAGTAACACGTCTCAGAATGTGGGTTCAACCAATGATCTTCTACATATGCAAACTAGTTCTCAATATATAAAGAGATCAATCCAACAGATCAAAAAACAAGGAGCACATAAATCACTAGAGAGAAGGTTTGTAATAGATCTTGAGAAAAATATTTCAAAGAAAGTTTAGAAGCTAGTGAGTGTGAGTGTGAAATAAAAGTTGTAATTTCAATACAGAACTTGTAGCTGTTTAATCACATTTGTGATTATACAGATTTCCAGAAAAAAACATCAAGTTTTAATACAACTATTTTAACTTGAATCTGTGTGTTCATATTTTATTGTTTTTCTGTTCATAGTAACTGTTTCAAATTAGTGTCAACTAAAGTTTAAAAAGAGTAAAAAGATTGTAGTGTTTGCATTCATCCCCCTTCTACAAACACTTGAGTTTATTTTGTTCTAACATCATGTCATATTTTAACTACATATAATTGTGATTTGGGTTAAATTTGAGACATTTATACATATTTCAAACTAGTTTAAAGATTTAATCGTTAAAATATTAGTTATGGAATTAAAGTATTAAAAACCAAATAGTTTATAAGTTTTTTGTGTCATTAACTCAAATGTAATGACCAAAACTGCTTGTTTAATATAATATTGTAAGTGATAATGTTGAATAATGTATATTTTATCTAATTTCCCTTAATTATAACAAATGAAATATATTATTATTACGATTATATTATATTTAATATATTAAAGTAATAATAATATTTTATTTTATATATAATATAGAAATTATAGTACTAGTACAAATTAAATATATAATTTATAATACATTTTATTGTTTGTTACTATCACATATATAGTGATATATATATATATGTGTGTGTGTGTACGTTATTATCCTATATATATATTATTAAATATTATATATAATTTGTATACATGTGCATTATACATATACATACATACATACATATATATATATATATATATATATATATATATATATATATAATATCATAATATTTAATAATTATTATTCTTATATACACTGCAAAATATATAATTATATATCATATATAATAATAATGATAATAATAATTTATTAAATATTATAATATATATAAATATATATATTATATTATGTACTATGTATTGTAATACAATGTGTGATATATGTTACAATATTAATAATATAATTATATATATGTGTGTGTGGAAGGTATAAATGTAATTCAATAGATAATTTTGATCATTCAAAATAATTACCTTAAAGATGATCATGAAATAACACTTAGATGATAACTTAATTTATTCATTAAATGATCATGCAAAATAGTATAGTGAAACAAATACATCCATCTCACATAAACATTCCCACATTATCAATAATTTGAGATGATCTCTCAAGATACCATGAAACAAACATGCCTTAAGTTATTTGATCATTATATTATTACCATCGTTTTCATTTGGTTACTAAACTTTTTTTTTCCAACTCAGTCATTATACTATTTTCTTGTATATAAATATACAATTAAATCACTTTTTACTATCATTTTTGACAGAATAACGTTAATTGAAAGAAACATTTTAGTTTGATAACCCAGGTGAATTTTGTTTTGGTTAAATATTAAATTGTATACTATATTTTATTTTCTAGTAGTTGGAATTAATATTATCCATACTAGTTATATATTTAGAATTTACAATTCATATGATTAAATTTTATAGATATTTTCCTTATCTATGAGATTTTTTACTTATTTATAAGTTATAACCGAAATTGCATTAACTTCTTCAACCGTGATATAATCAATCAATCAATCAATACATATAGTATATTACTGGAGAATTCATGTTTTGTATACTCCAATTTAGTAAGTAAATTGGTGAGTTGACTCAGTACACTTATCGAGTATATTAATTCAACTGAGTTATATGTATATATTTAATTATTTTTTATTTTAAATAATTAACTTTAGTTTACTTAAGTGTTCTTTCAATTAATTTTTTAATTTTTAATAGTTAATTTTATAATTTACCTAGATGTCTTTTATAATTACTAGATAATTAATAAATTTTTAAAATTTTTAATTGTAAATAATATTTTTAAAAAATTACTACAATAAAAAATCTTTAACATGAGAAAATAATATGGAAATATGAAAAAATCAACTAATATATTTAACAAAAGAAAAAAGTTAGAAAATGAAGACATCTTTAACAAGTAAAAACCTCCATAAATTTAACATAAAGGAAACAAATTTTCTTACATGAAATATTTTTATTCGTAATTAATTTTATATATAATTAATCATAAAAAATAAAATTACAGTACCATGTAATAAAATAAAATAAATTGAAGAGAGCTATATTTTGTTAAATATTGTTAACAAATTTTAAAAAAATGTTAGATATACTTGAAAGATCTGATATATAAATAATATAATATTAACGGTCTAATTTCTTATTTTTTAAATATAATTTTAAACAATACAAATTGGTAATGAAAAAAAATCGCACATATTAAGTGTCAAAGTAGAAGACAAAAAAATATATAAATAAAAAATTCACCTAATTTTCAAGTATCTATCCAAATTAAATATATATTGAAAGTATGACAAATAAAAAAAATAAACTTAAGCAGAAAAAATTTATAAACACATTTTCCCTAATTTTGACTTCCACAGTGGCAGAGCATATTGTGGAAGGCTATAGGCTATAGGCTATAGGCTATAGGCTATTAGCTATAGCCATGGCCATAAAGAAGACTTGGTAATCAATATCACCTCTTAATCAGACGGATCTGACGGTCTAAACTTAGACAATTTAAAATAATAAAAAACAACTCCCTTAAACGAAGCCAGGAAAACTAGCCGTTACAAGAGCGTCCAAAGCTCAACGTTCTTCTTCGTCTCCCCTTATCAAATCAACATGATTCATTGAAATTTGAAATTTGATCCAGAAACACTAACCACAAGTAGTCTCTCTCTCTCTCAAGTCTAAACCATCTACTCAAAACCCCCCATTAATAGGTGACGATCACTCTTCTTTCGCCGGAAGATTATCCAAGATGGAATCTAGCGGCAAGAACACCGGAGGAGTGACCCCTGTGAAAGACTCAAACAATCGATCGAGAGTTTCTGAAAAGGTGAAGAAATCTGAGAATTCTAATCCGAATCTGATGAGCCCTGATTCGAAATTGTCGAATTCACCATCAAGCAAGTCTGCTAAAAAGACCCCCAAATCAGTGAGGAAAAACCCTAACCCCGTTGCCTCGCCGCGAAACAAAATTCGCGAAAGGAGGTTTGTGGTGGCGAAGAAGAACTCGAGGAGAGAGAAATCCAACTCTTCAACAGTGGCGTGTAAGTGTAATATCAGCAGTAAGTCACAGAAATGTGTGTGTGTCGCTTATGAAACCCTAAGGGCTTCTCAAGAGGAGTTTTTCAGGAATCGGACAGATACGGACGATTACAGTTATAGAGCTGAAAATGGGGTCGAAGAGGAGAATGATGCCAACCCTGTTGTTCAGAATCCCGAAATTTCAGATGGGTATGGGGAGAATTTCGGGGAAGAGGAGCGTTTGGGGAAAATTGGACAAGATGAGATTGTGGGGACTAATGGAACGGGGAGTGCAACTATGAAGAGGAGGAGAGATAAATTGTTGGAAGAAGCAAGGCGGAGTGTGCCTGAAACTGGTTCTGGAAGAGTAATGCATTTGGTTAAGGCATTCGAGAAGTTACTGTCAATACCTAAGTCAAAGGAATCGGATGAGAATGATGGGAAGGAATCTGAAGATACCAAAAAGGGTACAAAATGGGCACTGCCAGGATTGCAATCTAAGGATCATGAAACACAGGTGTCTTCCTCTTCATTCTGCCCATCGGATTTTTTCCTCACATCCGAGAGCTTAGGATTGGATTCACGGGTTTGCTCATCCTTGGATAGCGGCAGCCATGGAAGGTTGGTATTTGTACATTGATTTGAAATCAAATCCTTAATCTTCCTTTAAATAACCTTTGTTGTGTTGATTCTGACTCTGGTGTTTTGTCTTTCAAGCGTTACTATTTCAAGCAGAAATTCTGGTGGTGGCCGAAGGAGCAGGAGAAATGTATGACTTTTAATTTTTTAATATATCTGATATTTGGAGATGTAATGTACATTTTTAATTATGAATATAATTAACACTGAATGCAGAGTCTTGAATCATCTGGGACATTTGGTGGGAGGCATTGGAAGAGGCAGCGTAAAGTTACTTCCCAGAAACCTTTCAATCTTAGAACTGAGGTTTGTTATTGATTGTACTAGTGAGATTAACTTTGTACTTTTAGTGTTTAACTGCTTCAGTTATGGATCAGCATCTTATACATTTGAATAGCTTAATATTGAACAAATTAGAACGATAGGGAAATATAAGGTGCTAGTTGAACTAACAAATTTAGAATGCTGACGTTTTGTCTTGCCTGTCCCTTGAAAGAAGATTTTTTCTTTAATTATACTGAGTTGCTTTAAAAGTCCGTTCACAATGTAAGATTCTTTCTTTTTACCGAGTTTCTTTAATTATGTGCTTTGGCTTTTGATGATTTGAGATATGGGCACAATGTTAGCATTTTAAAGTTTTACTTTTAGGATAATAAGGAGCAAGAAGAAACTACTTCACAAATAACGTGTTTAAACTTTAAAATGCTCTTACTTGCTTTTTGAAGAGAGAAGATAAAGGAAAATAAGGCTTTAGTTTAGGCAGTTTTATCAAGTATTCTGTAAGAATAATGAAGCCGATGTCAATTTAATCATCTTCAGTCAAATTAATTCATAGGCTAGTAATTTAAATCGCCACCATGCCCTCATTAATTTCAGCTTTTCTTTAAATTTGTGGTCTCTTTGCAAATTTTGTGAATTTACAACTTTGCCTAAGTTATATCATTTCATGAATCATATCCTGTATTGCTTCTCTCATTTATGCTCAATCTCACTTAAATAATTTCTTGACGATGCTGTAGCAAAGAGGAAGGTCCAAGGAAGAGGAATTCGTCAAGAAATTACAAGAAAAGATAATTGAGGAAGAAAAGTTGCGGATACCAATTGCGCAGGGTCTCCCATGGACCACAGATGAGCCCGAGGTGAGCATAACATCATATAACTAGCTAAACTTTTACATATAGAAGATCCATTGAAGCTGGTTATGGTTATATGTTGAATTTGTGGGTGCACTATATGGTGTGATCATCGTGTTAGTCACTTTCTTTGAATTTATATGTGTCACATTTGGATATTAGTAGAAACCAGATCCATATGGTGAGAAACAAAACAAACATGCAAATATAAAACCCGCTGTGTTTTGTTTAGTAAAGTGCATCATACATTTGTCTTATACAATTTTCTGATATTTACTATAACTTGAATTGGTAAGGGTAGAATTCTGTTGGATAATTGTGAAGTCATTTGTTTCTACTTGATATTTGTCGCATTGGGATATTCACCCAAACCAGATCTGCTGTTGGTTTAAGAGCAGGAACAAAACAAATGTATATATTTACTAAAAGCTGCAGTGTTTTGTTTAAAAAAGTGCAGCATACATTTTTTTGATGCACAATTATAATTCTTTAGATTCGCAAGTTTTTCTAATTTGATTTGATCATTGAGTTTTAAATTGTTGATGGCTGAGTTCAGTTTCTGGCAAAACCTCTGGTAAAAGAAAGTACAAGGCCAGTTGATTTGGTGCTGCATAGCGATGTAAGGGCTGTGGAGCGTGCTGAGTTTGACCATCAGGTAAACTTTTCCTTGTATAATTTCACATATCTGCGTGTGCTTGTGGCATTGTGTAGTTCTTCAACAGTGAAACAGTATCAGTTGCTCTTGCTTGAATTTGTGCATTTTGTGTATTTTTGCATATCAGGTGGCAGAGAAAATAAGCTTTATTGAACAATACAGAACGGAAAGGGAAAGACAGCAGAAGGTAGTAAATGACAAATTTTGCAACATCATAACCTTTTCTTCCAATGCTTTGAAATTTGCATGCAACTACTGTTCAACTTTAAAACTGATCTACAAAATGTATATATTTGTACCATAGTTGGAAGAAGAAGAAGAAATAAGAAGGCTTAGAAAGGAGCTTGTTCCAAAAGCTCAACCCATGCCTTATTTTGACAGGCCTTTCATCCCGAGAAGGTATATCTTGGTTTTACTTTCTAATGTGCAATTGTTTGCGGAAAACAAAATGAGCTTGCCCGTGACATGGCTGTTTTATTTTCAGATCAGAGAAGCATCCAACTATACCTAAAGAACCAAGGTTCCACATTCCTCAACACAAGAAGATGAAGTGTTGCGTATCTTGGAATGACATGTACACGCACCAGCACTAAAATTGTAGCTAGTTCAAAAATGTGAGATGATATATATCAGGTTGATTGTTTTGGGCAGGGGTACTTCAAGTCAGTGACTACACTGACTTGTTGAGATATTTTTTTTGGATATTGCAGTATTATGTACAATAAAATTTTATATTCTTTGCTAAAATATTTGTCTAGGTGTGTTTAGAAGTATATATATTATATATCAAACTATACGAGTAGCATTAACTTTTTAAAATTTTCTCAAGACAGTTATAAATTCAAATAATGCTAGACTATCAAATTTGGCATATGTAATGAAAAATATCATAAATTACTGACGAGTAATTCAAATAAATAATCATAATTTATCACTTATACTTTTTAAAATACCTTAAAATTAATTATTTGTGTCGCATTCTCTCACTTTACATAATTCTCTCTCCTTTTATATGATTTTAATGAAGGACAATTTTAATGTTCTTAATATACATTCCAAATAGCTACAATAACTTATTATACAAGGGAGGGGGAGTGATTGCATATTGTATTTAATTTGAAATTCTTCGTATCAGTATATCTGACTCTCACACGTTTGAGGAACTCAAAAATCGTAATGATGTATTTGATCTAGGAAAATCAAATACAAGTTGCGGAAAATAATTTTAGGATGATTCTGTAAAGATTTAAATCACCAAGAATCAAAACTAAATGATCAATTTGTTTAGTTTACTTAAAAAAATTAATCACCCGTAAGTTAAAACAAATCAGGTTATAAAAGTTTAAAGGAATTAACCACCAACTCTCAAGATAATTGCAAGTAAAACTCACACAAATTCTATTAATCAACGTCTCAAGTCCGTGTACATCGTACAACATAAGCAACTATATATAAGCTGTGATAAAACCCTAATTCTACTTTGGAAAGAATTTTACAATGGATATTAGATAACATAACAAACATATTTTAAATAGGAAACAAATGAAAGTAATTTAATATGTTGTAGGTCACTCGAGGAAACTAGTCTCTGATGGGTTAAATGAGATTAGTTTCACAGACTTAATTTGAACTTAGTCTCCGACGGTATAAATTATCCCCCTTAGTCTCCGATGATCATTTATCCCCTAACAAGGCCTTAGTTTTTTGACGAAACTCGGCATTCCCTGATTCATTCTTCGGCCACGACAACTTTATACAAACAAACTTACTTATTAAAAATATAAAACTAAAACTTAATTAAAACTTAATTATAAGTCAACTACCCAACGCATCACGTAATAAACTGACATCAAGATTTGTCGGTGCTAAACAAGAGAATAATGTATAAGAAAATTACGGTCCTCAAAATGTGCAGTTACGGCGTCCCCATACAATCAGATTGACAGAAACTATGCTTCCACACAAAATCACACTTCCAGGTTCTCTTTTGCATGCCACTGTTTGACATAGTTTCTTAAACAATTAGTACGAATGGATATCTACCATATCGTCTTTTCGAGAGTTCCCAAAATTAGATCCCTACGCCAATGGGAAGATCTCTAAAAGTTAAAAACTAAAATAAACGGGGGCCATTGATTGCTCAATGATGTGGCCTTTACCTCAATAATTAGCATGCTAATATATAACTATGTGAACTTCCAATACATAAAGATGAAGGGACTAAGTTTCCGTAATACTATTTTTCTCCATATTATTTGTACTCCAAAATAGACTGATGGTTAAGATTTAGAATATGGAAGTTATGGAAGAAAATACATAAAATTCTCGGCCAATACAATATTTAAGAAATAATTTTCGTCAAATTTCCGTATACTTTTTCTTTTCTCGTATAATTTGTAATTTATGTTATTATGTTAATGTATCTATTTAAGATAAAATTACTATGTCAATGTTATCATTTGATATATTATGTTATTATGTATAGTGTAATTTTCTTTTACAGATAATAATATTAAAAATAATAATAATATAAATTTAGTGGTAAGAGTTGAAATATGCGGAGCTCCATGGAAATTAAAAACTTTAACATGTTCCTGTCGAGAACTTAGAACTCTTACAAGCCCAGCCACTAAAACGACCAATAAGCTACCGGTGAATCCTTCTTCGTTCTTTATTATGTAACAATAAAAAATGTATTACTACCTTTGTTATAATTATAGCATACATACATACATTTCATTTTTAATGTAATATTAATGTGAAATCCTATCATTTTATTTATAATATAAATTTGTAAGAATATGAAAGTATATAAATTTGTTTAAAAGTAATTTTTATTTATATAATGATATATCGTTTTAAAATTATGTATACAAAAGTCAAATCACATATAAAAAATTTCATTACAATTTTAAAAAATAGGATTTTTTAAATGTGTTAAGTACTAACATATGTCCCTAATTTTCAAACGAAAGAGAATAACGACTTAACGAGTTTTATTGCAAAACTTTAACAATAGTTTCAAATATAATTTAACAATTATCTTGGCTTAAAAATATAAAAATTATTCAAAAGAATAGATTGAAATTTATTTTACAATTTATATTTAGAAATATATAGTTACCCCTTTAAATAAATTATTCAAATAATATTATAAAATCAAATTGAATTTTAAACAATTATATCTTAAAATAGTTGACCGTAAGCTTGTAAATGAGGTAGTATTTATAATTAGACAAATAGTTATACTGTATAAAATTTTATATACACATTTTATCATACAATTTTAAGAATAACTATACACAATCTCCTTTTAGTGGCATTTCGAATAATGGTTTAACAAATTATAATTTTAAATTGCGTATATTTTGTATAGGTGTTTTCTGAAAAATCAAAAGAGAAAAAAAAAATTTATACAAAAGCCCATGCTTGCACCAACAATAAACGAAATTCGAAATATTCAATATTTATTCACATCCATATTTCAAAAAGTAAATATTATCCAAATTCAATTAAAAATTATACGAATACGAATATATGCACATCCATATATGTAATATTCATTTTCGATTAGAGTTGTTATTTATATTAAATTTTGTATGACATTTATATAAAATTCTTATAAATATATGTGTTTTCTTGACATGAATAATGATTGATATGCCAAAAAAAAAAAAAAACATTCCGAATGAGAATTGCGACTTACATGTGGTGCAAAGAGAAGTATCCCATCAAAAATATATTGGAACTTCTGCTGGCCCCCAGAACATTTTCACTAGTTTTCTTAACACAGGGATTATCTGTATTTTAAATAATAAAGTAAAAAAATTAGAGAAAATATCTATTTCAATAGATTTCAACAATGATTCTCTAAATATAGAGAATATTATTCCGCATTCCTATATTTAAAAAATATTAAAATATTCTTTTGGACCAATACATTTCTTATTCCTCAATATTATTTAAATATATATAATATGAAATTATATTATATGTTTTATAATATATAAAATATCTTATATTTTATGTTTAATAATATAGATTATGAAATATAATATTATATAATACAAATAATAAAGTAAATATAATATTATTAAGTATATAATAATATATACCACATAATATAAAATTATATATATATACACACACACTATTATATATTAGTACATATATAATATATATTTATAAATATATTATATAAAATTATATACAATATTATTTATATTATATAAAATATGATGAAAACTATATTAATGAATATAAACAAATTATATTATATAATTTAATATTATATTTTAATTACCTTGTATAAAATATAATTTTTTTGTATAATATATTCTATTCTATTAGGTGATATAATATAATATACTCCTTATTTTATATTAAATTATATATTATATGTATAGTATAGTATAGTACAATATAATGGAGTATTAAATAACATTATTATATATGTGGTATAATATATGTTATATCATAATTTTAATATATTATAATATTAATTGCATAATGTGATAATATTATATAAAATATATAGTATATCATCAATATTGTTTTTTTAATATTATAATTTATGACATATAATACATTATGAAAATTTTCTACATTATCTTAATATATTATAATATAACAATAAAATATATTTTTATGTAATATATATATATATATATATATATATATATATATATATTAAAATACATACTACATTTGAATATATGAATTATAATATATAGATATAGTACATACAAATTATATAATATTATAATATGTGTATATATATATATAATTTTATAAGTATATTCAATTATATAATATTTTTATATGTTATTTAATTTTAATAATAAATTAAAATAATATAATAAGAACTTGTATAAATATATATTAATATTGTAATATTATAAATTTATATAATAAAGAATCCGATAGAGATGAATCTGTATAAATATGAAGTGCACTCTTGACTAAAAAAATAGGGAATTGCGTGGGGAATAGGAAATTAGAATGTTCTGCGGTTAGTATTTTCGGTAGGAAGCACGGTACTATAAGTACTATAAATATGAGCAGAATGTAATAGCTGGACATGTTTTTGGAATCATATATAAAATTAAGGGTCACCCAGGTGATTCTCTCTCATCCTTTTTTCTTTCTCTCTCTATAACTTCTTCTTCCTTATCCTATTTCTTTCTCTCTCATCGTACATTTCTCTGTTTCTCATCCTTATTTTCTGCAGAAATCCATCTAACAAACTAAACCCATAATTTGTCAAGCATCTGACCTGAAAAATATTGGTATTAGAGCATCGATCTGGACCTGTTATCACCTTAAGCCTCAAGCTTTCATGGCTGTTCTTGGCCATAACTGAAAAACCTAGATAGTACAACTCTAAAACCCTAACTCAATCATCACCCAAAAATCACAAAAAACCCACTAAAACAACTCGGGCGAGATTAGTGAACAAGGTTTCGAGGCTGAGAATGGACTCAGTAACTCAGTGGAGGTGACTCAGGATGCTCTGTTTTTCATCAGACCTGCAATTAGACATTTCTGAGAATCAATCCATGTTTTGATCACTTCGTCAGCTGGGTTTCATTGTTATCTAGTGGTTTCAATCATCAAACAACATTCAGAACATCATTTCATCTCGAATCAAACTCAGTTTTCATAAATTTTAGGTTCTATGTAGATTTCATTATTTCTTGTTCAGACGTATTCTGCAGTAGATCTAGTGCTTTTTAATGGTTTTTTAGCTGTCACTCACCTATTTTAACACTAATCAATCATTTCCCATCATTAATCTGCAAGTTCTCATACTCTGTCCTTGTTCGTTCCTTAAAATAAATAGTAATCTGTCATGAACAGTGTTTACTTGTGTTCAAAACCCTTTCGACCATTAAGTGACACTGATTTACGTTTTGTTTTGTTGTGGTGCTTATTTATACTCTTGAAGCTCTCTAAGCCTTAGGCTGGGCAATTTATTGGCTGATTAGTTATTGGCTGATTATTGGATTGAGGTGCCTACTCTATCAACCTATTACTTCAATTAAAGATCTATCCCAGTTGAATCTACTCCTTAAGTGAGTTACTATTGACAGTGGTTCACCAGATTTCTCAACTCAGTGGTTTAAATTGCTTCTTAAACCTTATTTCTTAAGATGGCTTGTTCATCTTCCACTCCTTATGAAATGTTGCAGCAGGATTTTCTTAGTTTCAGAGAATATACTAAGGAAAAAATGGCCAGAGTTGATGAAAAGCTGGATTCCATTGTGGGAGTTCTTCAGGAACTCTGTGGGAAGATGAGTGAGAGCAGAGAGAAAGAGTTTGACAACCCATTTGCTACACCCTACAAGAACAGACCCCCACACATTGATTTGGAAAAGAAAGGTTTGTGGGGAGCTGACCCCTACACCCCTTACAATGAAACACCTCGCTGGGATTATGAAGATGAAGGATGGGAAGAGGAAGGAGAACCAAATGAAACTGGCTACAACAAGGAACTCAAGGATTTAAGACTTGTCTTTCCAGTTTTCAAGGAAGGGGATGATGCCATGGGCTGGCTTCAAGACTGTGATGAATACTTCAAGATCTTCCAAGCTCATGACCTTAAGAAAGCCCCCGTTGCTGCCAAGCACGTCACAGGAGTACCAAAATCATGGTATTGTTGGTTCTAGGTAGTATTGTATTCGTAACAAACAATAAAATAAGAGGAACAATCTGAGGCACGTAATAACCACGCTGTCCTTAAAACAGTTTAACCCTCTCACAAACTGTGCTAGAGAAATTAGAGCTATTGTTTTTCAGGATACAACGGATACAGTGAGAACTACTTCGCACAAAGTAATCTCACGTTCGAACTGGAACTGAGAAAAATAATGAACACCAGAAAGAAAAGATACAATGGAATTTTAGAGAAGAGGTAAAGAACGATTTTTTATGGGGATACTGAAATCTGGAATATGAGTCTCTATATATAGTGCAGATTGGTCAAGTTGAACACTTTAATTCCGTAAAACATTACAGCAGTTACTAGAATTTAATCCATGTCGTTACAAGAATTAAATGTATACGTTTTAGCCATTACAAATGTTATAAGAATTAAATCCAAACGTTTCAGTCGTTACAAAACTAATCCCTGACCTTTAGTCTCCGACAGTGTAAACTAGTCCCTAACCCTTAGTTTCCGATAGTGTAGTCTCCGACGGCTTGTTAGTCCCTGACTGATAGTTTTCGACGGCTTAATTTAGCTTAGTCTCCAACAGGTTTATTTGAGTTTAGTCTCCGACAGTTCAAAACCAAAACCAGGAAAAGTTGGGTTGATCAGGCCCCCCTAATTACAGTCCGGCATTCGTATCCGCGGGTCGCGCCAAATTGGCCTTCGGAAATCCTTGGATTTGCACCCCTGTGCGCACACGTGGAGGATGAAGCATAATATAACCAATTAATTTTACTAGTTTGTTTGCTTTCCCATATAAAAGGTAAGCAACACTCCTTTCAAATTTCAATGTGGGACAAAATTCTCTTCACATGAGAAACTAAATTCTTATATATACTAGCTCATTTCCAACAATCCCCCACATGGATGAGATATTGTTTCGAATAAAAGATGATGGTGTTCATTAACTGATCCCTGCATAGAGAAAGTAGGTATTACCCTTTGAACTCCCTCCTCGTAAAGTATGTTTGCTTTACCAGCTGTCCAATAAACTTGATGTCCTTGAACTGTCCATCTATTATAGTAAAGAGACAAATACACAGTACACAAGAATCATTTCTGTGTTGTTCCATTTTGTTAGTTTTGTCCATTTTGGCCATGGACACGTCCTGGTTCTGCAAGAGTTTCTAAAAAATTGAGCCTTAACAATTTCCCTTTGAAGCGGCCCCACTTCTCTCTTTACATAGGTGACCTCTTAAGTCTAGAGTAAACAATATTACTCACTTAAGTATCATTAAAGCAACTATTTTCTATCCTTATCCGTCTTATCACTGTTTGATGCCAGGAATGAGCTGAGGTTACCCCCACAGTGACTACACTTAGTTTTACAACTAGGTTGTCCCTTTGAACCTAGATCTTGGGATCTCTAGTCAACTAGGTTAGGTTTTCCTTCATAAAACTTTTATCTTTCCACAGGCTTAACACCCATTCCTCTTGTCAATCTCTCAACTGCTTCTTTAGTTAACCCTTTGGTTAGCAGATCCGCAAGATTATCTTTTGACTTTACATAATCAATCGAGATAATTCCAGTTGAGATTAACTATCTAATGGTATTGTGTCGACGATGAATGTGTCTCGACTTACCATTGTACATAGTACTCTGTGCCCTTCCAATTGCTGATTGACAATCACAATGTATACTAATAGGCGACACAGGTTTTTCCCATTTTGGAATATCCTCTAAAAATTGGCGGAGCCATTCAGCCTCCTCACCACATTTATCCAAAGTGACAAACTCGGATTCCATCGTGGATTTGGCTATTATAGTTTGTTTTGAGGATTTCCATGACATAGCAGCTCCGGCTAGTGTAAATACATAGCCACTTGTGCAGTGCGTGTGAGAAACCAGAAATTCAATAAAATGTAATTCTATTAAATTCGTTTTATAATGAAATTTTTGTTTCATTTCAACGATCGATAGATTTTACGTTTAAGTTTACGTGCATTCCACGCAAATCGACGCGCGCACGTCCTCTAACGACAAAATTATAACGAGCACAATGTTATAAAGATTATGAGACGTAAATCATAACAATAATCGTATGAGTGCATTATTTTTACCTTGTCGGGACGGAAAAACTTTTCGGCTTATGCATTAAACCATTTCATAACCATTAAATCTAATTAGTGGCTAAATAAATCAAGTTAAACACTAATTAAATTCAAATTTTCAACTTTTTCCCTAAATGGCAAAAACAAGGAAATTTTTTTTTACCAATCTAAGTAAATTTTTGAAAAACTCATCCAATGGTCAAAAATAAATTAAGGGTGATATAAATATACCATTATAGAAAACCCTAGCCTCCACTTCTGATCTTTCTCCAGCAAATATTTCATAAAAAATTTGGATTTTTCATTTAAAAAAAATCATTGAAGTTTTGGATTTTTGTCCAATAAAACTTTAAAGAGGTACCCCACTTCTCTATTATTTTTGCATTTATTGTCAGTTATGATTTTACCATTGTGTAGATTATTTTTTTCAGTATTATTTTCATGTATCACACGTTTGCATAGCATTTATAAATTGTGAGTTATTGATTTTCAAAGTTTGAACAAAAAAATAAATAAAAATTCATGAAATAAATGTGATCCCGAAGAACCCTAGCTCTTCCGACGGATTTTCTGGCTTGATTCTTTGATATTTGTTCAAATTAATTTTATAACTTTGTTCATGCTGTTGAGGGCTTCATTTTGCCTCAAACAATTTGGAAAATGGCTGAGTACTTCGGACGTTCTAACTTGACCAAAATTTTTCAAAAACCCTATTATGTGCTCTTCAAATCTCATGCGATTTAGTTGTTGAAAACTCAAATTGATGGCATGAATAAGTTTCTGGCAACCCCCAGCTGCATTTCCATGTTCAAATCTATGGAAATGGCCGCGGGAAGGCCATGAACGATAAGACCCGAAGGTGTCGCTGGCGTTCATGGCAGCCACCAACTCCGGTCACTTGTGCGAGCTCTTCCTGGCCATTTTAGGCGACGACGTGAGTGATAGCGGGGTATTCTCCTATAGGGATTGTCTTGGGGGTGTCCTCACCGTCGATCCATGCGTGTGTGTGTGTGCTTCTGGCCACTTCTTCGAGCCGCGGTGCCCGTTTCGATGAGAACAGCGCCGCCGGTACCTTCCACTCGACTAAAACACTAGCCACTGAGGAAGATGACGGGTCGGGTCGAACCGACCCGGTTCCGACCCGTCCGTGACCCAGATGACCCGGACCCGTGACCTTGCTCCGACCCGATTTTTGACCCTGTCCACTTTATTTTATTTTTGGGTCCAATCCATATTTAAAATAAAATAAAATAAAATACCTATACATTTTAAATTATTCAATAAATGACTTTTGAATAATTATTTTGACATATAAATAAATTTTTACATAATTAAAATTTTATGATTTAAGAATAAGATTAATTTATGATATTAGAGTCTCTTAATTATCACGATTAAGTGACGAGTCATTAGTTCATAAATAATTATTATTTAATTAAAAAAATTAAATAATAATTAAGGAATAAACTCTAAAATTTTATTAAGTGATTAAATAAATCATTTAATCTAAAGATTAATTGAGGAATAATTCTTGATTAATTAAATTAAGAAATCAAGACCAATTATTATTTAATTAAAACGATTAAATAATAATTAAGAAATAAATTATACATGATAATTAAATGATCAATAAATCATTTAATTTAAAAGTAATTAAGAAATAAATTACTTCAATGATCGATAATTATTATTTAATTAAAGTAATTAAATAATAATTTAAGAATGAATGTTTAATATTTAATGAAAGATCTATAAATCTTTTATGATTAAGACTTTGATTAAGAAATGATTATTGTTTAATTAGAACAATTAAACAATAATTAATGAACAAATTTTAATAAATGACAAGTGATTACTAATTGATTAATTAATGTTAATTAATTAATCTAAGGCTTCTAATAATTAAATTTAAATTATCGAGAGCCTATGAGCGACATTTTATCAAGTCCACAAATCTCTCGGGCTCTGATTCGGTTCCAACCGAATCCCAATTCAACGTTTGACAACTCGATCAGTCGATCACAAGACTTGAGAATTTTACGAACACTCCGCATGTGCATCCTCATACGTAATTAAGTTAAGATTTCTCACGTTATTGCATGTACATGTTTTACAGAAACGTCTCGTAAGCGAATTGCTAAGTTTAATATTTACTAAGGACTTGAGGCAAATATATACTCACTCTACTTTCTTTCAATTAATGCGTATGATCATTCTTTCGATATTCGTAATGCATCCAAGATATTATTATGTTGATATTCATGATTTAAATTCTTCAAAAATAAGTAACGTATGATCCTTTGATCCGATATACGTGAAAAATGTTGTACTTGAATCGAGTATTCTCGGGCAACTGTTAGCTATTTAAATTCGCTAACACGCCAATGTAAATCCTATACGAATGTAGAAAGTTTATTCTTCACCCTATACTTGTAAAGTATATCTGTGTGGGTAACTAAAGACTAGTGGGATGCATCTGCCTGGCACCCCGAGCCTAAGATTTATAGGGAATGGGAACCGAGGCATCGGTACTTAGACCCTTGCAGACAAAAGGTTTCTGAAATCGACTACGTAAGTCAGAGGGTGGTCAGACTGGCCAGCTGATATACTGTTTGATACGAAGTTCATAAGGGCACGTGCGCCAAACGGACATGATTATAAGGCGCATGTAATATTATTCTTTATCCTTCTAAGTAAAGGGTCAAATCCCTCGTTATCACTCGGGGACCCTAGAATCCATTTTTCTTCCAAGATATTAAGAGGTGTCGACATTGTTTTCGTCGAACCTCATAAACACTTAAACCCAATCAATAATCTATCTTTCAGAACTTACCCAATACTTGATTATATACTTGCGAGCGTAAATCGCTCATGTTATTATTATCAAATGTTTTACAGGTTTTGGCGAGAAGACCGAGTCATCTTCTAAAGGCAAGGAAAGAATGGCTTGACGAGCGCTTCCTAATCGTCCTCTTATGGACGACATTCAGGGAGAGGGCGAAGCGTGAGGATGTTATAGAAAGGTTTAAATTGTAAGGCCTATGTGGGCCCCACTTAGACTTCTGTTGTCAAACATTCATTTATTTTGGATATGTAATAGAGATTCATATTTATTCCTCCAATTTAATGTTATGTATGCTTGGATGTATTTTTGTTCTTTTGTCAATTATTGACGGTGCCCAAAGTCCAATATGGGATTTTTGGGGTTGTCACAGTGCAAGTCTTTTATATCAGATATCCAATTCGTATCTGTGTAACCTTCTAACACAGATGGATATCTGGTATAATGCAGTCCATGATCACAAGTATGCCTTAGGTACCTCAGTACTCTAGTTATAGCAACCCAATGTTTGGTATTGAGATTACTCGTATATGAACTCAGCTTGTTTACTGCGTAAGCAATATCTGGTCGCGTACAACTCATTAGATACATTAAACTCCCAATAACCCGAGAGTATTTTACTTGAAAAATACTTTCTCCAAGATTTTTGAATAGATGAAAATTGCTATCTAATGGCGTTTTTGCACCTCTAGAGTCATTCTTGTTATACTTTTCAAGAATCTTGTCTATGTAGTGAGCTTGACTCAACACCAAACCATCTTGTGTCCTTATGATTTTAACCCCTAAAATCACGTCAGCAAGACCCATATCTTTCATGTCAAACTTTGAATTCAACATATCTTTAGTAGATTTGATCAACTTGTCGTTACTACCAACAATGAGTATATCGTCTACATATAGACATAAAATGACATAATTGTTTTCTACCTCCTTGACATAAACACATTTGTCACACTCATTGATTTTAAATCCACTAGTAATCATTGCATGGTCAAACTTCTCATGCCACTTCTTTGGTGCCTGTTTCAGACCATACAAAAATTTCACTAGTTTACACACTTTCTTGTTGGTGCCAGGAGCTCGAAAACCCTCAGGTTGCTCCATATAGATTTCTTCAACTAAATCTCCATTTAAGAAAGCTGTTTTTACATCTATTTGATGTATTTCCAAATTCCTTAAGGATGCAATAGCAAGTATTAAACTTATGGAATTTATTCTCATCACGGGAGAATACGTATCAAAGTAATCTAAGACTTCTCGCCGCTTATATCCTTTGATTACAAGTCTGGCCTTGTACTTGTCAATCAAACCATCTGGTTTTAGTTTCCTTTTAAAAATCCATTTAGATTCTAAAGGTTTACTTCCATGTGGGAGATCCACTAACTCTCAAGTATGATTCTGCAGAATAGAATCAATCTCGCTCTTTATGACTTCTCTCCATAAAAGTCCCTCAAAGGAACTCACTGCCTCTGTATAAGTTAGTAGTTCCTTCTCGAGTAGGTATGTTACAAAATCATCACCATATGATTTCTCTACCTTTGGCCTCTTGCTTTGTCTTAGCTCAACATCTTGAACTTCGATCGAATCCTGAATTTCTACATCAGGTTGGTCCGACGACTTTGATTTATCGTTGGATTTACAAATTTTCAAAGAAAGATGCATTTCTTGATTCCATTACCGTGTTCTTGTGTATATCTGAAAATTTTGACTCGTACACAAAAAACCTATATGCACTACTATTATGTGCATAGCCGATAAAAATACAGTCCACAGTTTTAGGACCAATTTTTATTGCCTTTGAGTCAGGTACCATAACCTTTGCGAGACACCCCCACACTCGCAAGTGTTTGTAGGATGGTCTTTTTCCTTTCCATAATTCATATGGAGCCTTGTCTTCTTCCTTTCGGGGTACCCTGTTTAAAAGGTAGTTACTAGACAAGACGGCTTCTCCCCACATGTTCGAAGGTAGCCCTGAATTTAACAACATCGCATTCATCATCTCTTTTAATATGCAATTCTTTCGTTCAGCAACCCCGTTAGATTGTGGTGAATAGGGTGCTGTCACTTCATGGATAATTCCATGTTGTGTGCAATAGTCACCAATTGGTGCTACATACTCGCCACCTCTATCACTTCTTAATCTCTTGATCTTTTTACCAAGTTGATTCTCAATTTCGGTTTTGTAGAGAACGAATTTCTCTAGCGCTTCATCTTTACTTTTCAGTAGGTAAACATAGCAATATTTCATGCTATCATCAATAAATGTGATAAAATATTTATTACCACCACGTGTTTGAACAGATTTCAAATCACAAACATCACTATGAATTAGTTCAAGTAGTTCGGTACTTCTCTTAACTGTTTGAAAAGATGTCCTTGTTAATTTTGCTTCAACACAAGTTTTGCATTTTTGTTCTAAATCGATTTGGAATGTTGGTATATGGTTCAAGTTAATTAATCGACGCATCGAATCAAAATTAACATGACCTAGTCTACCATGCCATAAATTGGAAGACTCAATCAAATAAGTAGAAAAGGTACTTGCATTAATATTGTTGACAATAGTCACTACATTCATTTTAAACAATCCATCGGTTGCATACCCCTTCCCGACAAACACTCCTGATTTAGACAAAACAAGCTTGTCAGATTCTATTACAATCCGAAAGCCATGTTTGTTCAGCAGAGAATCAGACACAAGGTTCTTGCGGATTTCTGACACATACAATACATGTTGTAGTATTAGCACCTTGCCTGAAGTCATCTTCAGCAGTACCTTTCCATTGCCTTCAACTGTCGCAACAGCGGCATTTCCCATGTACAATTTTTCACCGTTAACCGGCTCGAAAGTGGAGAAATGGTTTCTATTGGTGCACATATGTCTAGAAGCACTGGTGTCCATCCATCATTCTTTCAAATTGGACTCCACCATGTTCACCTCGGTGACCACAACAACTAGATTCATGTTATCCACTTCCTTGACCATGTTTGCCTCATGGCCCTTCTTGGGGAGTCGACAATCAGCTGACCTGTGACCTGGTCTGCCACAGTTAAAGCAATTGCCTTTGAACTTAAATTTCTTCTCGGAGACACCTCCAGTAGTTCCAAGCTTCCCCTTGCCTTTGTCGGTATTCTTGAACTTGGTCTTGTTCTTCAAGCCTTGGCCTTTGCCATGCTCCACAACATTAGCATGTAAGCCATTGAATGCCTTGGATTCGGACTTCCTATTTTCTTCTTCAATGCGAAGTCTAACGATCAAGTCCTCTAAGGTCATTTCCTTGCGCTTATGCTTGAGGTAGTTTTTGAAATCCTTCCAGCCCGAAGGCAACTTCTCAATGACCGCAACCACTTGGAAGGTTTCACTTAAAACCATCCCCTCAGCTTGGATGTCGTCCAAAATGAGCTGAAACTCTTGCACTTGACTGTCAACAGTTTTAGAATCAACCATCACATAATCAAGGAATCTTCCGACCACAAATTTCTTTGAGCAGGCATCCTCCGATTTATGTTTACGGTCCATGAATTCCCATAATTCTTTAGCCGTTTTAAATTTCTCATAAACATTATATAATGAATCGTGAATATTATTCAAAATATAATTACGACAAAGAAAATCAAGACGTTTCCAAGTTTCATAAGCAGCAAGAGTTGAAGCATCGAGATTAACTTCGGGCAATGGAGGAGGCACTTCCGTTAGGAGCCTCGCCAAGTTCAGCGTGGTTAAGTAGAACAGCATCTTCTGTTGCCATCACTTAAATGTTGAAGTTGTTCCATTGAATTTTATCTGGCTTCTCCACATGGCTGACCGGAACATTAGGAATATCCATAGCAGCAGCAGGATTGGTGACCCTGATAGCACCAACGGTAGGAGTGGGAGCAGGAACATCAGCAGCAGCAGCGGGATTGGTCATCATTACGAATACACCAAAAGATCGTAAACTGTTTTAAGATTGTTGGTTCTGGGCTGTAGTGTATTCGTAACAAACAATAGAACAAGAGGAACAATCCGAGGCACGTGATAACCATGCTGTCTTTAAAACAATTTAGCCCTCTCACAAACTGTGCTAGAGAAATTAGAGCTACTGTTTCCCAGGATACAACGGATACAGTGAGAACTACTTCGCACAAAGTAATCTCACATTCCAACTGGAACTGAGAAAAATAAGGAACACCGGAAAGAAAAGATACAATGTAATTTTAGAGAAGAGGTAAAGAATGATTTTTTATGGGGATATTGAAACCTGGAATATGAGCCTCTATATATAGTGCAGATTGGTCAAGTTGAACACTTTAATTCCGTAAAACATTACAACAGTTACTAGAATTTAATCCATGTTGTTACAAGAATTAAATGTATACGTTTTAGCCGTTACAAAA
>CM025785.1:22823310-22870596 GCA_014636745.2 Centella asiatica
TTACAAGAATTAAATGTATACGTTTTAGCCGTTACAAAACTAGTCCCTGACCTTTAGTCACACTTGATCAGGTCCCCTTTAGTCCGACAACAGGCCCCCCCAATTACGATCCGACATTTGTCCGCGGGTCGCGCCAAATTGTCCTTCAGAAATCCTTGGATCCTTCGAAGCACACGTGGAGGATGGAGCATAATATAGTCAATCAATTTTACTAATTTGTTTGCTTTCCCATATAAAAGGTAAGCAACACTCCTTTCAAATTCCAATGTGGGACAAAATTCCCTTCACATGAGAAACTAAATTCTCATACATACTAGCTCATTTCCAACGGGTATAAGTCTTGCATGGTGGGCAAAGCTAGTGTAAAATGGCTGCATTAGTGATCTTGAAGCAGAGGATATCTATGGAACTTTCAAAGAGTTAAAGCAAACCTCTACCCTCACTAAATACTATGATGAGTTTGAGAAATGTAGGGGTCTCCTGTTGGAGAAGATACCACAGTTGACTGATGAGTTTTTTTTTGTTAAAAACTTCATCAACGGGCTGCCAACTGAAACACAGAAGATGGTGAAGCTTGTAAACCCCAACACCTATGAGAAGGCATATAAACAAGCCAAAATTTATAACCTCAAGCTTCAGGAATCCTCAATCATACCCCAAACCACACTCCACTTCAAGCAGCCCTTCCAAAACTTATTCTCACAAACGTACTGCAGCCACTTCTCAGATATTAAATTCCTCCTTGTTGACATACCCCAAGCAAGCTAATCCTACTTATGCAAAACCCAGATTTCTAACAGCAGTCCAGAGGGAGGAAAGGAAGGCTTAGGGCGTGTGCTTTTACTGTGATGACAAACATCACCCACCCTGGTAGTGACTGCTACAAACCTCAACTTTTCACGATGGTGGGTGATGTTTTTAAAGAAGAAGAGGCCTCTCCGGTCTATGATGAGGAATGTCAAGTGGAAGACTGCCTAGAGCAGGTTTCCCTCGACCATTTTAGGTGCCTTAAGCCCCAATTATGATTATCAATGCTTGGTTCTTCAAGGCCAAGGAGCTGGGCAACAACAATTAACTGTTTTGATAGATGGAGGCAGCAGCTTAAGTTTCCTTAGAGAAGACAAAGCCAATGAACATCCCCACAAATTAAAATTGAAAGAAGCTCTAATGATTGACACTTGCAAATGGAGCAAGCTTGACTGCTAAAGAATGGATACCTGATTACATTTGTGAGGTACATGGGTATCAATTTACTACTACTGTATGGATTATTCCCATGCATAAATGGGATTTGATCTTAGGTATCAACTCGCTCAAGGAGTTGGAACCCATAGAAGCTGATTGTCAGAACCTCACCATGCTTTTAAAGAGACTAGAGGTTTCCTCATTCAACTACATTGTAGCCAAGCAGTAGAAAATAAAGAAACAGAGGCCAATTATTTGTCTGCAGGATGTCAAAAATTCTGGAGAGCTATAAGGATGATCAAGAACTTGCCCAGATTTTGACGGAAGTGGCCATCACAAAAATGGGTCCAAAAGAGTATGAACTAAGTCATGGACTCTTGCTTTATAGAGGAAAATGGGTGGTGGGATCAAAAGGAGGGCTGAGAAGACAAATTTTTGAAGAACTCCACGAGAAAGGTGTATGGGGACACTCTGGAGTTAGAGCTACTGCTAAAAGGATTGGGCAATACTTTTATTGGCCAGGACTTCACAGAGACATCACTTTATGGGGTAGTAGAATGCAGCATTTGTCAACAAAACAAAGGAGAAAAAGTTCATGTGCTAGGCCTATTACAACCTCTGCCTATACTCACCGAAACTTGGAAAGACATAGCCATGGATTTCATCACAGGGCTGCCTGATTCCAGAGGATTCGAGGTAATATGGGTTGTTACAGATAGGTTCAGTAGGTATTCACATTTTATTGCCATTTCTCACCCTATTATCTCCAAAGGTTTGGCTCAAATCTTTTTTGAACAAATTTACAAGTTGCATGAGTTGCCAAGCACTATAGTGAGCTATAGAGATTCACTTTTCTTGAGCGAATTTTGGCAAAATCTGTTCAAGCTAGTGGGAACAAGGCTTCACATGGGGACTGCATATCATCCACAAAGTGATGACAGCACGGAAAGAATAAACAATGCTTGGAGCAGTACTTAAAGATGTGTTACCAGTCAAGTACCAAAACAATGGGTAAATTGGCTTCCCTCAGACCACTTATCATACTGCCTTGCAAACTCCTCCATACCAAGTTCTGTATGGAACATAAACTAGGCACCTCAATCTGGAATCAAGAAAAACTTCGGCCCTAGGAACATTGGAGGAGATGCTTCAAGAGAAACAGAATCAGCTAGATATCATAAAGGAGAATCTTCACAAGGCTCAACAAAGGATGAAGAAATTTGCAGATACAAGAAGAACCGAGAAGGAATTTTTAAAAGGTAACTGGGTGTATCTCAAACCGAGCCTTATTAGGTAGTGCTCAGTGACCTTAAGGAAGAATCTCAAGCTTGCATCAAGTTCTATGGGCTTTTTAAAGTCCTAGAGAAGATAGGGACATTAAAAACATAGAAGCTTGACCTCCTGGAAACATTAAGAATCCATCATGTTTTCCATGTTTCTCGGCTCAAACAACATGTAGGAACAACGCCAATCAAGAAACAGCTGCCACCCACTACAAATTCTGGTAGGCTTGAAATAAGACCATTGAGAGCTCTAGAGCAAAGGAGAGTTTTCATAAATCACAGGGAAGTCTACCAGTATCTTATACAATGGAAATGAAGCAGTATCGATGAAGTTACATGGGAAGATGAAGAGTGTCTAAAGCTCAACTCTCCAGATTTAACTTAAATTCATGAGGACGTAAATCAAATGGAGGGGGGAGTAATGTCAGGAATATGAAATTAGAATGTTCTGCAGTTAGTATTTTCGGTAGGACGCACAGTAACTTCAGTAGTCCCTATGGTAGGATATCTTTATTTTCTTCTTGTCTTCTTATAGTTAGTACTATAAATATGAGCAGAATGTAATGGCTGGACATGTTTTTGGAATGATATATGAAATTAAGGGGGGTCACCTAGGTGATTCTCTCTCATCCTTTTCTGACCTCTCTCTATAACAACTTCTTCCTCATCCTATTTCTTTCTCATCCTATATCTCTCTGTTTCTCATCCTTTTTCTGCAGAAATCCATCTATCAAATTAAACCCATAATTTGTCAAGCATATGGCCTAACAAATTGTTAAGAAAAACTAGTGCAAATGCTCTTATTCTCTCTACCATTCCCATGCTCTAGCAGTAATATCGTAATGATATTTGAAAAGAAAATGTCACAATGTGTACCATGATTATTTTTATCGTTATGTAAAAGTTTATGGTCAAATATAATTGATAATGTATATATGAATATTTCATTTTTATGATAGTTTATTTAATTTATTAAATGCAATATTTAGTATATATCACATAAATAATTAAATTTATTTTTGTTGTATTATATTCAAAATAATCCGATATTCATATAACATTCACTATTATCCGACAGATATCATCTGTATTCAAATTCGCACTAAACGGATAACAATACATATATAAGCATTCGTATCCGTATTTAACCGTTTACACACCTAAAGACAATAAATAATAAAAATAATAAAAAACACACAACAAAATATAAACAAGCAAAAGACTGCTTTAAATAAAATCAGTTTAATAAAAACAAAGTTAACGAGAAACAAAAGAAAACCCTATGGCGCAATACAAAAAAGACGGATGAACGAACTGATTTAAATCACAATGGATGACTACTACTCATTTTGATTTCCAAAATATCATAGTAGTGCTGTACATACTCCACCAAAAAACTATATAGGGCGCATCCCATTCTTACAATACATTTCTCAATTCTAAGAAGGAAAGCCCCTGGCATTTATCTATCGGATGGGTCAAAGAGCTTACACTGAAAGCCAACATGGCCATCGCAGTACTCCAACAGCTGCATTTGATGGAAAAATGGGAGTTCAATTACAAAACTACTTTATTTTTTTACGGTTACAACATTTAATTGAAACTTCTATCTTGGCCAGAACTTTCTAGAACCTGGCCGCTCATGAATGCTTTCGATTTTCTGACTCTAAACCTATATCTTATCTTCCCACTCTATCCTCAGAACCTTTCTTGCCAACTTCTTTTGCTAATTAATGTACATGTTAGTTGTATCTATGGTGTATTCACAACTACAGTCGCTGTCTACTTCTACTGCTACTGCCTCTCCTGCCATTGTTTGTTCGTTGTCCTCCACTTTCCCAATCTTCATCAGCTTCATTGTCATCGTCACCATCCCGACCTATCATACGACCAGACTTTGCACCTCTTCTAGGTGGAGGCCGCTTCCTTTTTATGTTTGCAGTGTAGGTTGAGTAGTCGATAGTGTCTTCTCTCAAGGCATTTTTGTATTCCTGAAAACAATAATATGATGAGAATTAATTCCAACAGCATGATAATACAAAGTTATCAAACATGATGGGACCAGAATGCGATGTAAGGTCTATGTGCAAAAATTAGACATCAAAGACAAATTATATAAGGACTAGATCACTACACCAAACAAGATTCCTCCATCAAACACTACTTGCTCATGGTCTAGTGCAATTCCGGTGGTTCAAGAAACATTTTATATCAGCAAAGCTCCGTACTGCAAGAGTTCTCTTTTAGTAGACAAAACCCTAAAACTGGTCATTCAATCTTTTTAGTACAACAAAGATATGTCTACTCTCCAAGTATTCCTGAATCTAAAGTGCATAAATTGTTATCCGGTATAGCATTATCAACGACTGGCTCCATGTGAACTACAGCTATAGAAACAAAAGTTAAATTAAGGAATACAAATTCTTCTGCTTGATTATAACAAGAAAGTGCAGGCAATAAAAAAGAACTATATAAAGATAGAACTTTCAGGCACCCTCTTCCATGCAAAGTATGAGCAGAAATGGGTAAAATAGTGTGAGTCTTTCCCTGTCCATATCATTTCCACGAACAAGGCACTGTATACGATTTGTGAATTGTGCTACTCATCTTCTACATAAGATGCATTTTAATTATGTCAATTAACTGTAATTCCCACAAAGAAGAAACAGTAGATGATTGACGAGCATAACAAGAACCAGCAGCTGATATATTTGGATTCTGAATAGGAGTAGATATGGAATGTTTACAGTTGTCACCAGAGGTCAGCTCAACATGTTCATAATCATGCCATGCAAGCATTTTACTAGAGGCCAGATTAACTACCAGAGCGAACAGGTGGATTTGAAGTTATGAAATACAAAATATGATCTTGCCAACAGTGTGAAGGCAACAAACACAAGCCCAGAAAACAATTAACACAAAACATAGCGAGAAGAGTGAGTTATGTGTTTTTAATCAGGGTTGAGAACTAGAGTTACCTGATACATCTGTAACAACTCTTGGTAAGTGCTAGGGAGATCAACACACGTTTCACTGACGTTAAAAGGGATGTTCTGCCGGGAGAGAACATCCCCTGATTTTTGAGGTTCATTTGGAGAATATGCCTATCGAGAAAAGAAATGCAATTAAGACTAAATTGATATTTGATAATTCTATCTAAGAAAGTAATAACAGGGATGTCAAAGCGAAGCATGACCTGACATCGGGCATCATCAAGACTATACACAATTTTAAGGTGCCTTTTAAGCTTCATAAGCAGTTGTAATGCAGAAGCTACGAGACAGTCATCCTGCATAAGGACCAAAAACTGAAGCATAAAAAGAACTCTATATGGAACAGGAAAGCAAACAAGGAAAATATTACAGTTCAACTGAACACGACCTAGTTGTTAACAGGGTAGTGCCCATAAAGACAAACACCAGATGCTTTATTGACAATAGTACAATATAAGAATTAAGATATACATGTGAATGCATGCCACTTCTCTCACAAAAGACCCAAGTATTTAAAATATCAATGATTAATATTTTCAAGTTCAACATAAAATAATGAACATATTCTACCTGAATTTTCTGCAGATCATCTTCAGAGACGCCACATGCTTCAGTCAAGACAGAATGCAAATTTGGTCCAGGAGATGCAGAATGATTTGATACCAGACGATCAGCATACTCTTGTTTGGTACACCCGTTCAAATCAGCACATACTGTATCACTGGGAACAGGTTGAGCATATGACTCCTGTGAAATCTTCCCATTTCCAGGACCTGAATTCTGACCATCTCCTTGCAACAAATGCAAAAAGGTCTTCAAACTTGCCTCCAATGTCCCAGCTCTAACTTGTAATACTCGATTAATGGCATATACTAAATAAAGAGGTTCATCTGACAATGAGAACGGGAGCAACGCAAGGATCTCCGTGCAGTATCTGAGCAAAGGCAAGCAAATTAAAAGTTAATAGTAACTAGAGCCAGTGAAGATAATAAGTAGGTCATTCGATTTCAGAACTCACATTAGGAAAGGAATTACTGTGCTTCTGCAGCTAGGAGCATCAAATTTACGAATAATTGAGGACATAAACTTGTTCCTCGAAACTCGATTCCCTCGGATGAGCTTGTAGATTCGAGAAACCCCTAGCCTCGCATAAGCGAAAGAACTACCATCTGATTTCCCTTTCATATTACCAGGTGCCTTGTATTGTAACTTTGGGTTTGAATTCTCAGGAGAACTTTGACTCATCGATTGTATAAATGTAAATGACGTCTGTAGACCGTCACCCAAACGGCTCTCAAAGAAAGCAGGATACCTAAAGATGATAACATTGGTTCAATTAGCATAAGTGACTAACAACACAAAGGGTTCTAAAAGTTCAAGCTTATAGAGGAGAATACTTCTCATTCATATTCATCAGCAGATGATGAGCCAACTTTGAGTTCACCTCTTGAGGATCTGTTTCCAGTGCTATAAGGTATGGAACACAAGTGATGGGATGAACCAGACCTTGACGTAACACGATTTCAACAATCTGTCCTTCCATATAACCAAGCCAGGAATAAGAACATAAAAAATTGGAATAATTAAATCAAGCATCTGAAAATTGGCAAATCTATGCAGAAGATATTCAACAAGACAGTATAATTTATTTTAATTAAGGACACTGGCGACCACATGAATGCTGGTCATCAGTGAGACATTTTGTTGACGACACCAGGATTTGGATTTCAGCGGTTTAGGTAGATGATGGTTAATACAAACCGAGACATGATCTGTCAGCTTCATCACGTTAGACATTTAAAATCAATTTTCTGATATGTTTACAATGTTTACCAGGTAAGTTAGAACAGTATACCATTTTAGTTGTAGTTGAGATAAGTTAGTCTGTTACCTTGAGAGCAGACCTTCGTACTGGTTCATTCACATCCAAACATCTCCCTAAAATGCTTTCCCAATACAACTGAATGATTCCCCCACAAATGTTTGTGTCACCTGCACCGGCAGCAACAGGGACACTTTGTCCACCTTCTACAGAATAAGCAGCCTCATTATTACTGGAATTATCTGCCCCCATTTGACTCTCCGCATCAAGAAGATATTCGTACATATTCTGTAAGGCTTGCATCTGGAATACAGTGAAAATGTAATGTCTTTCATGATAAAATAAGTAAAAATTTATGGTCCATATCAAAGCACAACAATTCCAACGCTATTGAAAAAACAGAAAACAGATCAACTGGCAGTAGCTTTACAAGAAAAGAAATCTGTGGCGTGACTGGAGAAATGGTGTTACCTTTAGACGAGCATCTGTATTAGAAGACAATGTCGCCTCTAAAATTTTTCCTACATCTTTCTCCAACATAAATTCAGGCCTAGCAACTAAAACATAGCCTAATGCCTGCAAATATTACAAACACGGGAACAAAGATCACAACAGAGCCATGGTATAAAGAAAAGAGAATATAGAGGCTCGCCTGCAATGATCTGATCTTTATAACAAAATCGTCAGCCATAAGATACTTTTTGAATAACTTGACGCTGTCTACAACATCTTGATTTCTGATGCTGAAGGTCCTCAGCAAAGGGTCACCATAACGAATTAACAACCCGAGACAGAATAGAGACCGCCCAACTTGCTGAAATTAGGAGGAAAATCAAACTTTGACTTCATATATCCTACACATTCTAGTCATAATAATTGCAAAAGGAAAGTGATAATTATATGTCAATTCCCATTGTAACCTCACCAATTACAATATTTCCCTTAGTAATAGAAACATACTAATTGCAAGGCAAGCATGTAATTTAGTATGAACAAGTAAACAGGGAATAGCTACAAACATACACGAAGGGGAAAATATTTATTTATGCAATATCAGTATATAAACTACAACACTTTCCTATAATAGGTAAATCCAGTATTGCATGGCCACGATAATTTTCTTTTCTTTTCTTTTTTTCTAGATTATGCATCGCATGATGGTCAACATCATCCATATTGCAATGAAAGAAAGAACAGGAAGTTCTATTTGATGTTTATTTACATGGTCTAATGAAAGCAAAATGTTCTCGTACATGGTCCAGCCAAGGTTTTACTTTTAATATCACCTTCCTTCCAGTGTCCACCTTCAATTTATTTATTATAACTTTGAAGCCCTTACAAATTATCAAATACAATTAATTGAATTGGGGTTTCACTAAAATACAGTTTTACGTGTTATCTACAAGAATTTCAGTTTATTGATGATTATAATATCTAAGAATTGAAAAGCTTATATATATATATATGTATATCAAATAATACCACATGGAAAAATATATTTAAATTTTAATAAGTACTCAAAAAACTTTTATTTGCTTCCCATTAACTATTATTGGTTACTAGAAATTTGAGTTTAATTTATATAAGGACACCAGAAGTTCGTGCATGTTTTCTGCAGAACATTAAGAACTTCGAACTACAAGCAGAAACCAAAAAAAAGACCAAAAGGAAAGTGACCAATAATAGTATTAATTTAAATAAAAAAAAGAGAAATTGTACAAACAGTATAATATAAAAATAATGTTTTACCAAGTGGGAATATAGGATGACATCAACATATCATCATGTATGCAATGAAAGCATTAACCAACTGGGAAGACTGGTGAGGTGGGAAGATCTGTACTAAATGTAATAAAAGATGAAGCAAGAACCAACCTGCTTATTTTCAAATCCTAGTGCATTCAATCGTTTGAAGAACACTTGTATAAGATATTCAACTACCCTCGCACCTTTTCCTGCTACTTTACTCACTGAGCAAAGGCACCTTGAAATTGAACAAAAGGAATAGTCAAAGAAATAACCACTTCTTTTTTAATATCTCTATATATATGATAAGAAATATGAGAGAATTTTATATTAAATTGTGCAAGTCAAAGCTTTCCTGACAACTATTATCTAGTTGCAATAAAAAAATCACAAAAGAACAAGTACCTAAAACAAATGATAACGCTTCTGGAAGTACAACAGCAGACTTACAAATAAATAAATGAAAGAGAGGACAGGTAAAAGATAGACTTTTTTAAGATGTGATAAGTGCTGATATGAGAGAATTCTATATAAATTGTCTAAGTCAAAGCTAAACCTGAGTAATAATTTCCTAGTTGCAAGCCAAAGAAAAAGATGTGAGTACCTAAAAGAAATGATAACACTTCTTTTATACAACAGCAACGAAACAAAGGAATAAGTTGCAAGAAATGTAAATTACTTGATGCAAGCATGGACAACTGTCAAGAATGAATGTCGAACAATCATTTGCTTCAGATCCTGCTCAAGTTCTTCAACTACGTTTTGAGGAAGCTTCCGAACCAAGGGCAAAACAGAATCAATTACAAATACTATGCTTTCCAACAGCTGTGCAGCTACTCGACTGTCGGCCTGAATACAAGCAAAACTGAGTTTGAAAGGATTGTTGGAACCTTAAATTAAGTCCAAGATACTCTCAAAATCTGATTTATACACATAATAAGAAATGGTTGAAATATGAACTAATAAAAAAATAATGCATTAAATTCATCAAAAGGAATTTTAATTGTAAATCATCAACTCAGTCTACACAAATGGCAAAACATATTAATTTTGATAATAAATATCAGGCATATTTTTTACGCACAATCTCTCTTCTTCCACTCCATACAGCTATGGGGCTAGAATTTCCACAACTGAAAGTAAAACTAAACTTTGTATTTCACAAAAGATCAGACTACGAAAGGAGAGATGTGATATATAGTTTATTGTCAATAGTTTGTCAACAAAGTAGAAGCATAGAATCTGAATTACCTGGCTCTTCAAATACGGCTGTAGAGTAACCACAAACTGTGAAGGATCAGAAGCTGGTGCACAGAGTGCAGGATCCACCACACAAAAGGCATGCAGCAGAAGGACATAAGGAAGTGTGCGAAACTCCACTTCATCATTAGTCATTTCTTCTACCTGAAAAAGAAACAAGTTAGTCTAACAACTCAACTACAAAAACAATAACAAAAAAGATTTTTAAAAAAAAAGTAACAAGCAGTGAAACACTAATAGATGCACTTTACTTAATTAATTAGCACCTGAAGTATTCTCTCCAATAAACACTTGCATATAAGCTCACAACGCTTGCGCACTGAAGCAAGTGCCATGGGATTTATTCCAGCAGCTTTTGCCGATTGTGGAAAGAAATCAAGGGCTAAGTTCCGCCTTATGACTGTTACAAGCAGTTGATGACTTTTCATCCTTCGCTGCATCTCAACAATCTGCTCAGTTTTTTTAGCTACTTCTAATGGTACTGAACTGCCATCTCCATAGAGATGACTCTGTGATCCGGAAGGATCCTCAAACCAGAACTCAAAAAATGTTTTGCAGACAAGATCCTGTACGACAGAGAAGAATATTACATTTGGAACTGAATAAAAAGTTCAAAAAATATGCCTACAATAGTGCAAGATACAACCTGTAAAAAGATTTTCTAAAAAGGGATTAAGGGATATCCCAAGGTTTTCATAATCCATATTTTATGTTTCCTTTGATAACTCCAGCCTATAAATGAAAAGGGTACTAAATGAAAAAGAGTGTTGATTTTCATAAAAAATTTATGATGTCTAGCATGGTTATTATAAATATGTAATTAAGAAAAAACAAAGCCGTTAGATACATTTTATGAACATGCTTATCATAATGGTGTTTCACATCAGTACATCACTGAAATATAAGAAAATTGGCACGCTCTCATATTTTTTACATGTTCTTTTCATCCATACGGTTGGATTTATTTTAAATAACATGAAATATGTAGTTAGATCCTAAATTTTATTTCCTCTTTTGATGCCTTACCATGATAATTATGGTGCATTTGGTTCGTGATGGGAATGGGAATGAGAATGCAGTGGATGCAAGGAAGAGAAAATGGTGGTGGAAGGAAAGGGCCTATCCAACTCAACATATTTCTATTCCATACTTCATCGTTATGTCCTCATCATTCCATTTCACCACCATTTTTTTTCCTTTCATGCATTCCCATTCCAACCACGAACCAAATGCACCGTTAGGCCAGACAAAACTTTTCCAGGCAGCAAGTCCAGAACCCAGCAAATGTGGACTTACTCTTCTAGTTTTCGATTTTGAGTCTAGTATATATTCATATGAATTAGTTCTGCCAGGACCCATGCTTAACTAAGGTTTGTGAGCAATATTTCCTATACAACACAAATAATTGAAAAGGCTAAGCTGTTCATTATTTAAACAGAAGTATTATCATTAACAGCATATTTCTGCTAATTATCTACTGAAGGAACTGATTAAATATATTAACTCTTCTCAGTCCTTGACAAATAACTAGAACTTACCGTTTCAATACCTAGTCCATCTAACCAGGAAAAAAAAAACACAAAGACTAATGTTAGGGCAAATTGTAAGGTTTGCTTTTGAACTACCTGAATACTGGATTCTTCATCACTAATACGAGAAATAATCACGATGCAAGCACTGGTAAATTCCGGAAAATTTGGATTTGTAGTGCACATATCTCTTATAATTTTGATGGCTCGTTTCCGCACACTCACTCCAGTATCTTTTATTCGCTCAGCAACCTTCTCAAAATACTGCAAGATACATAAAAGTTTTGGATGGGCTTGGAGAGATTAAGTGTGATGAAACAAAGACAAAGGATATACAAAGGCGAATTGAGTTAAATTTAGAATACCTTCAACCCAACATCAGGGTGTGAGGTGATATACCGACCAACAAGTTCAAGAGCTACTTCTCTAACAGATATAGAAGAGTCGCAGAACCTTCCTTCCACGGCTGTTTGAACATGCTTATCACCCAAAACTTCTGGATCAGCTTCAACGATAACACTAACCTGATAAAACAAGAGACACAAGGAGGTAAGTTTTTAATAGATAAGAGACACAGGAGGAGCTAAGTTCTCCTTAAATGAAGTTCCACGAATCCAAGAACACCGTGACATACAGCTCGTAATGCCTTGGCACGAATCACAGGAGAGTTCTCCCTCAAACTTGCCTGAAATTAATTTACACAAGGATTAGTATTATTGTTCTTTACACAGAACTCAAGCAGCAAGAGATAATTAACCGACCAGAAGCATTTGAAGTATTTTATCAAATCCTCTAGAGAAAGAATTGTTTTGTCCCATTGCTAAAGTTATCTTCTTGATTGAATTTCTGGTCAATACAGAAGAAACAGTTCCAGAGTCACGCAGAAATGCTCTTGGTTTCAATCTTGCAACGCAAAGATACAACTTTTCAGAATTCAGATCCTCCTTGTACCACAGGCAAATATAGAACCTGCAAAGAGAAAATAGTAGCAAGGACAAAATTGCCACGAAGCACAGAATCAAGGAGTTAATTCCCTCTCATAGTAAGTGCAAAATTACCATTTCAATTTTCAAACAAGAGGACACAAGACATAGGAAAACAAGAAAATCCAGGAAATAAATGATAACAGGTTAATTTAACTTCATACCAGCGAGTAAATAGATGCACGTCATCAGCAGAACCAGCATCCTGGAGGTAATTCAGAAGCATCTGCTGAACAATCTCCATATTCATAGGTGGATCAGAAGCTTCGGAAGTACTGCGATTCTTTTTACCATTATTGTTTCCCTGCAACTTGCAGTATGACTGTAGCATGAGAAGCTGCTTCTTGCAAAGACAAAACTGGCAGTACCAGGTGTGAGTTGGAACTTCAAGTTCTCTAACTCCCATGCAGTCCACATGAAATAATCTACGACAACCTTGGCATACAACTATTGACTTTTCAGTCCTTGCATCTAAACAAACAGAACATGCATCTTTTGGGTAGCTGCGATCCATATCATCTTCCATCATCAATTCTTGCACTATCCAAAATTTTTCTCTCCTACTAAGGACAGCATCATGTTTCAACCGAGCAGCAATTGTGCCAAGAAGTTCGATGGCCATTGAACGAGCAGCAATATCTTTAGATTTCAGTCCAGCATTCTGCAGTAGTAAGACGCAGAGAACCTGCAAGCAACCATCCCTTAACCAAAAAAGAAAAAGAAAAAGGGACACCATGCATTCAAGACTAATATGACCAAACAGATGATACCTCTAGAATAGGAGCGGATGCCGGATATTCAGGCAAATTCAATGTCACCAACAAATCAGTTACGAGATTATCAATCATTATCTTCAGCTCAGATGCATCATGACTTTTTGTACTTGTAAATCGCTGAAGCACTCTAGTCCAGAAAAGACAGCACGCCTCAGTGACTGCCTCATAGCATTTGTTAGGGTATGTTACATCAAGTGAAGGTTCAAGAACAAAAGTATTGCCATCAGATTCCCTTAAAGCATCAGGAAGGTTGGCACTACAGTGAACCAACTGAATCAACAGTGCAGTTATCATCTGAATCTGCCTCTGTTCTTCATCAGGGAGATGATAATTTCTGGGTGGTCGCTTCGAAGTTGAACATTTCACAAGCAATTGCAGTACTTCATCCATCACATAAGTTCGATGCTGAGGGTAGGAGTAAAAAATCTGCAATAACAAAGAGCAAAACGAGTCAGACCAACGTGACATCATTTCAAAGTATAAGCAGCACTCAATAACATGGGAGTACTGGTCCGTACCCCGCTAATTACACCAAGTGCTTTTAGTTGCAGCAACTGGATATTATCTACTGAGAATGTAGTGAAGCTTGTCTTCACCAACTGTAGAATGCAACTGTCCGAAAGACACTCTATTGTCAACAAGTCCTTGAGAAGACCAAGGATAGTGCACATTTTCTGAAGTGTGGTACTCACAACCGCAGAAACTCTAGGGAGAAAGATCACATAATAAGAAAAAAGATTGGCAGGTAATAACTCTAATGATATTAAGAGAGTATCAGTAAGTGCACCTGTTTGCAGCTGATTTCCTCACTTTTAAGCTCTTAGAAGTACGCCTTCTTTTACTTGCAGAACCGAAATCAGCATCAGCTTCTTCATCATCGTCTGTTGACATTTAATATGAAAAAGAAAAGATATTGATTAATGAACAGAAACAATGGATGACTAAAATTCAGTAACATGTTCATACTTAGGCTTGATTGCTCAACATTCCCTAATTGGCCAACAAGAGATACCCTAAGCAATGGAGATAATTGTTTGTGTCAAATTGAACAAACAAGCTTTAAGGACCATTAAAGGTAAAATATCATCAGCAAATAAGTCCGAAAACTAACCGTCAAAATTCCCATTATCACTTGGTTTGTGCAGGGCACGATACACCGGATCACATGCTACCATGATGTCCACCATTTGATGCTTAGAGAAGTCCAGGATTCTTTCTATAGTCTACCATGTAAAATTATAATCACCGAACAACATTTCAGAAATATTACACATAACAAATCAGCTAAAATATTCACCAAGAAGTTAAGCACCCAGAGTGTTGCATGACATTATAGGAACACAGGTTGTAAGAGAAAAAAATAAAGAAAATATGTATGTATGTGTATATATATACATTTCAGAAATATTACATATAACAAATCAGCTAAAATATTCACCAAGAAGTTAAGCACCCAGAGCGTTGCATGACATTATAGAATCACAGGTTGTACAAGAAAAAAAGAAAGAAAATATGTATGTGATATATATATATAATGCCTACAGGCTTACGCACATACCTCTTCATTATAGAGATGCTTAGGCATGCCATTATTAGCCATCAGCACTAAAGCTGCATGAATGGCCTCCAGAGCACCCGAAATTGATGACATGGCATCTGAATCAAACTGGAATAAACAATTATGAGTGATGGGGAAAAAAGACAACGCATATGTAAAGGAAACGAACGCTAGAATGGAACAGAAAGTAGGAAGTCTGTTAAAAGGATATGCTTTCCAAGAACAAAACAGTCTACTTATCAGAAGAATATGAAATACAACGGTCACAACCAACTCAAAGAGAACACTAATTAAATGGCTCACTTTCTCACAAATTATTCAAAAAAGATTATTTACATTAAATAAAGATCAAAGACTGTAAGAAATTGGAAGGTGAATTAAATAGCAAAAAATCTGACATATTACCCAAATCTATAAAAAGTGATAAATCACAGATATGTAATGTTAGGTGATAGTAGCTGCAACTAAATATCTCAATTGAAAGCTGATCAGAGTATTAACTCAACAACACACTTTCCTTCTACCTGTAACTGAGAACTTCAACAGCTGAACTGATTTGTTAAAATATTAAAGAAATAACTGCACCTCGTATCTAACATAGTTGTCAAAGGCGTGCCTAGGCGAACGCCTAGGCTCAAGGTCCATCTTGTCCCATCATTTACGCCTCACTTCATGTGAGGTCTATCCCCTTCAACGTGGGGCGCGCCACAGCTTCTAAGGCGTGAAGCAGGAGGCCCCACAGGAACAGAGCCCTTATTGAACCAAGGCCTTTTTCAATTTCTGTTTTGTTTTTCATAAGTTACAAGGCCCAAATTTGTTTGGGCACTTAACAGTATTTACCATTTACTACTTGCTACTTAGTTCAGCACTAATAATTTATGCTTGCTAGTTAATACTTTACTATTCATTTAGAATTTATAATACAACCAAATTTTTGTTTAGGTATCAAGTACTTGTAGTGGCAGCGGTAATTATTAAATACTACGTAATTTGTTAAGTACTAGTTAATACTTAATGAAGTCAGGTAATCATATATACTTTACTACTAGATAACTAATTATAGTATACTGCTGTTAAAATTTGTGCATCTCACTTTAATAAAGTGTGCACCTTACCTTAAGCTTTGCGCCTTGCCTTATGCATCACGCCTAAGCCGAAGGAGACCATTGTGTCTCGGTGGGCTACTCACCATAAATAACTGCATTATCCGCCGAGACCCAAACTTTGAAAATTTAGAACCCTTAAAATTCACCAGAAATTCACATCTTTTGCTTAATCTTGGAAAGGAGTGCCACTCACATTAATGCCTTCAAAGCTATTTTCAATTCATTGAAATTTATAGATTAAAGTCTCTGGAAAATGAGAACAGAAGTCAAGAGCTCCAACAAAATGGTTTGGATCCTTTATCCAGACCAAATTAAATCTATTTAAACCAAAGTTTAATCCACTATTCTTATAATAACTACTTGGGCCATCTTAGCCCACTACCGGTCCAGCCAAAAGGTCTTTCCAGCGTGCAACATCTCTAATCCACAAGTTCCGATGTGGGATGGGGTATTACGATCTCCCTTGCACCAATATCTATAGGTCCAAGAATTTGGATTGCAAATAGTACGACATATTACAAAGCAAATCAACACATATATAAGGAGTAAAAGCTTCATATAGATCATAAATGATTTACTGACGCAAATGAAAAAAATCAAATGAAACATAGGGATATGAAATTATTAGAGCTCGCATTTAGTTTAATATGACAAACTAAGAAGTGTGTATGCCTTTGATTATTACAAACCCATGTAGAAAAGGGCAAATGGCAAGGAGAGATGAGATGAGTGAACACTAAATTAAGTTAATTGAAAAGGTATTGCACCATCAAGAAAAAGGGAAAAAGAACGTTGTGTACTTGTCCTTAAAAATATAGAAAGGATTCTTTTCCTGCAAAGTTGATAACATTTTGATGTGGGCATGAATACTAGTGGGTCACATGATGATGGTGAGTTAAGGCTTGGAGGTCCAGTTACCCGACCTAAAGCTAAGAAGTGTGGCATTAGTTTGTCAAAGGCAGCGGGTTTGTCACTTGAAGAGTGTAAAGCCTTGGGGTTATGTTTGGAGAATTATGGAGAAGGGATAGAAACTTGGACTTGGCTTAATATGCAGTATGATCCATTGAAAGGCACTTGTAATTCTGTCCTTTGCTTTCAAAACAAGATTCTGATGCATTTGAAGCCTAGTCGAGACTTGGCCGAGATATTATCTGGGAATAACATGCATCAGAGACTAATTTCTGCATCGGAGACTACGGATGACGTCACATCAAAGACTAATTTCTGCATCAGAGACTACGGATGACGTCACATCAGAGACTACTTAGTCTTCGACAGTTCAAGTCATCAGAGACTACTTAGTCCCCGACATTTCAAGTCATCAGAGACTACTTAGTCCCCGACAATTCAGGTTTACGTCGTCAGAGACTAATTAGTCTCCGATAGCCAAATTTGCTTGTCAGAGAATAATTAGTCTCCGACAGCTTAGTTATCCACTAATAGTTTCGGTTATTAATTTTCTTGTATTTTATTTATTTCCGTATTTGTTTCGTATATGTTTCCTAGTTTGATAGGTTTGTTTTCTTTCCGTATTGGATTAGATTTCTTTCCAATGTAATATTCTTTCCAATTAAGAATAGGGATTTTAACAGCTTATAAATAGTTGCTCATGTTGTACAATAAAGGGATAGTTGATTAATTAATAAAATTCAGAGTTATTCTGCAATTCCTTCTTGTTTGTGAGATATAAACAAAACCCTATTCGTGTGATTCGAATAGCCTTGAACGTGTGCTTCGTTCAAGAACCCTAAATCAACTTCTTGTGCGTACATCAACAAGTTGATTTAGTCTATCTGAGGCTGTAGGCTTAAACACCCTACATCATATTGGTATCAGAGCAAAAGGTTTGGCGTTGGGAGTAAAGAAACAAGGGCGTGTGACTATTTCTTGTTTTCTAGATTTCTACGTGGAGTGTAATATGATATTTTGTGCTCAAACTGCAATCTAGGAATTCTATTGGAAGTTTGTTTGAATATCCAGTCAAATTAAGCATGTCTGATTCAAGTGGGCACGATAATATTGGAGAAACGAGTTTACCTCGTGGAGCAACTTTACACGACACAAAGATCCATCGAATGCAAAATCAATTGGATCGATTGGAAGAGATGATGGCCAGATTGTTGGGACATAACAACGGTCATGCTCGAGAAACTGAAGGTCCAGAACAAGAGCTGGAAAATAATGTTCGAAACGACCCACCTAATGTTCGTGAAGAACGTTCCAATATAAAACTAAAAGTTCCTTCTTTCACTGGAAGCAGTGACCTTGAAGAGTTCTTGGAATGGGTTCAAAAGGTCAAAAAGATCTTTGAATTCCAGAACCACACAGAAGAAAGAAAATGTAAACTGGCAGCTTTAGAGTTCTCGAAGTATGCTAGCCTATGGTGGGATAACCTAGTGGTTCAAAGAAGACGAGATGATGACGAACCCATTACTAGTTGGCGCATGATGAAGAATCTAATGAGGAAAAGGTTCGTTCCTGATTACTACAAACAGGAGTTATACTTGCATCTGCAAACACTTCGACAAAGAGGTATGAGTGTTAAAGATTATGTGAAGGAGTTTGAATTTTTAAAACTGCAATGTGAACTGGTCGAGCCAGAGGAGCAAACTATTGCTCGTTTCCTAAGAGGATTGCGTAGAGAAATAGCAGATACGGATGAACTTAGTCCGTATGTGCTTTTCGAAGATGTTGTAAAACTTGCTGTGAAGGTGGAAAGACAACGCAAAGTGAATGCAAACAGATCTTACTCAAAACCTAACAAAAGTACTAGCTCTTGGAAATCGGAGGATAGAAAAACTGAATCAAGTGATTCCAGGAACAAAGGCAAAAAGAAAGTAGTGGACAATATGGTAAAGAAGGATAAGCCAAAGAAGGACCTGAGTAACATCTTGTTACAAGTGTAAGGGGCTAGGCCATTATGCCATGGATTGTCCTAACAAAAGGACTTTCATTATACAAGAAGTGAGAGAAGCGTTTGCTATGGAGAATACTCATGTCAATGACTCTGAATCTAATGAAGAGTATGAAAATGAAGTCGAGGAACAAGAATTAGAGTGTGATAATGGAGAGCTTCTAGTATTGAGACGATTACTTAACACCCAAGTAGTCGACGAGGCTGATCAACGAGAGACTATATTCCAAACAAGGTGCACTGTGTTGAAGAAGGTATGCAACTTACTCATCGACGGGGGAAGTAGCACAAACGTGGTTTCAAGTGAGGTTGTGGAGAAACTACAACTCAAGACAATGAAGCACCCAAATCCATACAAGCTCCAATGGATTAATCAAGAGAATGTAGTGAATGTCGACAAACAAGTCTTAATTTCGTTTTCAGTTGGAGACGTGTATAAGGATGAAGTGTTGTTTGATGTTGTACCGCGGATGGACGCATGTCATATGTTGTTGGGAAGGCCTTGGCAATTCGATCGCCATGTCATGCATGATGGAAAGCATAATACTTATGCTTTTCACAAGGAGGGCCGAAAAATTGTACTAAAGCCTATGTCACCCAAGCAAATTTTGGATGATCGTAAGGCAAGAATTAAAGGGAGCAAAGTATCAAAAGTAAAGGAAGCAAAGGAATCCTTACTAATAAGTAAAAACGAGATAGAAGAAAACTTACGAGAAGGTGGAACTGTGCTATTATTACTGGTACGTGAAATATTGAAGTCAGATCCATTGATTAATGATCCACGGCTTCAAAGCTTACTCGACGAATTTAAAACCTTATTTCCCGAAGAATTACCTAAAGGATTACCACCAATCCGAGGTATTGAACATCATATTGACTTGATACCGGGAGCATCGTTACCAAATAGAGCAGCCTATAGATGTAACCCAGAAGAGGCAAAGGAGTTGAAGAGACAAGTTGATGAATTGGTTGAGAGAGGATATGTCCGCGAATCCATGAGTCCATGTTCAGTTCCAGCCTTACTAGTACCGAAGAAGTACGGACCCATGAGGATGTGTGTGGACAGTCGCGCCATCAACAAGATAACGGTTAAATATCGTTATCCAATTCCTAGACTCGACGACATGCTTGACGAACTACATGGTTCTGTAGTATTCTCGAAAGTTGATTTGAAGAGCGGTTACCATCATATTCGAATGCGAGAAGGGGATGAATGGAAAACTGCATTCAAGATCAAACACGGGCTGTATAAATGGATGGTCATGCCATTCGGGTTGTCAAATGCACCAAGTACTTTTATGAGATTCATGAACCATGTCCTACGCAAGTTTATTGGTAAATTTGTGGTGGTATATTTTGATGACATCCTAGTCTACAGCAAAAACGTAGATGAACACCTAACACATCTACGCGAAGTGTTTAATGTGTTGAGTGAAAATCAGTTGTATGGCAATTTAAAGAAAAGTATATTTGCTCAAGATAAATTGATATTCCTAGGATACGTAGTATCCAAGAATGGGATAGAAGTGGATAAGGAAAAGGTAAGAGCACTACAGGAATGGCCAGAACCGAAATCAATAAGTGATATTTGGAGCTTTCATGGTTTGGCTTCATTCTATCGAAGATTTGTGAAGAATTTTAGCACGATTGCATCACCTATGCCTGAGTGTCTAAAGAAAGGAGGAGAATTCAGATGGACAAAAGCTGCCCAAGAAAGTTTTGATCTGCTGAAGCAAAAGTTATGTGAAACACCTGTGTTAGCATTACCTAACTTCACTAGCACTTTTGAGGTGGACTGCGATGCCAGTGGTATAGGCATAGGGGCTGTTTTAATGCAGGAGGGTCGACCGGTTGCTTATTTCAGTGAAAAACTAAGTGGGGCAAGTCTGAATTATTCCACTTATGAAAAGGAATTTTACTCACTGATCCAAGCTTTAGAGACATGGCAACATTACCTATTGCCCAAGGAATTCGTAATACACACTAACCACGAATCCCTGAAGTACATTAGAGGGCAGGGCAAGCTGAATCGACGGCAAGCCAAGTGGGTTGAATTTCTAGAAACTTTCCCATACATGATTAAGTACAAGCAAGGTAAAGGGAATGTTGTAGCTGATGTACTGTCAAGGAGGTATATTCTATTGCCATTGCTTAATTCTCGTTTGTTGGGATTTGATCTTATCAAAGAACAATATGCACACGACCCGTTCTTTATTAAAATCTTAGAAGACTGTGGAAAAGGCGCAAATGGACAATTTTTTGTGCATGATGGATTCCTTTTTAAAGGAAAACAAATATGCATACCAAATTCATCTTTACGTAAGTTATTGGTAAGAGAAGCACATGGAGGAGGATTTGCTGGTCACTTTGGCGAGGGAAAAACACACTAGAGTCTCTAAGGGAGCACTTTTTTTGGCCAAGCATGGATCGTGACGTTCACCGAATAATTGAAAGATGCATTACATGTGTACAAGCAAAAGCACATCAACAACCACATGGGCCGTATATGCCATTGCCAGTTCCAAATCATCCTTGGGTTGATTTGAGTATGGATTTTGTGTTGGGATTGCCACGTACAACAAGAGGTAAAGATTCCATCTATGTTGTTGTTGATAAATTCTCAAAGATGGCACATTTTATACCTTGCCATAAGACGGATGATGCCTCACATGTGGCTGATTTATTCTTTCGAGAAGTGGTACATTTGCATGGTATGCCAAAGACAATTGTGAGTGATAGAGTTGTTAAGTTCCTCAGTTATTTCTGGAAGACTTTGTGGCATAAACTGGGAACAAAGTTGTTGTTTAACACAGCTAGTCATCCGCAAACTAATAGCCAAACTGAAGTAGTCAACAGAACCTTAGGAACGCTGTTGCGTGCCTTTGTGGGAAAATCGTTGAAGGATTGGGATGAAAAGCTAGCCTTTGTTGAATTTGCATACAACCGGAGCGTGCATTCTGGATCTTGGATGTGTCCGTTTGAGGTTGTTTATGGCTTTGCACCATTAACTCCATTGGATTTATTGCCAATTCCGATTGAACACACAGTTAATTTGGATGTCCGAGCTAAGGCAGAGTATGTCAAGAAATTGCACCAAGAGGTCCGGGAACGATTGCAACGAGCCAATGAGGCTTATATTCGACGAACAAAGAAAGGAAAGAAGAGCCATATCTTTGAAGTAGGTGACTTGGTTTGGATCTACCTACGTAAAGAGCGCTTTCCCTTGAAACATAGATCTAAGCTGCAAAAGAAAGTCGAAGGACCATTTAGAGTACGTGAGAAGATCAATGATAATGCATATAAAATTGATCTTCCTGGTGATATTAGAGTTTCGGCCACTTTCAATGTTTCTAATTTGATTCCCTATGTTGGTGGTGATAATGAAGAAGATTTGAGGACAAATCTTTTTCCACAAGGAGGGGATGATGTGGGCATGAATACTAGTGGGTCACATGATGATGGTGAGTTAAGGCTTGGAGGTCCAGTTACCCGACCTAAAGCTAAGAAGTGTGGCATTAGTTTGTCCAAGGCAGCGGGTTTGTCACTTGAAGAGTGTAAAGCCTTGGGGTTATGTTTGGAGAATTATGGAGAAGGGATAGAAACTTGGACTTGGCTTAATATGCAGTATGATCCATTGAAAGGCACTTGTAATTCTGTCCTTTGCTTTCAAAACAAGATTCTGATGCATTTGAAGCCTAGTCGAGACTTGGCCGAGATATTATCTGGGAATAGCATGCATCAGAGACTAATTTTTACATCGGAGACTACGGATGACGTCACATCAAAGACTAATTTCTGCATCAGAGACTACGGATGACGTCACATTAGAGACTACTTAGTCTCCGACAGTTCAAGTCATCAGAGACTACTTAGTCCCCGACATTTCAAGTCATCAGAGACTACTTAGTCCCCGACAATTCAGGTTTACGTCGTCAGAGACTAATTAGTCTCCGATAGCCAAATTTGCTCGTCAGAGACTAATTAGTCTCCGATAGCCAAATTTGCTCGTCAGAGGATAATTAGTCTCCAACAGCTTAGTTATCCACTAATAGTTTTGGTTATTAATTTTCTTGTATTTTATTTATTTCCGTATTTGTTTCGTATATGTTTCCTAGTTTGATAGGTTTGTTTTCTTTCCGTATTGAATGAGATTTCTTTCCAATGTAATGTTCTTTCCAATGTAATGTTCTTTCCAATTAGGAATAGGGATTTTAACAGCTTATAAATAGCTGCTCATGTTGTACAATAAGGGGATAGTTGATTGATTAATAAAATTCAGAGTTATTCTGCAATTCCTTCTTGTTTGTGAGATATAAACAAAACCCTATTCGTGTGATTCGAATAGCCTTGAACGTGTGATTCGTTCAAGAACCCTAAATCAACTTCTTGTGCGTACATCAACAAGTTGATTTAGTCTATCTGAGGCTGTAGGTTTAAACACCCTACATCATATTTATATTTCATAAGCTCATTCTTTCTTTTGATTTGGTATAATCTAGAAAGGCTGAAAGGGCATTCCACCTATAAAAAAATGTGGAAAAATCAAGAGGCTATAAGTTACTAAAGGACCTATTTAAAATAACTAAATACTAGTTCTTGACAATTCAAAAATATTAGTAGTATATACACATCCACAATTTATATGACACACATAGGGGCATCCAATAAAATAAGCTTGCAATTAGTTTCATAAAGCAAAGAGATGTGTATGACCTTAATTTCAAACCATGTGAAGAAGGGTGAACATTAAGGAGGAAAGAGAATAGCAAACATTGAATTACGTCAAAAGATATGGAACCTTTTGTGTTATCCAAAAAGAAAAAGGATATGCTTCTTTTGGGGTAAAATTTTCATTTTTCCTTAATTTTGTAGTAACTCACCTTCATTTCCATCCCAATCTAACGTAGAAAGTGCATGCCAGCTATTTAAAAATGTGAAAACCAAGATGAAACCAAAAGTTCACCGTTGCTAAGTAAATTACTATTATACCTACTTCAAGTTACAAATTCTTCTTTAGCAAAAAAATTTAAGTGTATACACAGCCATAATCAAATATCAGACATAAATGATGGTGCCAGATGAGATTAGAGCTCTATTAGCTCATGGAATTCAGTCCTCCTTATAAGTTTATAATCATCAGAAAAAGGACCTATTTGGTTTAAATCAGTGCTACACCACAAACCATATAAGCATGACAACAACAATACCTACCACTACTAAGAAGAGGGTAAAATCACAAGAACAACGAAAGATACCTATCAGACACACCCAAAGTTAAGCCCAAATAAAAAGATTCATCACTATACAAATTGCAAGAAGACAGAAAGAGGGGGATTAGAACATTAGACTAAATCTGAAATGTTTGACAGGAGCAATATGTGGTCCTTGAGTCTTTGACCATTAAAGCCTTGTAACATGAAAGTTTAGAGTAGGAAAAGTGCATCATTAATCTCGTATGTATACATAACAAAACAAAATGACAAATTTCAAGCACAAATTTTGTTTCTCGATTAGCAGATTTACTTTCTTTTGGAATAAGCTAGTCATAGTAGGTATCAAATTGGAGAGATAATGGAGGGACTCTTGCGAATAGTGGTCATATGGAACTAACCTATAATCATTAGTTCAAGTGGTAAGGAGCTTGTTCTCCTAAAACAAAGTCTCGAGTTCAAGCCTTGTAAATGGAGGAAATGAGTATAGAGTTTCCCTCTATATTGAGTCTCAAGCGGCTCGAATCTAGATTAGTCGCAATTCAAATAGACTATCAGATGCTAGATGGTTTAAACCCAAAAAAAAAAAAAAAAAAAACAGGTCTTATGGAACTACAACTATTAAATATTATCTTCAGGGCTGTGTTATTGCCACTACCGAGTTCTCTTAAAAGCACTAGGCTGATGTAGAAATATAATGAGATACTTATAAAAGAGATCCTTATATTAATTATAAATCTTTTGATAGAGGAAATCGAGAAATGTTACAAAATGGATAAAATGAGGATACAATGTATTCAGTAGCTACAGACAGAAAATATGGATATAAACACAATGGCTATACAACAGTGGTAGCCAATAAATCAAGAAAAAAAAAACGATAATATGAATAAAATCACCCCAAGAACTTCATAATATGTAAAGAGTTGTCCCGAAAGATTGCTCTAATACACAAACACCGAGAGTTGTATATTCATTGATAATTTAGAAAGAACATATCAACACAATGCAACTAAAAGTTTGGTATAATATACACAAACAGGAACCAGGATTAACAAACTGAACATAAATTGCTGAGGTACAATGAATTGCAGTTCAGAGGTGTTACCACTCCAGAAACTAATATTTGCACTTGTATACATATATATGGAGTAACTGTATAACTCATCACCTTGCAAGAGAATCACCAACTTACCACATCGGTAGCCAAATACAACCGTAATAAAACATATTAAACTTTAAAACATCAGCATCAAATTATAAATGGAGTGCCTCAGCTTACCCTAACAGCCTGTTTGGGAGTTTTAATTTGGGAAGAAAAGAAAAGAAGAGAAATAGGGAAGAAATGAATGTTTGGGATTTTTTTAAAGGAGAGAAGAAAACAGTAGGAGAGAAAAAATTCTAACTTTTCTTTTCAAATTTTTCTCTCCTAAGTTGGAAAGAAATGGAGAGAAACAAAGTTAAGACATTAGAAATAAAATTATAACACCACTTTTACCCTTTAAACCTAATAATAAAATCTTTCTCATTCCATTCATGTCTTACCAAGTGTTTTTTCTCTCCAAAAACTCCCAAACAAAGGAAAAGAATTTATAAACATTTCTTTTCTCTCACATTCCGTTCTTTCCTTTTCTTTTCTTTCCACTAAAAACTCCCAAACACTATGTAAACTAAAACAAATTTTTGAAACAGATGAACTTATCTTTATTTTCAAACATAAGATAGCACGATGATGCCAGCCAAACTCTTTCAGTCAATGCCTCAAAGAAAGCAAAATGGAATTTCTTTATAATAGATAATCACAAGAAGTCTATAACACTCAAGATATAACGCCTCAAATATCTTCCTTTGGTACTTTGAAGATACTCTTAAGTTATCAAAATAGAAAATATGGATGGCCTTAAATAAAGTCAATGATGCTTAAGATATACTGTTATAGCTATGGACCTTGAGAATAAAGTCGGTGATGCTTGAGAGATAATGCTATAGCTATGGACCTTGACAATACTGAGAACATTTATTTCAAAAGCCTTCCATATATAAACTAACACAAGAAGCAGCATCTTTTTTTATATCCAATGAACTCCAAAGGATTTCAGCAGTGCGTTGGTCATTCACAGCTTCATAACTCCAAATATAAAATATGATGCATTCATTCAGTAATGCACAATAAATGGCATCCAAAGAGGAAAGTACCTCAGTAGGTATAGAATATTCACTATACTAAAAAAATAATTTTTTCCTGTAGAAGCAACAAAATGAATACAATTTTAAACTAAACTGCAAGAATTCTGCATATAATAATAATGTTTTCCATTGTTCATAAGTCACAACACAGTTTAAGGTTTTAAGTAGCAAGCATAATTATTCTAACAAATTCAACAAAAATTATCAAAGTATTAAATAATTTGATGTTCAGTAACCAAAACAAAATGCCACGAGGAAATCAACTGTCTAAGGTATGTGGAATCTCTCCCAATGGAGTAATAAAACTAGATACAAAGTGTAAAGGTATGAGATAAGTGTCCAACACATTAAAAGGTTGTTGGATAACAGCTTGATGGAGCTCAACACAAGATTTCTGAATGTAACCTAAATGTGTCTGAACTGAAAAGCTGGACACTTTTGCTGAATAAACAGTAAGAATTGTTAAACACTCTTTCACATGGTTGGGCTTGATACTACCAAAAATGACTTGGTTTTGTCACCTCATTCGAAACAAATTATCATTCTTGTGTTCTCGTTAAGTTTTATCAAAAAGTCCACAAGTCACAACATTCCCCGAGCAGACTCAAAATATAACTAAAGGAATTACAAATAGCCTCACTCAAGAAGTTCTGCTGCTATACAATCCAAATTTGGTCCTTAATCACAAAGATATTTCAGTATGAGTTCAAACATTAAACAAGGGAAATGGATTTTAAAATGAAACGTATTAAATACAAGCACCAGGAAATCTGGGGGAAGAAAGAAAAGGAAGCTGATACCTCAGTAACATGCAAAAACATGAAAAAGAAAGCATCTTTTAGGTCCTTTAGTTTCATGAAAGATGAGCAAATTTAGATTTCAGTATCAAAAGAATAAAAAAGACCATGATACAAACACAAGCACACACACGCAGAATGGAAATATCTGTGAACATTGGACAAAATATTGCTGCATCAAACATAAAGATGCAAAAAGTGCAAACTTACATGTTCACATTCATTAATTGATAGACCTTCTGCTCGATGAATCTGATGATCTAAAACCCTCAACATTTTCACAAGAATATCTACAGGAACCAAATGTAGGAAGTTCTTTGATCGGATAGACAAAATTTCATTCACAAGCATCTTAGTATCAGCAACAGACAATGGTAACCACTCAGATTCTTCTCGATCATCACAAAGAATTTCTGCTCGACTACATAAATCCTCTAACACCATACAGAAGTCTCTAATTGCGGCATCTACAGCAAGAAACAATGAGCTTAATTGCAAGAATGAGGCTCAGAAAAGGCATAATGAAGATAACATAAACTGGAAAACCTTGAAGCTCTGTAGAATTCAGAACAGTAGACGGCAGTGTGACCTCACTTCCTTTCTTCTTGCCTTTTGGTTTCTTAGAAGTTAGAATCTTATCCTGCAATCCCTCTCAGAAATCAGATCATAACAATCACACTGCTGATTGCTAAAAAGGAACAGGTAAACAAACTAACATAATTCTGATCCTTGTGTTGAGCTCCTCCAGTCTCTCTTTGGGTCTGGCTAGTTACAGGTACATCCTGTTGAAAAGGATTCTCTTCAACTGCCATATTACTATACAATTGTTCTTTGGCAGGACCTGAGAAACTTAAACAAACCAATAAACCATAAGCACTGCAACACAAACTTCAAATACTAGTCTAGACACACAGGCAAACACACACACACACCTGACCACCATACATGTGTTCTGTATTAAAAATATAGCATATATAATACATAATTACATGGGAATTGGTAGGTGGCATCAGAAATGCTGTCCTGGAATAAAATCCAAAAAACCCAATTAATTTAACTCTCAAGTTTCAGTTGCACCAAGCCAACAATGGTTAAACCAGAAAATAATAAAGATGTAAATAGGCCATTGAAGAAAATATTTTCTTAATTTTCAACAAACATTCCAAAAGTTTTGCCATCTATCAACAGATCCCATGGGAAAAAAATAAAAACTTAACAACAATTATATTCATCCATTGTATGCTTCCATGGATTGTATACCATATACATTATAAATTAAATGAACAAGGCCTCCAAAAAATGCCTAGGCAGCCTAAGAGCTCCTTCCAGTTTTCCACCAATTAGGTCTAACTTAGCACTTCTAGAAAAAACAGAATTTTCTTCATATAAAAAGTCCAATTCCTCTACAGCTCTACCCCTTCCTCCTTGAAGAACCAGAGTGAAGAAAGATGGGTCAAAATCAAATGACTGTCAAGTTAAATAGACATGAATCAGACATCAAACAGGTCCGCTAGATCAAAAAGTAGTCAATTAAATAACTCAGTAAGAACAAGGATGACCGATATTTGTTTCACCGAAAGAGACCAGATTAAACTAAATAGATTGAACATTACAGCATTGGTGAGGTATCCAGTGCTCAACAGAGTTCACAGTGATGATCAGTGTGAGACTTGGCAACAGAAAGAGGAGGAAGGTCATATAATTACTGATATGCGGAATCAGTGAGCTAATCTCATAAGATTTTGATGGTTCAATGCATTTGAGGTCGGGGACAATCTGCAATAATGACTGCAGAAATTTGCTGAAATCAATAGAAAAAGGAGATGCAACTAGTAGAATTTATGGAGTGCCTCACACGTCAATTTATAAATTTACGAAATTCCTACTATATCTCTTTTTCAGAATGCTAAAACCAAGTTCCAGTAAAACTATACAAACATCTGCCCAAAGCCTATGGCTAAAGTAAAACTTTCACAAGATACATCTCCCAACAACAAGGCATACCATCCAACAGAGCAAAGCTTCCTTCCCTCTGCTAGAACAAGAATGGATGTCAAACGGGAAGCAGGAGCATTCACTATTGGGAAATTAAACTTTTTTATGTCAAGATGTAGAATTATTACCATCACTCACCAACAGATTAGCATTCAACAATTAACAAGCCAATCACAATATGCACATAATTTTCATAAATACCAAAATACAGGTTCATTCAAACACAATAGTAGTCATGATGGAGAAATGGAAAACAAAAACAAGGATATCAAAAGGCAGCCTAGGAAATTATGCAAATAAATCTAGAAGGTTCAGATTATCTACAAATGAAAACTGATTGATCAAGTCCGATTATGCAATTAATGATTACTTAGTCTCAAAGTCAGTCAAGTATATTTCTCTTCCTAAACTTCTTCACCGCAATGATTCCAGATCTGGGTCTACTTTTTAATTTTTTATGCATATGCTCGCTGCAAGAGTAGAGTTTGTATGCTTATTATTGACAAAGACAGTGAGTTTGATATTGTTTCATCCAAACTTGTGAGCTTAATGAACCTTCAAACAAACTCACTTCCTCACCCTTTCAAGATACCTTGGGCAAATGGTACCTCAATCAAAGTTACCCATAGTTCCGTTATTCCCATCAGATTTGGAAAGGATGAATTTTTTATAGTGTATGACATCTTGCCTATGGAGGTATCCAATATCTTTCTTGGTAAAGGTTGGATGTATTTTTTTAGTGGTGACTATTTTGAAGGTGAAAATGTTTATAGTTTTGATTGCAGAAGGAATAAAAGGATAAGTTAGGCTTCACACCTAGAATTATTAGGCCTCACACCTAAATTTTAAGCTAAATGGACTTCTATTACCAAACATATTTTGAGTAACAATTTGAAACACGCATCCAAAAATATTACCAAACTCAATTCCGGACCTCTTTCTTTAAGATTTTTATATATTCTTTACAAGCATTACACCATGGTTTTTTAACCATATCTAAGTTGGTGAGTTGTTGAAATGTTGGAAGCATCCACCGCCCAGCATGCTCATGATAGTTTATTCTGATGCATACAAGCAACCTTATGTTTAAGCAAATTGTGCATTTCTAACTTTCTGGAGATTCTGAGAAGTTTATGTTTAACTGTTTCAAGAGTAAGTAACTGTTTCTTATTAACTTGTAGTTGTGCATCTATGTCTTCTCTATATAACTTATATTCTAGTGAGCTCTAGTCAAAGTTTAACAGAATGTTTGACTAGAATACTATAAATCTTTTAAGTGCAGTGATTGATTTAGCTGCTAGAGAATCTCCAGAGAGTCTAAGTTCAGTGAATAGTGGCATCATAATGCCTCTATACCTTTAAAACAGGAATAAAAAAGGAGACTTCTAAAGAGTATACTATTATTTCTTTTATACGAATTTTTGTGTTTTTACATTTCGGTCGCTGTTCTTCAGCACTTCAAGCAACAACCACAGTGCAGGTGGTATCAGAGCTTGTAATCATGCTAAATAAAATAAGATATAACACAAAAATACAACTCTGGGGTTTCATTAAATATTAGGAGAGCCGGACAGGTATTCTTCATCATGAAGTTGTTTTCTTCTGAACATTATACACATCAAGACAGATCACCAAGATACCATGACCTTCCAGGGATGTTCCATTATTTATGAGAAACCTATTTTTGACGAGGATAATAGCATGCTTCTTGTACTTGATAACGAAACCTTTGGCTGAGAGAGAGGTAAAATGCATTGCACCGCTTGTCGTTTGACCCATTTTACATTGCACCACTTATGGTTTGAAAACCCCCAAATACCCACATATAGTTTTAAAATTTTACCCGATTACCACATGTAATGCTAAAATTTTAGGTGGTAATCTGTTAATTTTTTTTAAACCACAGGTGGTTATCTAGGGGTTTCTAAACTATAGGTGGTGTAATATAAATCGGGTCAAACCGAGGTGTAATGCATTTTACCCCTTCAAGTTCACGAGATATCGGGTTATGAAGTATCGGTCAGTTCACTACAGTGAGAATGTTGTATAGTTTTATTATGGGATAATTAAGCATTTTCAATGGGTAAAAATGTCTTATCTATGACGGAATATAAAATATTAAGAGAATAATGCTAGGCTGTTTTCAATTGAAGAAAAAAATGAAGATCGTGCATCTTAGTTCAGAATAGCATATTTTTCAAAATAGATGTTACCAAACTTCAATCTGGTTGTGATTCTGAACTCCAAAGGTGTGCTTTTCATTCATTACCAAATACCTTTCAACATTAGCACTCATATACATAAAATAGTCACGGGGTTCGGGAACAGGAATATCAAATGATATTCAAGTTCAGTTCTTACCATCTGTAAGTAATCCATGTTCATTGAAAAGAAAATCCAAGGATTCCAAGCAATTGCATCAAGAATGATAATCTGCTCAGCTTCCAAAATCTAACTCGAGGATGATTCCCCTCAACCAAATGAATGTAATACAGCCATATCATAGTTACTTGAGGCGTGAGACGCATCGAGGCACAAAGTTCTGTTCTTAGGCGCCAGGAGTACACCATACAACGTGAGGCGCACACGCAAATATTTTGACATAGTATCATATAATTAATTATTTACTGAAAAACAGGTACGGAAAGATGAAATAAAAATTTGTGAATGATAGCCTGGTATTTCATGAAGTGGTAAGTGCAGAACTAATTACTAAGTACAGGTACTAGTCAACCAGACAAAATTATGTAACATAACTTTCAGAAAAAATAGTCCAGTACTTAATTAAGCAGTGAATACCAAATACTAAGTAGAAATTACTACATAATGTAAGTAAAAAATACCCAAACAAAATTCGGCCTCATAAGTTTTGAAAAAAAGTAATAAATCGGGAATGGATGTTAATTCAATAAGCTGCAGCACATAAAAGGGCTCCATGCCTCATTGAAGGGGTGGGATGGACCTTGAGCCTAAGCGCGCCTTTGATCGCTATGGCCCAGATAGCTCATCATAGATTATTGTGGAAGATTAGATTGCTACGAAGATTTGTAGGGTTTCTGTTTAATTATTATTTTGATAATGCATGATAGACCAACCTGATGCGAGATTCTGAACACGTAATGCCAGTATTATTGGTATTTTGTTTTTTTTACAGAAATATGCAAGGTTGTTATGTCCTCTTAAGAGAACCTACCATGTTAGAAAGTTCCACTCAGTTGCCGAGTCTTTGTTAGAAAATGAATTATAATTGTTTGCTTAGAAGGACCTCCTTAGTTTTTTACTTCTTTTTAACATCATCTCTCTCACCCTCTCTCTTTTTTTTATTTTCTATTTTATTTTTTCAATTTTTCTTTATTATTATTATTATTAGTATTATTATTTTCTTTTAAATCTTTTTTTCATCTGTTATCTCTGCTTATTTTTTGTACATTTTTCTTTATGTTTCTGTTTGGTACTCTTTTATCTCTTATGGGTTCATCGACCGCCAACTCCAACCAATTTGGGATAAAGGCGATGTTAATGTTGCTTAGCAAAGAATTGCCACAAAATTTACTTTCATTAAAAGAGGCCTCTTCTTTCAGAAAATTTCTGCAGCACTTTAGGCTTCCCGAGCTGTGTTCAGCATATCACCACTATCTGTTGCTAATCAATGCTCTCGATGAGGTCAATGCTTTACTCACAAGACAATTAGGCATAACAATCGATTTATTATTCGTTTAAAGACACCATAATAAATTTGGAAGCACAAACGCACCATTTAAGGATAGCGAGAAGATATATAAAATCAAACAAGTAAATATAAAAAGGTGATAATAGTTTTCCACAACCAAACTTGTGTTGAATGTTATTTACCTGGACCATAGGTCTCAAATGCTTCAGAATTGCATTGAAGAACTTCGTTGTAGAGGTCCACAGGTCCAACAAAGCCACGAGGAGTAGAACTTGCCTCACGTTTAAGGTTCCTGCAACCAAAAGCATGGCATCCACCAATTAATATCGTACCAAAAAAAAAAAAAAAAAAAGAAGAAGAAGAAGAAGAAAAAGAAAAACTAGTACTGTATCATCTGGACGATAAGTCTGTGCACGCTGAACATTGACTATCAGAATATAGGTATATTTCTGTTCATCTCATTTCACAAGTAAATGAACAAGAATCCAAAAAATTCTTGTAAATAATTCTTATGCAACATGTTCAAATATAATAGGCCCCCTAGGCACAAAACTAGAACAACAGCTCAACCCTATATGAAGACCACAATTTTTTTCCATTGCACTAGTTTTCCACCACCCAAGAAGCATTGATTCAGATTTGGTGATTAGGGTTCACCATATGGGGTTTTGATGATTCAGAATATTTCATAAAATTGTGATTGGGGGAAAAAAAAAAAAATATATATATATATATATATATATAATTAGTTAAGTAGTACTTGTATGTATACAAACATATGGACATATTATTACTTATATGTACATAATTAATCTAATATAATTACTATTAGAGCAAACACATTAAGATGTTTATGCAGTAATCTTTCTCGATAAAGTCGGTTGATTAGGGTAAAATTTTATCCCTTAGAAACCGTACAGGCGCCTTTTGGCGCATACGGTTCAACACAAAAATTGTGAAAAAAAAAATCAATGTGCAGATTCCAATCTCTTTTCTTTTTTCATAGAATCTTTCTGACTTCTACTTCTAACGAAAGGGCTTTTCTTCGATTTTTCAAAACAGACAAGTTTTATCAATCCCCAATAATACCTTCAGCAGTTCGATAGGTAGTAGCAGAATTCCTGCTTCCTAATCCACCACTGCTTGTCAAAATACATATACATCGATACAAAGATACACACATGCACACATATTTAAGGAAAAGTACTAATCAAAAAGGGGTTGAAAGTATTATTTTTTCATTTCTACATTGATTTAGATAACTACAACCTTACGTATACTTAGAATAACCAAAAGTAGTAGAATGTACAAATATTCATGTTTTGAGATTTATAGCATGGCTATTATAAACATGTAAAAAAGAAAAAAAACGACAGTGAAATATGAATATATTTTAAGCAGGTACAAATCTATGCTGGATCACTACCAAATATTATAATATTTTACGTACTTGCATAACTTTAGATGCTCTATCAATCAATAAAGTTGGATTTACTTTAACATTGTAAAATTAAAAAAGAACACTCCAGCCCATTTTGAAAAATTAGACTGCAGCCTATCTCCCTTAAGCCCTATGTGTGTGTGTGTGTGTGTAGATTAACTATAGAAAATCAACAAATGGCAAAATTGAAAAAGATACCGTATAGCGAATGCTCTACCTTCATATTAAACGGTTATCATTTACTACAATGAATATCTTTTCTTGCTTTTTTTGGGTTCTAGCTTAGGAAGAACTTAGCCACCAAGGATCATAGGTGAAGATCTAATGTGTCTCTAGAAGAACATATACAACATACCATAAGAGATTATTATATCAAGTTGTGGACCAAGTTACTGGTTAACCATTGTTTCTTTCAAATATATCAACGTCAGTGCCTACACAAAAAAGCACTAAAAAGATTACTTACTTGGCATGTCAAAGTATAGGACAGGAAGTATATCAAAAAGACAAAAAGGGCACTTTAACTCTACTAGGCATCAAATGGATAAATTACTTAAGCACAGGAAGTAAATTGGTTTTTCCGATTATGGTTTGAGTATTTACGGGTGGAAGGAGTGGTCCTCTATAAGATACAATACAAGTCCCAAGTGAGGTCAGCTTCTCAATTGTCACCCAAAACTTAACTTACTGTGACCTTATTCAAGAAACAAAATTTAAGATCCTTGGCAATTCATTCTTTTAAGACACACACACACACACTACATATATGTATTTATATATGTTCGGATATATACCCATATAAACATTAAAGTACTAAGGCTGGGAGAAAATGGAAAGATTAGAACAACTAAAAATAGGGAAGTATGAAGTATAATTACGTTGTTAATATAAATGGATATAAATTAATGTCAAAATTTGTGCATGTCCCTATGGTAGTGCTTAGTTATTTCTTGCTAATATGTGTACAAATTTAGAAATGATTGGTCTGTGACTGAATAAATCAACCTGTCTGATTTGGTCAATATAGATATTGTAGGAGTTGTTATTTTAGCTTATTTAGTGTAGAATTAGTTTGTCGGTTTGCACAACAATATTTTAGGAGTCTTTTAAAATTCTCAACAATCATTCTTATGATCCTCTACAAATATACTCTGATTCACCTTTTACTGCATTGATATAAGAGAAAGACAACACTAATCCTTCTTTCCATCTGGCGTATATCAATGTGCTTAAAATGATCGTGAGTTCTGTGGCCTCTGATTCTTAATTAGTGATATAAGTATATAACTCAGCAAATTATCCATCCCTTTTAGAAAAATATGCACACACATATATACAGCTAATATGGTACGAAAATTATTCTTTAATGCAATTAAGAATGAGCACGGCTAAAAGAAGAGAGGAGAAAAAGGGAAATTATGGTGTAAAAAATAATAGCAAAAGGCAACAATGGAAGCAGAGGGTAGAGAAAAGGGAAGGAATGAGACCAACCCCAGAAAGAGCATATCTATAAATTCGCATTTTGATGGGTTTCTCCGACTATTCAATTTACATTCAGAAATGCTAATCAATAACTGATGTAGGGTGTTTAAGCCTACAGCCTTAGATAACTAAATCAACCTATTGATATACGCACAATAAGCTAATTTAGGGTTCCTGAACGAATCACACGTTCAAGGCTATTCGAATCTCACGAATAGGTTCTTGTTTATATCACACAAACAATAAGAAAAATTACAGAATACTCTGAATTTTATTAAGTCGATATCAACTGCCCCCTCTCAAAAATACAATAGAAGCAGCTATTTATAAGCTGTTAAGATCCCTAAATTCTAATTGGAAAGAATTTACAATGGAAAGAATTTCAATACTGAAGGATATCTAATCTAACTATGGCAAGGGAACAAACCTATTTCGACTAGAAAGTAATTAAATAAACTAAGTTAATACACCGCGGTCCAAATCCGAAAATTAGTCTCTTGCAGGCACAACGCGATTAATCCCCGATGAACAAATTAATCCCCGATGAACAAATTAATCCCCGATGGACAAATTAATCCCCGATGGACAAATTAATCCCCGATGGACAAAGTAATCCCCGATGAACAAATTAATCCCCGATGAACAAATTAATCTTTCGGAGACTATAGTCTCTGATGTATTAATCCCCGATACGCTTAATCTCCGATACGCATATTAGCCTCTGACGCGTCCCCGACACGACTATTAATCTCCGGCGCGTCAAGCGTAGTCCCTGGCGCGTGGTTACTCGGCAAACTCGATATCAACAAAACAAAGGCAGTAATGCAAGAATTCCTTGAAGAATCGCAATGCTTTTCCATCCATTCCCACGTTTCAATACCTTCATCATAATTCACCAAAATTAACCCCGACGCCTTCAATTCTTCAGCCTTTAAACCCGTTGCATTTGACAAATTCCCAGCAATCTTTTTAGTCCTTGATCTAGTAGCTGGACCTCGTAATCTGAGCTCTTGACCCCCATCTGATTCCTTATCGTTTATGCCCACATCAATAACTATAGTATATTAACGTAGCAATGTCAGTTTTGGGGTATCCAGTTGGTTGGTAACTAAGTGAGTTACCTTGTGACATTCAATTCGTTTAATAAATTTGGCTGAGTTTTGAGTCACGTGTTATAGATGGTATTTTCTGTACTTTTGACTACTTGGTTCCCACACTTGGTTCCCGCACTTGGTTCCCGCACATGTCTGTTAGACTTAGTAGGTAAGGATTCTTCGCATTTATTATGTTTTGTTTCATCAATTTTTAACTTACAAAGTTGGATATTTATCTTGATATATCAGTTTCATCAACCTAACTTTTACAATTTTGGGAGGGGATTCTCAAATGCAGAAAAGGTTTCAATGACTTTGGAAGAATTGAATGAGGAGCCATACGAGGTGAAAATCTCATGAATGTTTTTGCAGAGTAGCATTAAGGGTGACCTATCTGTCAACTTTTTCACTATCACCCCTAAAAAACCAAACTCTATTGAATTCAAACTTCAAAGCATAAAGGAACCAATATATAAGCTGATTTCTTATTAGCATTTTAACGCACATCCAAATATTAAAAGCTTCAACAACAATAAAACAAACTTACAAAATTATATATATACATATAACTAATTTCAATCACCATTTGTGATTTCTTAAAATGCAAGAAATTAATAAAACTATTAATTTTAAACCAACACATCAATAAATAATTTAATTAATTCAAAAACCAATTTACACCTCAAAAAATATATAATTATCACATATAAAAAAGTTTTTAAATTTCGTCAATGTTATGCACCGACTACTCTTCTAGTGGATAACAAGAATCTACAAATGAGAATTTTCAGCACAAGGCTCAAGTGAAAGTCCCACCTAAACCAATCTGCCCCCATCCAAACATAAATAACTGAACTAATGAATTGATAGGTCTGAAATGAAAAACTAATAACAATGTCAAACCATGTCGCACCCATTTCCAATGATATAATGCAAAAAGCACATCCGATATGAAGAACGTAATTAAGTAATTATGGTATCCAGTTTGCTTTAACTACTGTACAAATTCCTGTACTTCGTAGTTTTTGTAGCATTGCCTGAATTCCATCAACTCCCTCCTCTAAGTTTCATTTTTCAAATTGAGCATAAAGTGCTCACTTTCAATTTCAACTCAATTGCTCGTGTAAAAGATACAACTTTCAGAGTGCAGAAAAATCAGTGGCAACAAAATCAATTCAAGAAAATGTTATAAACGACAGCAAACTCACAAGTAAGAGACATCTGTAGCTTGAAGTAAACTAGCAATCTTGCTAGCTTGATTAGCAACATCATTTCGATTCACCGATCTCAAATCACTCGACTCGTCGGAATACCGAATCTCCTGATCACGCGCACCGCAGAGTACCGGCAACGATGGCAACGGCAAGCACGGAGCAACATCGGAGTGAACTGTATTTGAGAGGCTGATACCTCGGGGAATTGCACCGGAACTCGACATATAAACCGTATCAGCTACAGAAACATCAAAACCTCGGCGTATCAACGCTCAATGGTAGTTGAAATGCAGGGATTTAGTGGAGCTGAGATGCGAATTAGGGTTTAATGAGATTGAATTGGGATTTCAGTGGTTTGAGGTTGAATTGAGGAAAAGCCCTAGAGAGAGAAAGAGTGAAAGGAACGGACACGCGAACAAATGGCGGGGAAAGCGTGAAGAAAATTTTGGGATTTTTTTGTTTTTGTTTTTATTTTTATTTTTCTTTCACTGCGGAAGCGGAAGAAGGTTGTCTGCAGCAGTTGGGACTTGGAGGCTGGATTTCTGCACAGTGGAATATAGTCCACCCCTTAAAATTACTATAGAACCCCTGGGATCTCTTTGACCAAGGAGTCTTTGTTTACTAGCTTGTTGGAGAATCTTGTCTTTTGATTTTGATTTTTGAATATGTTAGATTCAATATTCTTTTTCAAAATTGTCATTTAATGGCGATTATTGGTAGTAATTACTAGTAGGGACTAGGAAAGAGGTTTCCAATGAGTTAACAATTTATTTCTGAAAACATCTTAATACATTATTCATAAGTGGTATCAATATGAAATCATCATCACTTTTAATTACTACATGATCTTAATTTTGATTTGTCCTTGAACTATAATTAGTTTTGTGACTAAACAAATTGTGGTCAATTAATTTTCCGTAAGAAGTTTCCAGAGTGTTAAAATTATACGATGGTAGTAAAAGAAATATGGCAAATTTGTACATAAATTACACATTTTCATAATTATAAATAAAATAAATAAATAGTAAGAAAAGTATATACGAATTTAATTATATATTCTTTTTTTGGTAAAAAAAATCATATGTACGGCTAAATTTTGATACAGAATATGAATTTATAAATAAAAAATAATGAATAGAATTTGACAAATAAATTATAGTTCATATATCTTAACCTCGTACATATATGTAACAAAATAAAATAAAATAACATTATTTTTTCAATGATCCATGAATGGTGAATGTATAGGTTAATAAGATTCTTGTTCATCATAATCAACTTAACTTTGAAACATGGAAACTAGTACAGTACTCAAATCAAGTTTCTAAACTAAATATTATAATAATTTTAGGGGTATTGATGAAGTGTTCTTATTTCGTTATTTTATTAAGGATAATTTTGCGAAGAGCCAACGAGATATTTGGAACGAGTAACTCACATCACGTCAATTGACTCGCATTATAATTTAAAATTGATATAATGACATAATTTTTTCGTTAAAAAATCTAATCGTACTTGCATTTACATGTCAACATCATATTTTACCAAATTAAACATAATCCAAACCTAAACCTAAATTATAATTACACTTAATTATACAATCAATATCATATTAAGCAATTATAATCAAAATAATTACCCTTTATAACATAATTTAATAATAATATAATTATCATGATTTAAACTATAGAGTAATTACATATAACATAATCGTTCAAGCAATGAATAAAACTAACTCAAATTAAACAATCAGAAAATATTTCAATAGAATCAAATCTAATTTAATTGAATTTTTTTAATTAAAATATTAATTACAAATTTACTCATATAGTGCACAGTTCTTTTTCGCTAGTTCTTATTTATACACAAAATATATTCTCTCATTCTTATTTTAAAGTAAGAGATGCTCCCTTTTTTTGGGTTACAAGAGATAGTCTTTTTAAGTTTTTATTTGCAGACAAATAAAGCTCTGACCCAAAGTTTGCATTAAACTCTGTTCCGCTGTACGTTCACTACAAACCAATTCTGATATTTCAAGTATTATCGAACAGCTAGTAATGCAAATTTTCAATAACTCAGCTATCAATTATTCTGTCTCACATTTTATAATTGAAATTGCACTTCAGTTTGTGATGTGAGAAGTACATTTCTCCATCCTTTTGAAATGCGGTTGTATTATCAAAATAGTATCTAAAAAATATACAAATTAGTTTCATTTTCTCTTGAACATTTAAGCAAATAATCAAAATTAATTATTTTAAATCATAATCAAAGGAGAAGAATTTCTAATTTATGAATATTTTAGTTGCATAACTTGTCTCAAATAGCGGAACAAATAACTTGAATCATTGTCTCAATGAAAAAACCGTCTAGAGTTGTTTGTGTAATATGTAATAATCATCTCATAAGTTGTCTGTATAATGTCACAGGTAAGATATAATTTATTCTATTTATATAAAACTTTATAAGTAAACCTAATGGGTCTATTTATCACAAGTCTAATTCTTCCACGTCAAGTATAAGAGATATAATATTTTATTTATATATATTAAAAAATTTATAAGTAAATCTAATGAGCCTACTCGTGAAGCCCAATAATCGATATTAATCATTATTATTTCACACTACTTAATGATTTTATCAAATATATGCAATTCCTTACAATCCCACACAAATGTAATCTAAAATAATATTAAAGGATTATCTTTTCTTTTTTCACATTTTTAATTCTCTTAATTTCTTGAAAGAAATATTTTTGTAGTTAAGATTTTCTTAGTCTCTTTTGAAAACAGAGAAAGCACACGTAAAGGGATTCCTCAAATGCATGTTATAGCAATTAGAAGATTCTAGTCAGGTATAGACTATAGTTATGCCAAAATAAATAGAACTTATGTTTTGTTGATGCGGAGGAGTGTGTGAATGCAGTGGGGATATTTGACTTATTTCAGTTTTGTTTTATATTTAAGATTAATTTTCTACTCGAGCATTTGTTTCCCATTTTTCTGATTACATTACATCCTCTTTGCATGAATTTTCTCTTAAATTGAGCTGAACTTGCAATCTATGATCTATCACATGCTCGTGTCTTTGTTTGATTCTTGTTGAAAAAGTATAGACAACCATTTTGCATGCCAATGTCTTGTTTCAGAGCTTAGTATAAAGGACGCTTTTTAGTTTTTTCAAAGCAAAAAATATTTCCCACTTTTTATTTTAGATTGATTCTTGCCTTGAACACCACTTATTTTTCAAACTTTTATTGGGATTTTAGCACTTGGTCTCTTTTGTAACCATCTCTGTGTTGTTAGATTTCGGATCCAAATTTATGGACACAAGAACGAGCTATTAGAATCCCTTCGGATGATATTTAAAGTTTTTAGTTTACAATTATAAGATTTTAGATTCTGACAATTTAAATCTAAAATCTCATAATTTTAAATTGAAACAAACGAAATCATTCTTGTTAGAATCCCTTAGGATGATATTTAACGTTTTCAGCTTAAAATTATGAAATTTTAGATTTTGACAATTTAAATCTAAAATCTCATAATTTTAAATTGAAACAAACGAAATCATTCTCGTTGAGGTCATAGTTCTTGTCTGACTAGTAAATCTCAAATATGTTTCTGTTGGTAACTGAGGCTTTTACATCGACAATTACAGATATTTCCATGTTTCGATTGGGCAGTTTAGTTCTTTCCTAATCTCAGCCCATCTAATGATCAGTGCCATTTACCTCTTGGGTGAGCAATTCACTGGACAGAAACATTTTCAAGTGTTTTACAGCTTTGCAAACTCAAGTAAGGATGTCTAATAATAATTACTTGCATTTTTTCTCATTGAAGCAGCACCAGGTTAAACTAGCAAAGGTTTACTTTTGCATGCAAATATGGAGTTTGTTTTCCAACAACACACAGATGGACCTCAGAACTCTATTGCCTCAACACTTTCAAAGCATTTGATTGTACTAAAATTGTGAAATTTTAAAATTCAAAATGTGATCTAATCTTTATGAAAATTTTGAAACTCAAATTTCATTTACAATATTAAACTTTGTATGAATCAAAAATTAATGAAATACATAATTAAGATTGAATTTAGAATTTTGCAGATGTACTAAACAAAAACAGTCAAACTGTAACCCTTCGAAAGAGATGGAGGATTATATATTGCAGCTATACACAACTGTTTGCCCTTTTGCAGATGAAAATACTTAAACACACTGCCATTCAGCCCTCACAAGACTTCGTGCGCACACATGATGTATTTGATCTGGGAGAAGATCAAACACAAGTTACAGAAAAATAACTTTAGAATGATTCTGTAAAAAATTTAATCACCAAGAATCAAAACTAAATAATCAATCTGTTTAGTTTGCTTAAAAAAATAAATCACCCGCAAACTAAAACAAATCAAGTTATGAAAGTTTAAACGAATTAACCACCAACTCTCAAGATAATTGCAAGTAAAACTCACAATTTTATTAATCAAAGTCTGTATTACGTATAAATAGTCATCGGTGGATAATTATTCACCGATGAGTTAGTCGATCCCCTGAGGATAACGACACAGTAAAGTAATGGTTATCCTCCGATGACGTCATCTCCTAACGCGCTTATCCCTGATGCCAGACTCGACATTCCTGACGCCAGTTCTCACATCCCCTGACGCCGACACTGCCTACTTTGGCTGGCCTACTGCAGCTTTTATACACCAATCTCACGTAGTAAACTATAAACCAATTGAAACCCATTAATAAACTAATTACACCATTGCATCATACATTTCATATTTGAACCACATGCATTTCTCTCATCAAGTATCTAGTAAATTATGGGAAGAAATTGCACCGCGCCATGTACTGGTAAGGAGTCCAACTTTATTTTGCATAGTTAGATAGACGCTACAACCATCTTCATATGTAAACGTAATTATAATGCGATGAATTTGAGTAAAAAGAAAAAAAAAAACAAAAGAACGTATTGATAGCAGAATAATTCCAATAATGCACGATTGACCAACCTGAAGTCAGAGCTGGGGCTGGGTAGTGCTGTAGAGAAACAATACACAGACAAAAGAAACTGATCTGTAACTATTCTTTATCAAGGGCATAATAATCATGTACAAACTGTGCATTGGATACGTCATACAAAGTCAGCTGCACAACCATAAGGCAGCTGGTAATTTGAACTGTTTGAACAAGTGTACCAGAAAGAGATGCAATTGAACAACTCTCAATTCCAATCAAGCATGTCCAATAGCCAGAGAACCTCATCCTCAGAGTTTGCAGCATCACAAAAATCTATTTCAATCCCAAAAACATCAATGACCTCTTCACTACCATTGTCCATGAATAGCAAAGACATCCATGCCCTGATACCCGACACAAAGGGGTAATCTGGGGAGAAATCCAGATAATCAAATGCAAGAGCTCGATATGAAGTGCGGTCTATATAATCAAATATTGATTTGTTGATTATGCAAGCAACCTTGTTTGAATCCTTGCGACCTACAAGCATAGATACACTAATAGTCTGGCTTATAGGAACATTAAATCTTGGATCCACAGGAAATGTCATCTTATATTCTGGGCCCTCTAAGTGAAACCTAAGGACATCACAAATCCCTGGTGGTGGGATCCATGTCCCTTTTCGGAGCACAGGTCCTGCAACCACTTCTGAAAAGATTAAGCTATCTTCAGACCAAATGTCAATGTAGAACTCCAAGTCATTAAAAGAAAGTCTTGGGGGACGCAGAGTTTTTCGGTGCTGACGCTTGTAGAAAGTTTGGAATAGCTTGTAGTAAGTAACAGTTGGAGGTGATGGCCGCTTGCAGATAGAAGGCCACCTCTTGGAACAAAGGCACTTCCAAAAGTAATCATCTTGGGCTACATCACGCCACTGCCTACATACCTCCATACAAGAAGCCAGGTCAGTGCCTTCTAAAAGAGGAAAAACAGCTTTCAGAACTTCATCAGATGACATTGTCTTTAACTTGCACTGCGTGCAGTTTGAAGCATTAGAATGCCTCAACAGATTGTATCAAAATTTTCCCTGAAAAGGCATAAAAGAAAATTAGTATATATTTAAATCATTGCACGTTATTATCTCAGTTCAATGGAAAAATAGAGGAACTATGTTTAGGGACATATGATATATGAGACCCTCATAATAGGCTTCAACCATAGATAAATAAATAAATTGATTTCAACTGTAACATTACGAAATGCAACTTCATCAGTAAAATGTAATGTAATCCAATTTTGTTCAAAAGCAATATATAACATATAATAAGAAGAAAGAAGAAACATAACAAGACTTAGCTCAGACATATCCCATCTCATACGAAAATTACATGCGGGTAGTGGAATAACTTCTGAAGTTTCACTCTTTTATCATTGACGCTCACTCTTACCTACTCACAACTCCGGCCACTAGGCAAGAAGCACAAGAACAAAACATGCAAGATGATTACTTTTATTTCCTTTTTGGGTTGGGGGGTGGGGAGGGAAGCACCGGTTCCTGTTATGAATTTGATCCCAATATCCCACAAAGAACTGATACAAACCCTCCACTTAAGAACATTACGAACAACTACTTCATTTGCAAATTGGCGATAACTTTGCATATTAACATTTAATACTAGAACGTTTTCTTTGAGTAGTTATATGATCCAAAATGTATTAAAAAGAATATTTGCAAAGACACAGCAAGAAATGTAATTGAAGCAATCAACTATACGTATCACCAACGTTGAAATAATAATCATACATAAAAAGGTTATCTTTTGAATTCATGTTAAATTAATTAAGCAATCAAACGAATTTTACAAAAATAGAAAACAAAATCTCAAGCTTAACACGGATGTAACACACTAACATTTATGAGCTCCAGGGTAAGATGATCTACTAAACTGAATTAAGAAAAAATGAAATCCGCAGAGCACACGACTGTTAGGTAATCAAAAACCAAGCAGAATATAAAAATCATAATCAGATACTATCACTCAAACAATTGATCAAAGTCAAACCCTAGACAAGCAATTCATCTGTACCCGATTAAATATACCAGTGGGAGATGATAGAACAAGACCCTCGACGATTTGAAACAGACAAGCTACAGAAAGGCATTAAAGGAGAGAGATTTGAATCAGATCAAAAGCTTATGGAATTGGGAATTTAGGAAACCCTAGGAGGAGTCTAGCTCCGAAGGCTGAGCCGAGAGAGAAGGGGAGATGCGAAGAGAAAGGGTCCGTTTTGAATATTACTACTTTCTAATTTCTATAAAGACTTGGCTGCATCGCCACCTATTTATCTGATTTCGATAATAATAACCTTTGACATAGTGAGATACTACTACTACAAAATAATGAAAAACACCATATTTCTATTGCCATTTTATAGGAGAAAATGAGTACTCCCCCGTTTTCAAGACTCATCATCCGTTCAGAAATATTTGTCTATCATACATATTTTAAATGATATTTAGTATATATTATATTATATAATAAAAATTAAAAGTTAAAAATATTTTAATTAAAATTTTATATAAATTAAAAATTTTAAAATAATATAACTTTTACTAAATGTCACTTAAAAATACTTTGAAACAGAGATAGTACTATTTAACCCCGCATCAACGTGTCAGGTCTTTAGCCTAATCAGGTGGTGGTATTATATTTTGCAAATCTTATTTTTTTTTCATTAAAAAAAATTTAACCTCTAACCTAAATTAGTACATATAACTAATTTGTTGACCTATGTACAGTACATGTTTCTTTTTGATATATTAAAATTATTAAATTAAATATATATTATCTTAATAATTTTTATTGAGTTAAATACGGAATCTATAATTAATATTACTGTTTATAATATCATTAGTATTAAACTAATAAATTTTAAATTTGATGAATGAATTTTTAAAAAAAATATGATTTAATAAGTTATTATTTCATGTAATTATAGTTTTGAAGTTATTTTCTTATTTATTATAGCTATCTAAACTAATTTTCATTGCTTAATACTAAAAATATTTTACTTTATTTTAATTTAATATAATTTATCAATCTAAAATTTCATAATTTTTTATTTAGTAATTTTACTTTATTTTTTGTCTTCTCTATAAGTTGTTATAGAATTAATTTATTTTATTCTTCAATTATTAATATCTTGTTTTTTTTTTGTTGTGATGTTTTAATTTTGAGAGATATGCATAATTTCTTGAATTTTTTATATTTATGGTAATGGTTGATGGTTGACATTTCATTAATTTAATACGATAATCAAAGAGATGAAATGATTTCTTTAATTTCGATAGTTGGAGATGAGATATGATTTAGAAAATAAAATACTATTGTTAGGAATCATATGTGTAGAATTGATGATGTGTAGAAATACTTACAAGTTTTATATTTTGTAAACTACCAGTTGATTATATAGAAACAACTGATGAATATATGTCAAAATCATACAGTAGTTTAGAAGCAATTATATAGTCTAGTACAGTTTAAAACACTTGTAATCTTTGAAAGTAAGTGAAAATAAGTCAAGATTCAAGAGTTAAAAGTAAATCTATAACTCAAGATTACCAGCCAGTGGAAAATTAGCTGCTGATCAGAAGACTGTCATTTACTTGTTGATCAAGACAACAGAGCAGGTAATCTAGAAATCAACAAGTAATTTTTAGAACAACAGGTAATCATGGAAACATAAAGTAATCAAATGTTGTCAAGCTAAAGACTGTCAAGTCAGTAGATGATTTTGATACGAAGATCGATGATGATTTGAAAGTTGAGTATATGGAGACTAACAATGATTCAAAAATAAGTTGTACAATATTTTAAAGATAGCAGTTGATCTACTTTTCCTACGAAGAATCAAATTATTTATACAAGTCAGAGGTTTATTAAGAATGAAAAGTTGGAAGTCATGAAGCAATTAAAATTCTATTATGAATGTTAGAATTATGTAGATATAACGTTTTGTACGAAACAAATATTATATATATATATATATATATATATATATATATATATATATATAT
>CM025785.1:22870606-22951013 GCA_014636745.2 Centella asiatica
TATATATATATATATATATATATATATATATATATATATATATATGTATATATAAAATAGAAGAAAGGGAGTTCAAATTAATTTTTAAATTATTAAAATGACATATAATGGGTATGGTTATAACAACTTGATATGGGTAAAAGAAATAACCCTAAGTGTAATAAATGCTACACAAGTATTAATGGATCATTGTAATGACACCCAAGAGGCCCATAATGAATAGTAGATCTACATTCAATGAACTTAAAATAGAGTAGAGATAATAAATGGATAAAGACCCCTTTTGGAGTCTTTATCAAAAAGATGGTAGAAACAGGGGTGAAAACCTCCTAAATCACCAGAATCGTAATCCAAGAAGGACTTTGGTGATCCAGATATGTATAAATACATGTCAGACAACACATTACCAGGTACACTGTGATTTCCATACAATATTTACTTATCACCACTAAATCATTGGCTAACAAATACACTCGAGGGTTTTCCAAAGGGTTGAACCCCACTGTTCTTGGAAGATTTTTTCTTGCAAGTAGAGAAGGGTCCAAGTTCTTCAACAGTTAGGGTATTCTACAACCCTAACCCTAGGTTCATAAATTTGACGTATCAGATTGACGCCGTCTGTAGGAAACCAACAAAAAGTCATGGTGAATACTCGGTCAATTGCGCGTGAGAGAGAAGGTGTATCCTTCCTAGAAAGGCAGTTGGGTATGCCTCCCCTTCAAGAACAAAAGGTATAACCAAATCTAGGTGGGGAAAGAATCAACTCTCAAGAGATAGAGCACCAGGGAAGATCCTTAAGGAGAACGTAGAGAACCCGTGCCGGGGAAGCGCAAAGGACTAATAGTGGTCCTTATGACGCTGATTCAGAATCTGAAGATAATGAACGCAGACATCCGCGAGATTTACACAATAACTTAGTAAGGAGAAGGTTAGCGGGTCGGGTCCCTACCCCTCAAGAAGACCTAAGGGGTAGGCCTCATACAAGGGAAGAACATAGAAGCCAGCCAATCCTAACAAGATATGAAGATCTTCAGGCGAGTATTATGAAATTGCAAAGTAGGCTGGAAGAGTATGAAAGGGAGCGTGAAAGGGAACCATCAATAAATTCCCAACCTCAACAAGGGAATGATGCCGAAGAAGTCATAGAAAGAGAAGTTCAACGTCAGTTGGAACAGAGACTAGCGAACCAAGGATATCGCGAACCCACAATTGTCCTTGAGACAGATATCTTTGCACAACCTGTGGCTACATCCACAACAATTTACAGGGTAGTCTCCCCACCCTTTATTAAACCTATCATGGACGAACCACTTCTGGATAGCTTTAAGATGTCTGTGGTAGAAAAATATGACGGCATGGGTGATCCCACTAGTCATGTAAAAAATTTGAGACAACGCTCTTACTCATGAATCCTTCGGACGCTATTAAGTGTAAAGTGTTTCCACAAACGTTGAAGGGGCCGGCTCAGGAATGGTACAGGCAGCTTCCCCCGGCATCGATTAGCTCTTTTGCACAGATTGCTCAATTATTTGTCAACCAATTTATCGGGGGAAAGATGCATGCGAAAAGCTCAGCCTCCCTGATGAATGTGAGTCAGAGAGAAGGCAAAAACTTTAGGGACTATGTGTCTCGATTTACCAAGGAGGCCTTCAAAGTCCCAAGTTTAGATCAATTTATTGTCATTGTAGCACTAAGAAACGGGACGACTAATGAACATCTGAAGATGAGTTTGGCTAAGAAGCCCCCCATTACAATGAATGAGCTATAAGGCCGAGTTGGAAAGTATATGGTGGTGGAGGAGTCCCTCGTCAGAGAAGTCGGAAAGAAGGACGATAAAAAGCAAAGAATGGAGGAGGTAAAAATCCCGAATTCAACAAAAAAAGCTAAAGGGGAAACTTCTTTCTCAAAGAAAATCATAAGCCAAAGGTTCAATGAATACATTACATTAACCCAGCTAAGAAGCCAAATATTGATGGAGATTGCCTCAGAGCCGTATGTTCAATGGCTAAAGTCGTTAATGACTGATCCTTCAAAAAAGGACTTTTCTCAATATTGTCAATTTCATAAGGATCATAGTCATGACACCAATGATTGCAAGCAGCTGAAGGATGAGATATAATTTCTCATAAGGAGGGGACAGTTGACCCAATATGTACAAAGAGAGCACCCTGAACCTCGAAGAGATAGAGAAAGAAAAAGGCGAGAACGCCCAGAAAATCAGAAGCATGGAAACTAGCCCCGACGAGGAATGATAAATGTGATTTCAGGGGGGTCAACAGCTGGAGGACGATCAAACTCATCAAAGAAAGCTTTTGTCCGAGAGGTTATGTCCATCGAAGCTCCCCCCAAAAGAGCTAGGATGGACATGTCAATAACATTCGGAGATGAAGATCTTGAGGGAGTAAAGTTTCCATATGATGATCCATTGGTTGTTGAGGTGACGGTTGGAAATTTTCTTGTTAGAAGGGTCCTAGTAGATAATGGTTGCAATGTTGACGTCTTGTACTATTAAGCCTTCAAAGATATGGGGTTCGATGAAGCCCAACTCACTCCATCTCCTGCCCCATTATACGGTTTCACTGGGGTAGAAACGAAGATATAAGGTTTTATTTTACTACCCATCACCATGGGGGAAGAACCTAAACACGTAACGATGATGGTTAACTTTCTTGTGGTAAATGCGTCATCCTCATACAATGTTATCCTCGAAAGGACAGCGCTAAACCAATTTAAAGCCATCTCTTCTACTCTCCATTTAAAAGTAAAGTTTCCAACCCCAGAGGGAGTGGCAGTAATCAAGGCAAATCAAAAGCAAGCCCGCACATGTTATTTAATGGCATTGAAAATTGGTGGAGATGGGAAACAAGTAATGCCCATAGAAACCCTTGACTCAAGGGATGAGATACGAGAGCAAAGAGTTGAGCCTGTGGAAGAACTGAAAAAAGTATCCCTTAGTGATACCGATCCCGAGATAAAAAAGGAGCTTGTTTCCTTCTTAAGAGAGAACATAGATGTTTTTGTGTGGTCGGCACTGGATATGCCTGGAATAGATCCAGAGGTCATCACCCACAGGTTGAACGTGGATCCTCGCAGGAGGCCTATTAAGCAGAAGAAAAGAACATTTGCCCCATAAAGACAAGAGGTAATTAGAAATGAGGTAGAAAAGTTGTTGGAGGCAAAATTTATAGAAAAGATCTTGTATCCTGAGTGGTTGGCTAACTTGGTAATGGTAAAGAAAGGCAATGGAAAGTGGAGGATTTGTATTGATTTTACAAATCTCAATGATGCGTGCCCAAAGGATTATTATCCGCTTCCAAGGATCGATCTCTTAATAGATGCTACGACAGGTCACGAGCTCCTGAGTTTTATGGATGCATTCAGTAGATACAATTAGATACCTATGGACCCAGATGAAGTCTCGAAGGTAGCTTTCGACACGGACCAAGGGCTATACTGCTATATTGTTATGCCTTTTGGCCTGAAGAATGCTGGTGCGACCTACCAAAGGTTGATCAATAAGATCTTTAAGCCCCTCGTAGTGAAGAACATGGAGGTCTATGTGGATGACATGTTGGTTAAAAGTCTAAAGCGGGAAGATCATGTGGCGGACTTGGCCATGTCCTTTAGCATCCTTAAAAAATATAATATGAAGTTGAATCCCTCCAAATGTGCTTTTGGTGTAGCTTCTGGTAAGTTCTTGGGATTGATGGTCTCGTAAAGGGGAATAGAGGTAGGCATGACAACGGGGCGGGTATGGGACAGGGGAGCTGTTCCCAAACCCTACCCGCTAAACTTACATAGTCTCCCAAACCTGCACCGTTACCTAAAATTATTATTTTTATTTAATTAATTTATTTTTTATATTATTCTCTTACAAAATCTTCTAAAATCATTATAAAATATGTTTTATATATAAACGGGTCAGAGTCAGAGTTAAATGGAGTGAGATGGTAAATTCCATACCTTACCCTAACCCTATAGGGTTCTACTAATCGGGTCCCATTAGGGTCGGAGTTAGGCGAAAAATTAGCGGGTTGGGTAAAATTGCCATCTCTAGATAGAGGCCAATCCGAACAAGATTAAAGCAGTCTTGGACATGAGTCCCCCAAAGTCTATAAAAGACGTTCAAAGGCTAACAGGAAGGATAGCTGCGTTAGGGAGATTCATGTAGTGATCAGGAGATAGGTGTCCTCCTTTATTCAATGCCCTTAAAAGAGCTAAGGACTTCTAGTGGACACCGTATTACCAAGAGTCATTCGAAAAGCTCAAGGTGTATTTGACCTCCCCTCCACTTTTAACTAAACCAGAAGAAGGGGAGGTTTTGTACATATATTTGGCTGTCTTAGAGGCGACGGTTAGTGTAGTGTTAATCAGTGATAGAGAAGCTGCTCAGAGACTTGTATATTACGTAAGTAAGGTCTTACATGGGGCCGAAACTAGGTATCAAAGGGTGAAAAAATTTGTGTTAGCCTTGATAACAGCTGCCCGCAAATTGAGACCCTATTTCCAATCTCACTCGATAATTGTGCTCACGGACCAACCTTTGAGAAAAGTAATGCATGGTCCTCAAGCAAGTGGCAGAATGATTAATTGGGCTGTGGAACCGGGAAAGTTCGACATTACCTACAAGTCATGTCCGACCATTAAAGCCTAGGCTCTAGCAGATTTCATTGTTGAATGCACCCTCACAATTGATAAGGAGGAGGATGCTGAGAAAGGAAAAAATGAGCAGTTGGAAGAATGACGGTTGTATGTAGATGGAGCCTCTAATGCAAAGGGCAGTAGTGCAGGGTTAATCCTTATTAGCCCTGAAGGTTTTGAGGTGAAATATGCCTTTTCTTTTAAGTTTCGCGCTACAAGTAATGAGGCCAAATACGAAGTGTTGATGGCAGGACTAAACTTGGCAAAGGCATTATAGGTACAAAGTATACAAGTATATACTGATTCTCAATTAGTGGTTAAACACGTGAAAGAGGAGTATGAAGCCAAAGACGTGAAGATGACCAAATATTTGACCTTAGTGATAGCCATGATAACCACTTTGAAAAGTGTGGTATCCATCATGTCCCGAGAGAACACAATGAAAGGGCGGATGCCCTATCTAAATTGACTAGTGGGAACCTCAGAGATTATGAAAATGGAGTATATGTGGAAGAGGTTGAGACGCCTACCATAGATGGAAGGTTAGTTGCGCCAGTCATATAGGAGTTTTATTGGATGACCCCTATCCTTCAATATCTTAAAGAAGGTATCTTGCCTGAAGACTCCATTGAGGTAAAAAAAGTTCGTATAAGGTCAGCTCGATATACCCTGATTAATATTATGCTGTATAAAAGGTCCTTTGTTCTACCATATCTTAAGTGTCTCACACCACCAGAAGCTTTGTCGGCTCTTCAAGAAGTTCACTTCGGAGTATGTGGACAACACTTGGGTGGAAGAGCTTTATCTTTTAAAATAATGAGATAGGGCTACTATTGTCCAGGAATACAATAAGAGGCATTTGATTTTGTAAAAAGATGCGATAGGTGTTAGAAGTTTGCGCCAGTAGTTAGGCAGCCCACAGGGCTCCTCTCTTCAATTAGTGCTCCCGTCCCTTTTGCAATGTGAGGAATTGACTTCGTCGGACCCCTCCCCATTGGGACAGGTCAGAGAAGTACTTAATTGTGGCCATATACTACTTTTCCAAGTGGGTTGAGGCTAAGGCCCAGCCACGCAAACCGCACAAAAGGCAGAAAAATTTTTGTAGGAGTCGATTATATGTCAATTTGGCCTACCGCGAGTCATCATCATAGATAATGGAAAGCAATTCGAAGAAAAACGGTTCAAGGCCTTCTGCCAAAACTTCCACATTGATTAAAGATTCACTTTAGTTGGGCACCCCCAAGCAAATGGTCAAGTGGAGGTAACAAATTGAATCATTGTTGATGGAATAAAGAAAAGGCTGGAGGAAGCCAAAGGAGCTTGTGTAGAAGAATTGAATACTATCTTATGGGCTTCTCAGACTACTTGCAAGGTTGTAACATGGGAGACACCGTTTAACCTTGTATATGGCACAGAAGCAATCATTCCCCTGGAGGCGGGATTACCTTAAATAAGAATTGTTGGTTTTAACGAACAAGAATGGCAAAGACCTGCAGACAGGATTGGACCTGGTCGAGTATGTCAGAGACAAGGCTCAACAAAAGATTAATGAACATAAAAAAATGGTGACCAAATTCTACAACCTAAGGGTGAAAGGAAGAGCCTTCAGGCAGGTGACTTAGTGCTCCGAAGAATGGAAGTATCAAATCCAAGAGCTGCTGCTGACAAGTTAACTCCTAACTGGGAAGGGCCATACCAAGTCAAGAAGGTACTGAGACCAGGATTAGACCAGCTCCAGACCTTAGAAGGTCAAGAGGTACCAAGGTCATGACATGCAAGCAACCTTAAGATTTATTATCAATAAATTTTGATTTTGATTGCTTACGTTGCTAAGGGGTTTCCCTATTTATTCTAGTTAAATGCATATTAGAAACAACATTACTTTTAAGTTTCTTTGTAGTAATAATAAATGAGCAGTAAAAATAATGTAAGTGTTAAAGAAATGTTGATTGTTATAAATCATAACAAGGCTCGACGACCAAAAAAGTCTTACATAATGATAAAATACAAGTAAAAACAAAACAAAAACTAAGGAGTCTGCTGCCCCTGATCATTATGATGGGGGGCTTCCCCTTCCTCTTCTTCGTCGTCCTCTCTATCGGTGACCTCCAAGTGAATCTGCTCAAAAGGGATCCCGAGCCTTTCTGTGTGCCGACGGAGAGCCAATAATAATTTCTTTTCTCCCTCCTCTATTATAATCTCGCGGTCTACATCCGAATATAGGGAAAACACCTTTTCAGTGCAAAGGTGGTAGCCGCCCAGCATTGTCTTGTACTCAGAGTCAAGATAGGCTTCCTCAACATCTGTCTAAAATTGAGTAGAGCCCTTGTATTTCTCTACAGCATTAACATGGGCCCTCTCAAGGTCGTTTTTCAGCCCACGAACTTGGGAGTCGAGGAAGAGAGTCTTAACAATAAGAGTGTCGTTAAGTTCTTTAGACTTCTCGATCTCTTTCTCTAAATCCTTATTAGCAGTAGGAGCATGCCTCATCTTGAGCAATCCTTACTTGGCGTTCCCTCTCAGCTAGGTCATTTTCTAGTTTACCAAGCTTCTCCTACTGCTTTTTAGCATGAGTAGTAAGCTCAACAGTGTACACATGATGTTGTCATCCGAAACAAGAACTTGAAAAGTTAGTGTTAGTTAAACTAATGAAAGACCAAGATCTAAAGGGAAAGTACTTACTATAACATATGTGAGCAAAGTTAGAGACAAGGGTTGGAAGGGAAGTTTCCTTCGAGATCTCCTTGTCCACCGGGGGCACAGATCCCATAAGAAATTCCTTGGTGGGACCATGTTTCCCAAGGATAGTTTCACCCCCGAGTAAGGGGCCATCCCAGCAGAAAGGGATCTTGGGGATTGGTGAAAATGGGGACCTCCCTCCTGTGACTGGTTGCAGCTCCCTTGTGCTTCTTAGGAAGAGGCAGAAGATCGTCTGTGGGCTCAGAGGTGTGAGAAGGAGCAGTCACCGTCTCCATATCAACATTGATGGGCTCAAAGGGAGGAATCGTACTCCCTTGTTGATCAGAAGAGGGGAATTCCTCACCTATGTGCCTCTTATGAGCAGATTTCCTGCTTTTTACCTTCCTAGAAGGCACAACCTTGGCTCGCTCCAAACCTGAGAAAAATAAAAGGATTAGTTAAGTAGAAGCATGAAGTACGCAATGGTAACATCAAGTCAAGAATGAGAAACTACTTTAGCCTTTTGTAGGGTTGAGACCCCATCTAATGAGGTTCTTCCCCAAGAGGAGATCCTGCACATTATCCTCGTCGGCCCCGTCCGTCGCCAACTCTTTGGCAGTTTCTTTTTCAACATCCAAAACTGCCCAACTCACCTTAGCACTATGTAAAATGTTCCATTTTGGGGGGAGAATATCACTCAAATTTCCCCCTTTCCAGTGAAGATAGTAAAATTTGCTTTTCCAGTTAGGGACAAAATCTTTTAAAGTCGAGGTATCATAAAGCTTAGAGACTAAGTTGCAGTGTTGAACATACACCCAACCAACGTGTCTCAATTGAAACATATACCTGAAGACCCAAACTGATGGGGTTATATTTCTTTGAACGCACCTAAGCAGAAAGACGTAGACTACTTGTCATCCATTCGGGGTAACTTGGCTTAGGTGAATAGGGTAGCTCCTAAGTAGCCAAGGAATAAACTCATGAAAAGGGAACCGTAGCCCGACCTCCATGCTATCATAAAAAATGCACAAGTTTGTGCCTACATTACAGGCCCTATCAGCCTCAATTGCTGATCTAAGGGAATATGAGACATATATACAGTGTCGAAAGGCATATTTGTGGAGTTTTGATTCTGAAATAATGGAAGAAATATTTTTATAAGCATCAAAGTTATGGTTGCTTGGAATCTCATCTCTAGTTGTGTCAGCCACGTCATGGGGCGTACCTATGATGTTGAGCATCGATAACATGGTCGATGCCAAGCTCACTAGGCCTAGGAGGTGTAGACTAGGTATTGTCCCCCTCTGGATTTGAAGATGGGCCTTCTAAGACCCAAGTTGGATGAATTGTGTCTAAAGGGGGAATAAAAGGAATATCAGAAGCAGAAATTGGAGAATAAACAGATTTGGTGAAATTACCTGAATCCATGTTGATTGAAAAAAGGTAGGGGATGATGAACTCGATGAATATAGTGAAGAATACGAAGAACACTTCATGAATGTGGTAGCAAAGGCTCGCCGGAAATCGCCTTGCGGTGGTGAATAATCATCGAAAATGGCCAAAAAGAGGAGAGTAAGTAGTAACTTATGATAAGAATAATTTTCAAAGTTAAAAGCGAAAAATACTCACCCTTGAGTGAAATATATAGCCACACAGGAAAATTTGACCGTTGGAGTCCTGTTTAATCCAATGGACAAGATCATTCGACCGTTGGCATTCAAAAAGTCCCAAGATAGGCCATGAAAAAGAAAAACCCATCTAACGAACATATATGTTGATTATATTGGCTTGGACTTTAGGAGCCCAACCCACCTATAGGACATCCCTTTGAAAGCTATGTATTTTATTACTCGCTAGATCAGATAAGTTAACGGTGTAAAAACTAACGATGTAATTGCCAATTTTCTCCACTAAATCTGTTAAGTTAACGGGGTAAAAACTAGCGATGTGATCGTTAATTTGTTCTGCTAAATCAGAAAAGTTAACGGGGTAAAAAGTAGTGATATGATTGCCAGTTTGCCCCACTAATCCATGGAAGTTGCCAAGGTAAAAGCTAGTGAACCAATCGCTTGCTGCTCCGGTAATTTCATAAATTAGCGGGGTAAGTTTTACCGGGGAGCTGCATGATTGACCCGTTAATTTTGGAGTATCCTAAAGTTAACGGGGAAGGTAAGTCCCCGCCAAAAAAAAAAAAAAAAAGGGAACACTTGTTTAAAATCTAGTAATTTTTGATTTCAAAAGATTGATAAACAAAAATTAGGAGGCAAGTGATATGGGTAAAAAAAATAACGTTAAGTGTAATAAATGCTACACAAGTATTAATGGACCATTGTAATGGCACCCAAGAGGTCCATAATGACTAGTAGGTCTACATTCAATGAACCTAAGATATGACATAGATAATAAATGGATAAAGATCCCTTTTGGAGTTTTTATCAAAAGGATGGTAGAAATAGGGGTGGAAACCTCTTAAACCACCATAATCGTAATCCAAGAAGGACTTGATATTATAATCCAAGTAGGACTTGATATTGTAATCCAAGAAGGACTCTGCTAATCCAGATATGTATAAATACATGTTAGACAAGACATTACCAGGTACGTTGTGATTTACATACAATATTTACTTATCACCACTAAAGCTTTGGCTAACAAACACACCCGAATGTCTTCCAAAAGGCTGAAACCCGCGGTTCTTGGAAGATTTTCTCTTGCAGGTAGAGAAGGGCATTAAATTCGCAGTCCAAGTTCTTCGACAGTTAGGGTATTCCACAACCCTAACACTAGATATGTAAATTTGATGTATCACAACTCTTCCAAAAAAAATAATTGTATTCCGCTACTAGAAAGACCAAATAAAATAGAATTGAATAATTTTAACGACTTTTGATTTCTATTGTTTGAATATTCACTTATCTTTTCTTCATTTCAAAATTATAAAATTATTAATCTATTTATAATTTAAAATTGGAGTAACATTATTTGACTTTAATATTTTAAAATAAAAAAATGATAATTTACATGAATATATGAATATTATTAGATGTAAATTTATATCACAAATAAAATTATATTTTTACAAATTTATATCATACTTTTATATTTTTATAAATTTATATCACAAATAAAATTATAAAAATTTTGATTTGGTCATTGAGGACTTTGGCTTGCTCAATAAGTATTGGTTACCTTTTTTGTGCATTTAGCGCAAAGTTTTTCACGCCAATCAATATTAGTCTAACTCTAATTGATTATATAATTCGTAGATATTTGTCTGGGTTATATTCTCTGTGGTGGGAAATTACATTGGAAGCAGTGTTGCGGGGATTTTGGTTAGACATCTTCGCCGAAATTGTTTGAATAGAAAAACAAAGATCATAGAGTTTATGTTTAAGTCTGGAATCGTTTGTGATCACGATGATAATAATTAGGGTTGAACCCCTAATAACAAGAAGAGAACACCTAAAAAAGGGCGAGATACCACCGATGGACTATCTTGTGTAAGAATAAATATTTTAAAAGAAAAAGTGGTAAAAGATAGGTTTAAACAATGTTTGTCAACCTAGATTTCACTAGGCTTGAATACGAAGAATTTATGTTATGACAGGTGGTGACAGATCTACGTCAGGACCGCCAGGCTACCACGCCCCTATTGATTTTTTAGATTGTTTATTATAGATGCAGTAATCTACCGATTAGAGATGAAAGAAAAAAAAGGAAAACATAAATCTTCTAATCCCTTTGTAGTCTCGCATAACAATGAACGGAGTCCCAAGTTAATATGCATCTCCCCCAAGTTAAATGAAGTTATTGTTGTCGATTTGGTTTTAATTTATGATACTTGCCATTTAGTGGAATTTTGATTTACGGATCCCCAAATGATAAAATTATGTTAACTTAATTAATACTCTCTATGTTCTAAAATTAAAAAAATGTTTAGATTTTTTTGGTCAAACGATGAGATATTAAACTTCAAAATTTATGTAATCTATAATAGTTTTGGATGCAAATTATCTTGTGATTAAAGGTTTTTATTATAATCCTTAATAACATAATAGTTGTATCAATAATAATCAACTTAATTGGTAGTAATTTAGAATTTAAATTATCGTCGTTTGACTTAAAAAGTTAAAATGTATATTTAATTTTGGAACGGATGTTAGTATGTTATTTGGTATATTTCTCATTTAGTGTAGTTTGTAGTTGAATTTTGTTTTGTTATATGAGATACTCCCTAGTACCTCCGTTTCACAAAAACAATTACACTTGAGTTTTTTAACAGATAGTAATATTATATGTTCAAATGATAAGTTTTTTCTTGATGAAATTTATTATAAATACAATTAATGATAAAATAGAAGATTGTAATAGTTTTAAAAATATTACCTAATAATAATAATAATAATAATAATAATAATAATAATAATAAACTTTGCAAATGTAACTATTGTTGTGAAACAAATTCTCATTTTCAATTTTTTTTTTGTTGAATTGAAGGAGTGTTTGCTATTCATTTGTCTAATTTTGAAGAACTTTCAATGTGAAGAAATATTATCTTATAAAATTTGTCAAGACTTGTTTACACGACGATTGATTTGTGACATATATTGCGAGATATATTCAACACTATTGATAATAAATAATAGTTATCATGCAACTTTTAACATAGGAAAAGATTATCTCATATAGTTAATGAATTTTACAAAAAAAATTGGCCCATCCATTGTTTAAATTAGGGTTGCAAACAATCTGGTTTGTTTGTGAGATCGGCTCGACTCTTTTAAAGCTCGTTTGGTTCTACTCGTTAAAATAAACGAGCCAATTTTGAACATGAAATTGTGTCTGATTAGTTATATGATCTAAGTCGAGCTTTTGTCTTGTTTGGCTCGAGCTCGTTTGAGATCAATTCGACTCGTTTAAATATTACAATTTAAAAAATAATCTATATATCAATCAACCATGACACCATCGTTAATCAAACCAAATACAAAATATTACTTATAATTTAGTTTAGATCCACCATTAGTTCATCGATTTGAATAATGTATCATAATATGCTTTTCTCAATTATAATTTTTATTTACTTTAAATACTTAAGTTTTAACAATACTATTGTGTTAGAATAAAATAAGCTAAAGTGTTTGTAGAAGGGGGGTTGAATACAAACACTACAACTTTTTCGTTCTATTGAGACTTAATAAACACCAACTGGAATAGGTGCAATATTCAAAAAAACTTTACTGAAACTAAAATAAATACACAAAATTCAAGTTAAAATAGTTGTATTATAACTTGGCTTTTGCGAATTTGTATAATCACAAAGTGATTAAACAACTACAAATCTATAAGTGATTACAACTTCTTGTTTCACACACTAGCTACGATTTCTCTCTGAATATTTCTTTTAAAAACTATTACAAAACTTCTCTTTAGTGTATGGAATATTGACAAAGATATTTTTAAGTTTTTATATATCTTGTATTTCTCTGTCTCACATATTTTTTGGTAGCGTGTAACAACTCTTTCATATATATGAGAACAAAGATAGAGTCTATGTGTTTGCCATATTTCTTTTTCAACGTAACCGCAGTATGTCTTGTCATTGTTCTTTCAAAAATACACGTGTTAGACTGCTATTGACTATTGTTACTTCTATTTTTAGTCCCTGTTCTCCATGCATTTCTGGTGTAAATGTTGTTATTGGACCACCATATTTCAAGGAATATCTTCTCAGTTATACCCCTTACTTCTTTGCCAAGTATCAGTGCATATCTTTTAAGCCCTGATGACATGTGGATTAGGTCTTAAATATCCCCTGATGACAAACCCTAATGTTGACTTGATCAGTGCTTTTGGATCCCCTGATGACAAGTCCTGATGTAAACTTGATCAGTGTTTCACTATCCACTGATGTTAATTCTTGATGTAGAATTAGATTAATGCTTCTTGATCCATTGATGTTAAAACTCAATGCTATCCACTGATGTAGTGTTTAAGCTATTCCCTAATGGTATCCCCTGATGGTGTTCCCTAACAATCAAGCTATCCTCTGATGGTATCCCTGATGATCAAGCTATTCCCTGATACCTTTTTGTACACTAACATATTTAATTATTGATACTTTGTTGACTTTTTCAAGGATGTCTGATGTGTGAAAAACTTGAACATTAAGTACAATCAGACATACCCTGACACTAACAAGTCTTTTGGAATATTCGCTGATGACTTGCCTAGTGCAACTAAGGTTATCCTCTGACGGACTTAGATGTCGATCAATGGATGCTTATTTGTGTAAATATACTAAAGCTTATAACTCATATATTGAGTATTTACAAGTGCACATTTATTAAATAATTTTAATATCATCATCAACATCATTATACCTAACATATTGTAAAAGTACAAAATATTAATACAATCAATGATATCAAAATAAAGAATGTAATATATAATATATAATATATTACATATAAATTAATAATATATAATATGTTACATATGTAGTTGAATAATTATACTAAAAAATAATGGATATAACTAATAAGCTAGAAATATGAAGTATAATCTAATTACTTAGAAAATGGATAGTTTTTTAAGTAACAAAATGTTTAACCATAATTATAACTAATAACAAATATGAAGTATAATCCCATTAATGAGTAGATATATTTTTTAACTAAGAAATAGCTTAATCATATTTAATCATGCAAAACCAAAAGAATGAGTTTGTCTTTTTTAAACATATAATAGATTTTTTTTTATAAAAAAAGCTCGCAAACATGATCGGGATCAATTCGGCTTGGATTGGCTCGAATAGACTTATTTATAAATGACACTTAAAAACCGTTAAAGAAACTATCATATTCATACATCACTAGGGTGGAGCCAATAGCTGCTAGGGTAATTATAACGTGCCTAACCCTAGTAGAACTATCCCACAGAATTTCAGATCAGAAAAGAAATAAAAACATCCAAATCATTTTCACAATTATGTTATGGAAAATTACCAACCGGTCTTGTATTTTAGAAAGTATTATCAAGTAATTTGAGTATTTTTGAACTATTCACTGATACCTTATGTTATTATTTACGTTGTAAACATTGCATATAATAACATAAACTTAATGAGAAATGTTGAAAATATGTTATATTATACGATAATATTTTTCATCAAACTACACTTGCATGGAAAAAACCCATTATGTTATATCAGTAATTTTTGACTAGTCAAAACCTTACCATGATCTTTGTTATTTTACAAACTTAAGGAAGAGTTTAGTGGTTTAAAATTTAAATTGCCATTTACAAAGTTGGAAGGTGGTTTTGAAAACAATAAAAGAGTTGGTGGGTTTCTTTTGGCAATTAAGTCCTTCTAATGCAGTAAAACCTACGTTATTGATTTTTTGAATGATCCATAAACATTCTAGTACTACTTATCGGTACTGCATTATCATGATTTTTCACAATAACAAACGGAATTGCTTATATACATTTTTTCACAATAACAAACGGAATTGCTTATATACATACATACATATACATACATACCTACATACATACATACATACATATATATATATATATATATTATAAATATTTTTCATAGATATAGATCTCAAATATTATGTATTGAATATTTATAAAATGTGTACTATATACTCTCTCAATTTCTAAAATAGCTGGTATGTTCAGATATTTTTATAGTCAAAATTATTTTTGACTTTAAAACAACATATATATTTACAGTTTTGCACTTTAAAAATAAAGTTTTAATTAATTGTATGAATTCTTTTGTAATTATAACTTTTTCACCTATATATTATCTCGTAAGAATATTATGGAGAAATAAGGAAATGGAGATCAAAGGGAGTAAAATTGGCCCAATTCAGAATTGGCAAGTCCAATTGTATTCCAATGTCTAAAGTGAAAGTTGTATTCACTAAACCCACCTAAACAACCAGCAAGATAATCCATATGACTGGACAAATATACATTTTTCTTCCCAAGTACAAATATACTTACTGCTATAAAGTACTGTTTTGCATTCAATTAAAAAAATAACTACCTACGTAAATTGTGCACAACACGAGCTAATTTCTGATCGATTATTTCTACTTAAATGTAATTTTAATATATATTTATTTTATTTATATTTTAAAATATTTTCTAGTACATTATTTATTATTATATGATATTATACGATAGTATAATTTATAAAAATATTAATAAGTATGAGAGCAAGTACTCTGAAACATATTTTTATTTAATTTGGAATTTTTTAATTTGTTTTGGTTCTGAATATATATATTTTAAAGTTGTTTTAAGTTGTTACTTTTTTATAATTTGTTTATGAATTTTTTCTGTTTAAAGTTTATTTTTTGTATTTGTCGTACTTTCAATATATATATATATATATATATATATATATATATATATTTAATTTAGACAGATACTTGAAAATTGTGTGAGTTTTTTATTTATATGTTTTTTTCTTTGTCTTCTAATTTGATACTTAATTTGTGTAGTTTATTTTCATTACTAATTTGTATTGTTTAAAATTATATTTAAAAAATTAAAAATTAGACCATTAATATTATATTATTTATATATTAGATCATCCACACATATATTTAATATTTTTTGAATTTTTTTAATAATATTTAACAAAATGTACAACTTCAATTTACTTTGTTTGATTAGATAGTACGGTAATTTTATTTTTTATGATTAATTATATATAAAATTAATTATGTATAAAAATATTTCATGTTAGAAAATTTGTTTAATTTATGTAAGATTTGTGGAGGGTTTTATTGTTAAAATTGTCCTCATTTTGTAACTTTTTTCCTTTGTTAATTATATTAGTTGATTTTTCCATTTTTCTATTTCTTTCCTGTTACTTATAGATTTTTTATTGTAGCAATTTTTTAAAACATTGTTTACAATTAAGGATTTGAAAAATCTACTAATTATCTAGTAATTCTAAAAGATATATATGTAAATTATAAAGTCAATTATTAAAAATTTAAAAACTAATTAAAAGGATACCTTGGTAAACTAAAATTAATTATTTAAATGAAAAATAATTAAATAGATATATATAACTAGATCGAGATAATATATTCGATAAATATACTGAATCAATTTATCGAATTATTAACCAAATAAAAATGTACAAAATATGAACTCTCAAATAATATACTTGATCGATCGATTAATTGATTGCTATAAAGTATAGTTGGAAGGTGATTTAATTACATAATTCAACTGACGTACCAAGAATATGTCTACCATGAAACAAATAACAACACGAGGAATGTTCTTCATCTTGTACTCTTCTAGAAAATTTAAAAAGATTAAATTTTGATCAAGCCGTTTGTGCTGTAACTTTGTATCGTTTGATTAGCATTTTTTTTGAGTGATGATGTTGTCAGATTAAATTTTATGTTGTTCTAGTAGTTGTACTTTTGGAGATACTATTTCGTGATAATTTACAAATTTATTTATTGGAGACAACTTATGATTAAAAGTTGTTTCAATAATCTTTCATTATATTGTGTCGTGAATATATATTAAATATATTATATGATTTACAGTGAGTATATTATTATGTAATATATTTCTACGTAGAAAAGATAAAAAAAATGACTATTGAATTTAGAGGTCGTCTATCCAAATTCCTATAGTTATATAGTCTCAACTTTCTTTAATTTCCCTAATTTATCTTGTATATTTAGTTAATATTTATGATTGTCGAAGACCAAGCATCTATCTGTTGTTTACCCTGATTTTCAGTTATGAATCGTTTTCCTTATTCGTTTATGCATATATTATCTTTGTAGTCTTAAATAAACAAATTAGTCTTCACTTACTTGTGATAATAAATACCAAGTATAAAGGATAATTTGTATAACCAATATAACGAGGAGGTTAAATATTTACACTAATTCTTAATTATATGGATCATTTTTCATATTTACTTAAACATATTATGTTATTAGCCTAAGTAAACAAATGAGTTATCACGCACTTGCTTCGGATAATAGTATGTATAATGGATAGATAATCGATCATTTGCAATATCAATTATATTGATGAATTAACTAAATATTTACACGAGGAAGGAAATATGCAGAACATGGTGTGACATTTTCTTCATAGCTGCTGCTTCACCGTCTCTAGTTTGTCTCTTTTTTTTTTTTTAATTAAACCATTCAGTATCCAATAATCTATTTGCACTCCAATTAATCTGAATTCGAGCTGGATCTAACTCTAGTTTGTCAATCACATGCTCTTTCTTTCTGCCCTTTTTTCCTCGAACCCCAAAGAAAAAAAAAGGAATATCAATGATCACTGGTTCTTTTTTATCAATATTATTCTATATATGTTTGGCATTAATGATTCAATAAATCTTAATACATATTTTAGTTTTTGAATAGAATTTTTTTTAGATGTTATTCTCACATTTCAAGATAAATTCATTTTTTGTTCTCAGTACAACCCTTAGTAAATGCTATCCTTAGAATAATAAATTAAGGGTAATTTTGAAATATTAATGATAAAATTTATAATTTTTTAGTATTTTAATCATTTCCTTACTATGTGTGAAAAAATCTTAAACATCATGCAATAAAAAAAAGGAGAGAGTACAACCCTTAACATTAAAATATAACAGATTAACAGTTACACATACCTCTAAATTTAAGAATATATATATATATATATATATATATGAAATGATTATATTAAAGAATATGATGAGGTAATTTATCAGTTTTGCTAAAGATAAAAGGAAAACACGAATACTTATGATCCAAGAACAGAAAACATGGCCTTGTCTGTTGGTCTTAGGTTATCGATTATTTCATCTGAAAAATTAAAAAAACTTGAGTTTCAAATCTTGTAAATAAATAAAAAATTCTGTAAAATAGTTAGATGGATAAACTTGTAAGTGTGCCTTAGTTTCGGAAAAAAAAAAGAAGTAAAATGACAAATAAGGTATGTTACGGGAAAACAGGAGGTAAGTTGCGGGAGAAGGAAAAATCAGTAAAACGTGAAAACATGAGGTAAGTTACGGGAGAAAAGGAAATATCAGTAAAATGGCAAATAAGGTAATAATCCAAGAACGGCAATGTCAAAACTCTTAACACCTCAGTGCTTAATCTGTTGATCTCGTTTTTTAGTGATCTTTTCCCGGTAAGCTGGCACTGCCCAGAGAAAATGCCAAAAGGAACCTGGATAATGTTACTATTCTGTTTTGTGTGCAACTAAGTCCACTTCAAGAGGTCTACTGCAAATTACAAATTCTTAGAAAGTAACGAGTGAGTTAACTTGCTAGTTTTTGCAGGAGGTTAAAAAAAAAAAAGAAAACTACGTACGTTTTAATGTTTAAAATTTATATTACATGATGAACTACCAAGTGATACAATTAGTAATTATTTTCTATTATTAATTGGGCAATTGAATGGAAGGTTTGGATTTTTAGATACCCATTACTCCGTGTTCATTGTTTTATAATTTTAGCAAGAATATTTATATTTAGGTTTTAGCTTAATATTTATAAATTTGTAAAATTTAATTTTGATTGATTTTAATTTGAGCAATGAATAATTTTGCAACTAGTATCTTGTAGTATTTTTAATTTTAAAAATTCAGTAGATTCATTTTGCAATTTAAACTTTAAGGTGATAAAAAAATGGAGGGAGGTGAAAAGAATTTGATACAAACTCTAAACACTAACACAAAATAAAGGGACTAATATTGTACTACTAGAATCTGGTAAAATTGTGATTCACAAAACTATCACAAAAAAAGTTGTCACAAAAAAGGTAATCGTCACAAATAAATCATATCAACCAATTTCTATTTAAACTCAAATTCTAATGATCAAAATCATAGCCCCAGTTAATTATGGTGGAGTTGGTGAGTTTAAGTTATAAAAACGAACTTAATTAATTACGGTCACAATCTGTTAATCAAATTGATTATCAAGATGACATTTTGGGGGGTTGCTAATTAGTTTTAATATATGTTCATCTTCTGCCTCATGACTTTTTTATTAATTGTTTCTATTAAAACAACTAAATACTTAAAGAATATATGGTAACTCTGAAGAGAATAGAACATCAGATGAAGCATATCAGGAAGAAGCTTATAGCCCATTCCGAAATTTTGATGTCATGAGATATATGCTAGCTGTTGTTCAATAAAAGATGAGGGTTCGAATTCCATGTCTTGATTGACTTAAAAATAAGTTGATTAACTGATTAAATAGAATCTTGTTCTAAATTTGCATATAGGATGGTTATAATTGTCATAAAAGAGTGCATTTGTGTGATGGTTGTAATCATCGCGGAAAGAATGAGCTAATATAAATTTAATTAGTTTGGGATTGTCAAAAAATTATCTTAGAATAATTAAACTTGTCAAAATCAAGGACATTTTATGATTAAAACATTTACCGAGTACTATTATTTCTGTGATTTTGGGGGATGCCAATTATTCCATCGAAATTTTATACAGTTTTATTTTAATATAATACTATTGTAAATTTTATAATATCATTTTTGACTTGGATTTGTAAAAATATAAAATTATAAATATTTATAATTAAGAGTGTTCTTTATGTGTTTCATGATATTCCATTTCAAAGTAATTAAAAATAGAAATTTTACTTCAGTTTTAAATTATAAAATTTTATAAATTTATTTTATGCGAAATGATACGTAACTATCATTTTGTCATTTTAGGGCGAAGGGAAGAAACTCATTTTGTCGTCGTTATCTTCTTTACTTTTAATAGCTACCTGCAGCTTCACAGCTGAAGTCGTAAGATTTATTGTACATTCGTGATATATAACTTGGCCATGTCTATTCTTTATCTTTACATATAAAGTGACAATGTTGAATTTATACCGGACCAACTGGCATGAATGCATGTCATGAGAGGAATGGTGAAGAAGTTCTTTATTTGATTGCTACTTGGTACACATACAAACTTTTATGATATTCGCAAAGAGAACTGAATCAATTGATATTTCTCTATAAAAATGTGATGTTATAATATTTAGGTCTAACATATTACGCATTAAGCATTTCTAAAGTGTGGGCTACATATTATAAGCCGTTTTTCTTAAAATATTTTTTGGGTATTGTTTTGTTGTTTTAAAAGTAGTTTTTTTCTTCGCAAATTTAGTATAGTTTTATAGAACAGACGCAAGTTCTTATATACGGAGCATATTTTATCTTTCTATAGAAGCCCAATAAATTACGCATCAGGTGTGGATATAATAACATCAAAGATATATTTGTCGTTTATGACCATCCATTATAAAAACAAATCATATTTGAGAATAAGATTTATTAAGAAAAAAGAGTTAACATTTGCATAATGTTTTTCTTATTTTAAAAAAATTGTCATTACCTACTATCTTTTTATCTAATCTTTAATCAAACATTCATGACAAAGTTGGTGGGAAAAACATATTAATTGTATATGTAATTTTTGGTAAAACACGCAATATATATTGCGTGTCCAGCTCAAGTTATGTCCAGCTTAAGGCCTAAACATGGCAGACTTGTATAAGTGCCAAAACTTTCTTATTTCTCACAAACTTGTTTCGTGTGGATCATTTGAGGTGTGTATGAACCTTCTGGAAACAACATATATATTGTGCATGTACATAAATATGCAATGAGGGTTGCTTTTGGTTTTCTGTTTTTGGGGTTACAATGAGGGTGAATTGCTTTACGATCGCCATTGACATAAACAAGCTTGACTCGGCAAAACAATACTTTCAAGCATAAATTCATTTGGAAGATAACAAATTCTGCCTAGCAGCTAGGCGGCTGGCATGGGTTGCCTATGCAGTAACTAAAATGGGGGAAAAAGATCGATCAACTAGCGCCTATCCGACGTACAATTAAGCTGAAAATTTCAAATAAATTGCGACGTACTAATTAATCAGTCATCCATTTGATAATATTGCTCAAATTCTTGTAAGAGCAGCCATCTTGTTGGAGAGTATTCAAGACCTTCTGTTTAAGATCCATGGCCCTCGCTTTAAACTTTTTGTCATCAAGAAGCTGGTTCACCTTATTCTTGATTTCCTCTTTCCTAATAATGCCATTTTCATCTCGTTCAAACCCCAAACCATTGTTCCAAACATCACAGATGTAGCTCTGGTTAAAGAATTGGTCAGCAAGTAAGGCCAGCACAAAATAGGCAATCCATTGCTCACCCCTTCTATAGTAGAATTCCAACCACAGTGGCTTACAAAGCATGCCACAGAAGTATGGCTCAGAACTTTCTCTTGGGGTGCCCACCCCACCATTTTGCCGCGACTGCCTATTCGCTCTTCAAATCCTTCCGGGTAAGCTACATTCGTTCCATCAGTCATATCTGGACGGACAACCCAAAGGAATGGCTTGCTCGTTAGCTCAAGGCCTAGTGCCAATTCTTGGAATTGAGTCGGATCGAAAACTGTGAAGCTCCCAAATGCAACATAGATGACCGAACAGGCTGGCCGTTGAGAGAAGCCATTAATGTTGACGTCCGTATAAACTCTTGAGAGAAAAGGTCTTCTATTGTCTCTTTCAATAATTAAGATGAAATAATATTTGGGTGTAAAAAAAATATGAGACGACATCAGGAACCAACTCTACCTCTATATTTATAATAGTCTTAAGGGTTACAATTGTTCATCAAAATATATAATTCTAAGGCTCATTATAAAATATAATAATTGATTATTAATTATTAACTTATGGACCTAATATTACTAACCCATAAATTATTTATAAATTAATGTTATAAATAAACAAACCCAGTAAATAATAGTATATGCCATATAATTTAGATTATATAAAATAATGTATCGGTGTTTACAACATTTTCTTCCCTCATACTACTTAATTTGTTAAAGACGTTTTGCCATGCAGCCGGTATGAAAGTCTTCATACTGTACCACCTACCGGTCTTTCATTTCTTATCCTTTCATTAAATATAGTAATCTCTCACCCACCTTTATTAGGCTCAAAACTTGTTCATGTAATTTTAGCAAAATTCTTTTTACATTGTTTTCTTTCTCATATCCGCAATCATTCACACCAAACAAACAAAAGTTATTACACACACCTAGTTGTCCTCATTAATCATCTGCTCTTCTTACAATTTAAAATGTCGCGTTTATAATACAAAGTATTTTATAATATGGAAGGACAGGCGAGGACTTGCAACTTGAAATAGAAAATCTTTTCTGTCAAGCATCGTCTTATGATATAATACAAAATCTCGCTATAATCACATCTTAGTGGATTTTGGAGAAAAGTACAAACCAGAGAATGCAATCTACTTGTATACAATATTGACACAGTGAGTGATGGAGAAAATATGCACATTGGATTACACAGTAAAAATGAAATACATATTATCCCCTCAAATCTTGAGGCATTGATTTTTGATAAGGATATGTCAACTGTTCTGAATATATAGAATTGTGCTCAATATTTAGTGCACATAGCTTGCTCCAGACTCGGCACCACTCAAGATCATTTGGGTGCTCATTAAGTTGAACTTCTCCACAACTCATTATTGTCCAACTTAATTGGTAGTTCTTGTTGCTAACGCTATATGTTCTCGCCAAATTATCACGATATATATCTAGCTAGGATTTATATGTATAGTATGAGTGTACTTTTATCGGGGGTATACAATATTGACATGGTGAGTGATGGAGAAAATAGGCACATTGGATTACACAGTGAAAATGAAATACATATTACCCATCAAATCTTGAGGCATTAATTATGATAAAGATATTGTAGACACCCGAAAATTTCAAAACCCTAGGGTGGCAAATCAATTTTTATACCGTAGGGCTGCCCTTTTATCATTTAATACTTAAATAACAGTAGGGTAGATCAAGATATTTATGGAACACGTAAACTAGGGCTTTACAATAAAATTGAGCAAAATTATGACAAAAGGGAAAGTTTAGTAATTTTCTCATGTATTTGCGAGCATCTTCTATTTTTAATTTCATCATTATTAATTTTCTAAATCATCTCGCATTTAGTAGATGCTGTTTTGTTAGGCATTTTATTAGATCTAATTTGCAATTATAGGAAAATATAAAAATACAAAAACATTACGTCTTGCATGCATTCATAGCAACTATAGTATTTTAAGTAATCTGTTATTTGATTCCTCTAGTATTTAATAATTTGAAGTGCAGGTTCAATGAGCCATTAGTCGATAAAGATGTTTACTGCAATGGATAATCAGCCTTTCATATGTAGAGCAATGTTGTAGAGTGTGTACATTACATCAAAAGACAACTCTATAATGCTACAATTGAGGAAGCTATAGTATAATTGTTCATCAGATAAGAGTCACCTTTTGAAGAACAAACCAATAACCAGATGACAAACAACCAAGGTACTTGCAACAACAGATAAACTCTTCAACGAAAGATAACCTTGAAATGCTTGCAGTTGCCAAACAAACAGTCATCATGGAGAGGAAAATCTTCAACAGTTGATATAAAAACTGCATAGCAGTTCATCAGCAGCTGATAAGGCTCTGCACTATAAAACTTCTCATCGGTTGGTAAATCTTCATTCAAGGGATAACTCAGCATCAGGACACAATGCTTGCAATTACACATCAAAAGGAACATCTCAGTGAAAAATAAGACTCTACAACATATGGATTGCAATTGTCGGCAGTAGCACATCAGTGGATAAAATGTAGCGATCCATCTATTGATAATCCATTGAAAACTATGCATCAGTCAATGAACCACTTGCAATCACTCATAATGAACACATCTTCCCCAACAGATAATTCTTAATGAAAGGAAAATTCTGAAATTTGCAGAATTTGCCCATCAGCAGATAAAGATCAATTATACTCCATCAGGGGATGCTTTTCAGCGGATATTCCAGAGTAACCCATCAGGGGTTAATTTCAAAATCCTTCGTCAGGGGATATTTCAAATAACCTGTCGGTGGATAAATTCTAAGCCATCGGAGGATAATCTCAAAAGGTCTATCAGGGGATATTTCAAATATCCCATCAGGGGATAAATTTTATAGACCAATAGTGGATACTTCAAGAGGCCATCAGCGGATAATTCAAATGGCTCATCAGGGGGTATTTCAAATATTCCATCAATGCATAAAATTAATAGACTAGCAGAGGATATTCTAAGTAACCTATCAGCTGATAATCAAATTATTCATCAGTGGATATTTAGAAAATCCATCGGGGGATAATTCAAATCTTTCATCAGCAGATAAATTTCGTTATAGCAAAAACTGCACATGGAGGAAAATTACACAATCAAATCTGAAATTGGAAATTTGCAGCCATATAATTTGAATTTGAAAGTGAAGGTTTCACACCTAGCTTGCATAAACACAATCAGGGGAGTCTGAAATTGGAATGACTTGCACATAACTAGGTAAGCTGCAAGTTTGGAAATATTTGTTTCCAAATTGCATACTACAAGTTCTATGCAACCGCCAGAATACAAATGGAAGGATTCTAGAATGCTACACCTATCAACACAATGGCAAGTCATCAAATCTGCACTGCTGAATTTCAGGCTGTTGATCTAGGCAACCATCAAGTGCTGAAATTGATTTTGTAATATTTTATTAGTTAATTTCTAGTTTGACTCAATTTTGTAACAACCCTAGGAGCTCTCCTATAAATACCCTAGCATTCTTGCAGAAAGGAGGAATTCATAAGAATCAATACTTGCAAAACCCACACAAATTCATACACTATGCATAGATTGAGCAGTCTGTTTCTTTTCTTTTCGTGTGAAGAAGCAACTCCCAATTCACATCAAATCCCCGCAGACTGTAAAAGAGAGCTCCTCAATTACTGTAATCTTATTTTACAATCAAGGTATATTTTTAATTCAATTACAGTCTTCTTATTGCAGTCCAGTATAGGAGCTTATTTGCTATTTAAATTTTCATATAAACACGGTTGAATATTCAAAACTTTTAAAATTTATTTGCTTTTGTCAATTTCCGTCACAATGTAGACATTCAACTTAAAATCTTTCTTTTAGTTTTATCTTTTATTTCCTTTAAATATAAATTCATTTTCTTTCACTTGAAAATAATTATTTCTAGTATCAAATAAGGGATAGAAAACTGACAACCATGGGTCCCATGGATATGAGGGGGTGCCTAACACCTTCCCCTCACATAATCAAGTCTTGAACCTAATTTTTTGGTTTTGCAGATGACAGAGTCATCAAAAAATCAATAGAGTTTGTTAAGTTTTCAAAATTAAAATTGGATGAGTTGGTACATCCTTTTCTTTAAATTAATATCAATTGGTGGCTCTGATTCGTCGCATAAATCCGGCAAAAACCTATTTCAAAAACCTATATATATATATATATATTTTTTTTTCTCGGGCGCGACAGTTAGCGACTTTGCTGGGGACACTAATAAGAGGGTTTGGGCCATGTGTTCTCTATCCCTTAACTAAGATAATTGTGATTATTTGCCAGTGCAATTGCATGCTTTCATATTTGTTTATCATATGTAATTTTATTTGCTTAAACTGTTTGCATATTTGCTTATTATGAAATCTGTTATTACTGTTGCATTCATGCACGAGTGGAAACGGAGCGTGCGACTTCAACCTTTAAGATTAGAAAGGATGTAGACCTGGGGCCACTTAATGGATAAAGTCCATGTAGTGCGATCAATGGGTAACATCCGCTCAATATTTGGTGTAACCAAGATTGGGAACCTTCATGCCAAACTAAGAATATTAGATCAAGCCGCGAGTGTGTGCATGAATGTATGTGCCCAGAGGTTCAAACTTATTGATTTACAAACCATTGGTGTCTAAGGTGAAGCCATAGTGCTTACCTGGCCAGTGGGGAATAAATCATTGGAGTTAGGCATAACCAAAGGGCTTATATTGTAGTGCAAAATCCATATTAATGTTAATGTCCTGCAGGTTCAATTTTGCTGCATGATCTGCTATATATGTCATTTAATTATCATGTGTGCATCTAGTATAAATTTTCATTGCTAAAGAGAATTTTGTAATGTAAAGCTCCGTCGTGTATTCTGTTTTAACATAGCATAAAAAAAAAAAAAAAGAGAAGTCAGACATCCATGATTCCTTTCTAGCAGCTACCATATGTCACACATCTCAGTCTACTTAAAATTTTCACTAGCTTTTCAATCTGCATTCAAGCTTAATGACAAACGGTTAATTATTTTATAAGTAGCTAGTTGGATAAAACTCGGCTGATAATGTTCATCAGTGGATAAATGCCACTGATGAACATTCTTTCCAAAGGAGGATAAAAATCAGAATGAAACAGAACGCTGCTCTGCATCTTTTTTCAAAGAGAGGAAGTGTCATCCCTTGCTCATAACTATTTGTTTAAATGTCACAAGAGTCTAGGATGAATGTTTTTCTTCTCTGCATGCACAATTGGGAAAAATATCAAGAATTATGTGTAAAATACCGCTCATATGCACACTGCATAAACTTGGTTGTTACTGATTTGTTTTCAGTTACCTTTAAAATATCATGATCATATCATTCTGCAAATCTTGACAATAATATTGCCCTTTTCTTATCTTTCTATTACATTTACTAACCTCTGCTTTCCTCTAATGTTTTTTTCTTTGTTATACTAACCCCATTTTACACTCATTGATCATGCATCCATCATTTAGTAGTTGCATATTTTCATTTAATTTGTGAGTAAGTTTGCCAAATTTTGTCTACTAAGATGATGAAACATGTGTTGGATTTCTCTGAAACCATGGTTCTATTAATGGATTTTGGAGAAAAGTACAAACCAGAGAATGCAATCTACTTCGTATACAATACTGACATGGTGAGTGATGGAGAAAATATGCACATTGGATTACACAGTGAAAATGAAATACATGTTACCCCTCAAATCTTGAGGCATTGATTATGATAAGGATATGTCAACTGTTCTGAATATATAGAATTGTGCTCAAAATTTAATGCACGTAGCTTGCTCCAGACTCGGCACCACTCAAGATCATTTCGGTGCTCATTAAGTTGAACTTGTCCACACCTCATTATTGTCCAACTTAATTGGTAGTTCTTGTTGCTAACGCTATATGTTCTCGCCAAATTATCACGATATATATCTAGCTAGGATTTATATGTGTGAGTGTACTTTTATCGGGGTTCAAGAACTGAACAATGCCTCAGAAATTTTTTCCCAAAGAAAGGTATATAGATATGAAATAAGTGAAAAATATAGACAATTGAAGGAAAATAACATAGTATAATAACTCAATTATCAATTAAGTGATTACAAATCTCCTTAATTTTCCTTTTGTACGTTTTTTGTAAGTTGTGCAGCTTAATTTGTGACTTGAACATGTCGATCACATGTGCTTTGAAAGCAAGGGTTGGTTAGTTATTGTTGAGCTGCTGGAGAAATGTACAGGTAAAAATAATAAATGTGATTGAATGCAGTGGCCCACACATGTACAGGCGGAAGTGCAGCTCCACCCCAGTGAATTATAATTAATCTTTTTTAAAATAAATTAATTATAAAACAATAAGGAAATAAAATAGGTAAATAAATATTTTCACGGAAACATATTAAAGAGGGAAAATAAGCACTTGGTCACTATGGTATAAGAGGAATTTTTTTTTGATTGGCGATGTTAATTAGGTTTTTGTGATCAGATTTATAAAATAATTATGAGAAATCTCTACAGGTATAAAATAAATGTGTAAGATCACTAGTGTTAGTAGTGACTTTGCAATAATAAAATAAATTGAGAAAATTAAGAAAAGATGAGGTGTTCTCATAAAATAAGATGTGAAGTAGAGCAGACCAAGAATCAGCGGTTTTTATTAATTAAACCAATCATGTGATTGGGTTAGAATGCTAGATAAGGTAGAATTTTGAGTTTCTATATTATCAAATCAATACGAATTTGACTATTCTTTCATTATCTCCTTCCTCTAATTTTTTTTTAATGAATTTTATAATTTTAAATATAATTATTTTACATAATTTTAATCGTATATATAGATACAACATAAAAAAAATATTAAGGTATACTAAGTTTTATACAATATATCAGTATAAAACATTAATCTTAATAGTTAAAAATTAATGTAATTTAAATATTAATCCTTAAGTGCCTTTTGAAGTCTTATATATGAAGAAAGATTGAGAATTTGTACAGCAGAGTCAGGGATGTATTTGGGAACCCTTCTTTTGGCGACAACAATGGGAGTCGCAACAAGAGCATGAATAGGAGTAGGAGCAGGAGACAATACTTGATCTCTCTCCCCTTTTTTGATATCATCTGTCATGAGAGGAAGTAAATCAATGAGCTTGTTGAGAGTTAACAAGATCTAATCTTGCTTACGCTCCATTTTGTTGATCCGATCTTCAAGATCAGAAGTAGCAGAAGGAGCCTTGGAACTCTGCGCAGATTTAGCAGGGTGAGTTGAGACTTGCTAAGACTTTATCCATTTTGGAGTCAAGTTCAGCAAGCCTTTTTTTTGTTGACTTTGAGTGCCAGTGTGCTAACTTTATAGGCTTAGAGGCAGTAGAAGGAGACTTGGAAGGATATGAGTCTTCAAGCCTGACTGGGACAATGGATTTGGAGCGAATGTAAACTTTGTGACGTGCACAAAAAAAATCTTCTATGGAGGGATCAGTAGGATGAACATAATTTTCAGTAGCAGGAAGGTTGGCAATAGGGATCACAGGTAATCTATGTTGGTGCATGTCAATGCGAAACCTACTGGCTAGGGCCTTCGTGAATTTGTTCAACAAAGTATGCCTTGGGATCTAGGTCAGCTTGTTCTGCATATTCGATCAGCAAGGCTCTAATGAGTTCTTCATATTTTTGTTTCATTCTTCTTTTACCAGGAACCTCATCAGAGCTGTTGTTAGAGTCACTCCTGCTAGACTTTGTAGTTTTCTTGGCTTTGCCCTTCCCCTTTACAGCAATGTGTTTTCTTTTTGATTGAACATCTCTAATAACAAAAGGAGGCAGGACAAGTCGTCGAGCAACAAGAGGTTTGTAGTGGTAGTTGTGACCTCTGTTGATTGATCATTGTAGAAGTCTTCCTCTGTGATTGGCTATGGTTTGATCAATTCAACAAGACGTATGTTTGTATGTTGCTATTCGCCAGCGATTTCGATGTCAGCAGCATCGTCCTTAGCTTCTGGGCCAGTGACACTATTAGGTGTGTCAGCAAGTTGTAGAACCTCAATGATGCTGAATAATTTAGTGAGTGTGGCAACATCACTTATTGATGGTAGTTCAGCGGTAGGGGGGTTGGTTGATCAGCAGCAATGATCTCCCCAGTGACAACATCAATTTCTTTAAAAAGTTCATCTGATGAACTCTTCTGAGTGGCAACAACGACCACTGGTGACTTGTCAGTAGGTTTATAGTCATCAAATTCCCTAAAAAGTTCATCCTTTGCTGATATAGTAATGATGGGGACAACAAAGAGAATATTCTGCTAGTCTTGTTCTTGCTCATCATCAGTAGGAGGCTCAACATCCAAACCTCTTTCAGCAATGGCCTTGGCAACAGCGTCTTCATCGTATAATTCCATAAAGAAATCATACATTTCCCATTCCTCAAAGTCAAGGGTGGCTGGATCAAAGTTAAGATCAGCCGCAACAGCCTTAGTTTTCCTTTTAGGCCGCTGAATTTGAGCAGCAACATATCTCTTCCGGCTAGGTTTGATCTGGACAACAGGAATTGTTGCAGCTGATGGTTGTTCCTCAGTAAGATGTTGAACATCAACAAAGTCTTCAGCATAGTCTGCTGACTTCATTGTCCTCCTTTGAGTAGTAGCTTTCGCTAGGGTAGCAAGGTAGCATTCGTAATTTTCTCAGAATGGAGGGGGTGATTATTTTGCTCTTAGGTAGCTTCTTGGATCTGGTCCTTGCTGGGAAGTGATCTCCAAAGATTCCCTTGAGCAACAGGGATAGAGTTCTCTAGTGTCTGATCTTTGTTTTCTTCTTGCCGGGGAAGAATTCTTTGAGAAGATCGAAGAAAAAATCTGGGCCCAGTTGATTTCCTGCTTAGATTCGACAGGGATACCATGGAGATGACCCTTGTTGATCCCTCATGTTGTGAAGTGAACTTGCACAACAAGGTCTTATGAAGGATATCCATAAGGAGGTCTCATTTCTTTGAGAAATCCTTCCTCTTCTTGGTGCTGTGATTTCTAACATACCCAAGGTCCGCTAATACAACAGAGACTAGGGTAAAGGGGGGCAGCAAGCCCTGACTTGTCATCTGGAGTACCTCTTTGATTCTTGATGTTGTGATGGAGACTTGCTATCCATTAACTCACCCATTGATATTGTTCTGTCCCACTTGGACACCTTGATAGAATTCCCTTAGTATTTCTTCATAGATAGGGCAGTCAACAGAGATCACATAGCGGATTCTGTTGTTCCTCAACAACAATATGACATCACGAGTATCAGCATCTTGTTGATCATCAATAAAGGAGTCTAGGTCAATAATCGACTCAGACTCAATTTTGTCTAGCCAGTTTGTCATCCTGCTGTGTATACTCGAAAAAAGTGGTGGTTTTAGGATTGAAAGGCGGTAATTTCAACAGAAGTTTAGAGAGAGAAAGTTTTTGTTTTAGAGAGAGTTGAGAGAGATAGAAGGTTAAAGAAAATGAGAGGGGTGAAAGACTTTATATAGGGGGTGAAAAGAAGTTGAAGAGATTTAGAACAGTTACTGAGTTGAGTAGTAGAGGAGTTAGTGGGAGAGGAATACGTGGGTAATGGTGAGAATTAATTACCGAAAAGACAACAGTCGTAAATAGAAATGGGGCAGAGTGACATTAAATGTGGAGAGAGAAAATAAATGGCTAAAGTAATGATGGGCTATTTTTACGGTAGTAAAAGTGGAAATGACTATAAAAAAAATGATAAGTCATTGAGATATAAGCAGGATGTTATTGCAAGTCTTTGCTGGTGATAAAAATTGATGGGATACATCAAATAAAATATATTCTACTTATAGACAACAAACAAATATGTCCTTGTTGGTCTTAGTTACCACTAGGAGCCGCAATTGAGCAGAGACTTTGAACTTGTAAGCAGTAAGAACATCTTTTGCTTACTGTTTAAACAAGATCTTTGACATAGTTTCTGAACCGACACTTTTGTCGAGGAGTCTCCACTTTTTGTAAAATTTTCAGCAAGGTCTATCTAGATTAAGACAGCAGCATTGATGAATACTGCTCAATATTAGCAGGCAACCTTTGTCAGGTGCATCTTTGAGGTTTTAGTGGAATGAAGTGAATTGACACAGCAACATTGAAAAAGGCTGCTTAATTATCAACAAGATCTTTTTCTTCACCTAAGTAGAGAGTTTATAGTATTGCTAAGGATGTATGTCCTTGTTTAAGACAGAAGTTAGTATAACAAACTCTTACTCTAAATTTAGTATGCGTAATTCACTTATTAGTTTGTTGAAACGATTTTCATCCAAGGGTTTTGTAAAAATATCCGCTAATTGATTTTCAGTAAGAATATAATTTATCTCCATATTACCTTGTTGTACATGATCTCTAATGAAATGATGTCTTATATTTATCTACTTAGTCCTAGAGTGCAGTACAAGATTATAAGCAATGGCTACAACACTAGTATTATCACAGAATATAGTGATAGACTTGAAATCAATCCCATAGTCAGCAAGTTGATTTTTTCATCCATAGAATTTGTGCAACACAACTTCATGTTGATACAGAATTTTGCTTCTTGCTGAACCATGAGACAAGTTTTCCTCCTAGAAATTGACATGTACCACTTGTGCTTTTTCGATCAATTTTACACCTAGCAAAGTCCGCATCCAAATATCCAACAAGGCCAAAGTTAGAATCTTTTGGATACCATATTCCTAAGTTAGGAGTTGCTCTGAGATATCTGAAAATTCTCTTAACAGAAGTTAAATGTGATTCCTTAGGGTTAGATTGAAAATGTGCACAAATATATGTAGTAAACATAATGTCAGGTCTACTTGTGGTTAAGTAAAGCAAGGATCTGATCATACCTTGATAGCTTGTTATATCTACGGATTTACCTTGCTCATCTTTATTCAACTTTGTTGCTGATGACATGGGAGTTTTTATAGCACTTATTGACTCCAATCCGAACTTCTTAAGCAGGTCTATGGTATACTTGGATTGATTTATGAAAATTTCATCACTATTTTGCTTAATTTGAAGTCCAAGAAATAAATTCAACTCTCCCATCATGCTTATCTCAAATTTGCTTTGCATAAGCTTAGCAAATTCTACACAATATTTCGTCAGCAAAATCAAATATTATATCGTCTTCATAAATTTGTACTAGCAATGTTTCATCCTTATGCTTCTTAATGAATAAAGTAGTATCGACTTTACCTCTACTAAATCCTTCATTAACTAAAAAGGAAGATAGAGTGGAATATCATGCTCGTGGTGCTTGCTTAAGTCCGTATAAAGCTTTGTCAAGCTTATACACATTGGTTTGGTTGGGAATGATTAGCAAAGTCTGGGGGTTGCTCAACGTATACTTCCTCTTGAAGTTGCCCATTCAGAAAGACACTTTTGACATCCATTTTAAACACCTTGAAGTCTTGATAAGCAACATAAGCAAGAAAAATTCTTATGGCTTTGAGTCTTACTACTGAAGCAAAGGTTTCATCATAGTCAATCCCTTCCTCCTGTGAGTAGCCCTTAGCCACAATTCTTGCTTTGTTCCTTGTGATGATTCCATCTTTATCCATCTTGTTCCAAAATACTCAGTTGGTGCCTATTACTGTATGATTTCTTGGCCTAGGAACTAGATTCTAAACTTTGTTCCTGCCAAATTGGTTTAGCTCTTCTTGTATAGCAAGGATCCAATCAGCATCAACAAGAGCATCCTCAATTTTCTTTGGTTCCATTTGAGATAGGAAACTTAGAAAACTATTTTCATTTTAAGTAGATCTTCTAGTCCTTACTGAACTTGTGCGATTGCCAATTACGAAATCTTCTAAGTGAGACTTGGTCCACTTCATTCTTTTTGGTAGATCCATTCGAGTGTCTTGCTGTTTGAGTTCCTTCAAGTTAGTTTCATCTTCTACTTCATTAGGGGTGCTTTCTATTGGAATATTGTCTTCTGAAGGTTCTTCAACAGGATCTTCCTTAGTTTCTGCAATTTGTTGACTTTCATCATGTTCTTGCTCAGCTATAAGAAGGAGTGAACTACTTGGTTTCTCATTGTTAGATTCATCAAATACTACATTGATAGATTCTTCACCTATTAGAATTCTTTTATTGAAAATATAAAAAGGCTTGCTATGAGTGGAATACCCTATGAAAATACCTTCAACGGATTTTTCTTGAAATTTAGTGAAGTACTCCTTACCATTGATATGGACATAGCAGGGACATCCAAAGATATGAAAATAGCTGATGTTGGGTTTTCTTCATTTCCATAGCTCGTATGGAGTCTTGCTTAGAATTGGATGTATGAGAGAACGATTTTGAGTATAATAGATAGTATTCACTGCTTCTGTCCAGAAATACTCAGGGAATCTAGCATCAACAAGCATTGTTCTTCCTGCTTCTTCCAAGGTTTTGTTCTTCCTTTCAACCATTCCATTTTGCTATGGAGTTCTTAGTGCTGAGAAACTGAGTTATTTCTTGCTTAACACAGAACTCAGTAAAACCTCCAAAGTCAAATTCTTTTCTGCGGTCACTCCTCACTGACATGATTCTGAGTTCCTTCTCATTTTGCACTTGTATGCTGAACTTCTAAAACTCTGTTAGTGCATCATTCTTGTGAGCAAGAAATAATTTCCATGTATACCTTGTGAAATGATCCACAACAGTGAATCCATATTTCATTCCACCAAGACTAGTTGATATAGGGCCAAACAAATCAAGATGTAATAGTTAGAAAGGCATAGAGTTTGATTTTTCAAGTTTGCTTAAGAAAGATTATTTTGTTTGCTTTTGGCAAGTTCTACATGGTTTTTCTTTTTCAAAGGAAAATCTAGGTAAACATTTTACTTGTTCTTTAGTAAGGAGTTTTGAAATCGTTTTAAAATTTAAGTGTGAAAGTCTCTTATGTCATAACCAACTAGCATTTGCTGAAGTTTTAGCAAGAAAGCAAGTTGTTTCAACAAAACTTAGCTTAGCCAAATCGACTACATAAACATTACCATTTCTTGAGCCAGAAAACTTCAGAGAATTTGTTTGAAGATCTCTCACTTGACATTGATTGTCTAAAAACGTAACCTTATGCCCTTTGTCACACAACTGACTTATGCTAAGCAAGTTGTGCTTGAGACCTTCCACATAAGCAACCTTGTTGAAGAAGACTATTTCATTTCCTACTGAACCATATCCCTTTATTTTTCCAGAACTATTATCTCCAAAAATTACTTGAGGTCCATCTTTCTCCTTAAAATTGGTGAGTAAGGCTTTGTCTCATGTCATATGTTTTGAACATTCACTGTCCAAGTACAAAATTTGTTCCTTGCTCGCAACCTACAATTCATAAGTAGAGTCACTTTGGTACCTAGCAAGACTTGGGTCCAGTAAAGTTAGTACCCTTGAGGACCCATACTTGTCTCGTTTTTGGTCTTTAAGACCCAACAGTATAGTAAGGAACCACAAGGCAAAGAGAAACAATGTGACCAATCCTATGGTAGCAATAACATCTCAAATGCAGCATGTTGTGTTGTGTGTGTTGCTTACCTCTTCTCTTTGGTTGAGGTGGTTTCCAGTGTTTGCTCCTAACCCAACCTTTACTAAATTTCAAATTCCTTGCATTGTTGTAACGATGAACAGGGAGAACATGGTTTTTGCTAAACTTTCCACCTTTGGTTCATTTAGCACCATCTTCCTGCTTATGGTTACGATCAATAAGGAATTTTTGCTCTAGCAAGGTATCATTTGTGTTACTCTTGGTTTTAGCAGGAGGTTCACACTCTACTTAATGAATGGAGATTGTTCTGTCGATAGATTCAACTTCACTTTCTCCACTTTCTTCAGCAGAACTTCGCAAGTTCCGGATCCGATTCCTCCTCGATCTAGCAAGCTTCTTTGATTTTTCAGCAAAGCATAAGTATTAGAGGATGATTTGTTCCATGTGGAGATTTTTGCTATTAATTCCTCAACTTGGGAGGTTAACTTAGACTCTCTCTCTTGAGAGTCTCTGAGATGTTGTCTAAGCAGGCTCCTTTCATCATTAGCCGCAACTAACTCCAAATTTTCAGCTCACACTTTTTCAAGTGTAAGCAGCATTTCAGAATTTTTACTCCTTAGTTGATTGGACTCTACTGAAACAGTTCTCAGCAATCTTCTATAATGATGCCACTGAGATGCAACATCCTTAAGGAAGGAGCGCAACTCAGTTTCAATAATGTCAGTAGAGTTGAAATCAAATACCTTAGTAAAATCTACTTCCTTGTTGGCTTTCGATTCCTCAGCCATTAAGAAAAGGTTGGCAATTTCTGGTCCAGAATTTTCTGAGTCACTTTCACTGTCCCTCCAAGGTTTTTCAGCAAAGAGTCCCTTTTTCTTTTAGGAGGAGTTGTTCTTTTGCTGGTATTTTTTATAATACTCTTTTCCCTTGCTCTTATCATTAACAGGAAATTTATTCTCCTCTCTTGCTGTGCTTCGGCAATTAGCAACATAGTGTTCTGGTTTCTTGCAATTGTAGCAGAGGTCTTTTGATGAGTCTCTCTTGCTGCTACTTCCAATTCTTCTAAACTTTCCTCGGTCTTTCCACAAGAATCTTCTGAACTTCTTTGCTAGCATAGCTATATCTTTGTTACTGTCTCCAGATTCTAAGTCTGTGTCTGCTACCGGCTTAGGCTCAACAACCTTTAAAGTCACTCCTCTGTCTTTCCTTCTAGGTTCAGATGTGGTATCTCTTTGAGCTAGTTCCATTTCATAAGTAAGTAGGTTTTCACACAGTTATTGAAGATCAGTAGCATGTAAGTTCCTCAATTTCGATCGGGTAGGCTGAGCACTTGAATTTGTGACCAACTTGGTGACAAAAACTTTGGTAAATGATTTAACAAATTTGTGACCAATAATTAGTCACCACTTATGTCATCAGTAAACCATTCAAATCTAATAATAAACTTTCAATGCAATTTACTAAGCAAAAGATGTTCCTTTCAATAATAAAGTAAAAGTCTTAAAATCCACAATACTCCAATCCACAAGTACTATCTATCGATTACAAACACCATATCAAAACACAATTGAATTCATGGAATAAAATATCCACCAAAGAATGCATATGGCTTTGCTAGTGAGCAATACGGTGAACACTACCACTCATTTTCTTTTTGGTTATGGTCCTAGCAACATGTCTGCTCTCCATCTTTAGAATAACTTACAACGAGAACAGTCATCTTGGGTTCAGCTCGCATTGATGGCTGCAAATTCAGCTGCATAACAAAAAAAAAAAAGTAATTGAATCACCGTTAATGCGGAATTAGTCCTGGTACAAAAATGATGAACAAAGAGAGTTGAGAAGCAAAAGCTTACTAACTGTCACATGACTGGAAAAATGATGTTTGACTATTACATCCAAAATGATTGTTGGTCCAATGATGAAGCAAATTGCAGACAACATTCGCGCCAAAAGAACGTATTAAGAAAAAAGTACACTTCACTTGCCACGAATGCAAAACATAAGATAGTATCTCAGGAGCTGTTGTTTTTTATAACATTGGGTGATAATTAGTGAGTTGAATTCACTTACCACATGCTGTTGAGGTGTTGTCCCACGATCTTCCAAACATGACCATTCAATTGGGAACATTTTATTTTCTGTCATGTGAACTTTAAAATAGGAATATCAGTCTTCCTATTTTTAATTTCACAAATTCCATCATGAAAGTTAACTATGTAATCCATTTGAATTAATTGACCAACACTAAGCAAATTATGTGCCAAACTGGGAATGTAGTAAACATCATGAATTAACTTTTCGGTACCTGACATTGTTTTGATTGCAATTATTCCTTTACCTTTAATTTGTACTTGCTTTCCATCACCAAATCCAACCTTTAACTGAACTAAATTGTCCATCATTCAAAATAAGCTCTTTTTTCCGGTCATATGGTTGCTACAACCGCTATCTAAAAGCCAAACATCATTCTTACTTATGTTAGGATTCAAATAAGTAAGAAAGAGACTACCTTGTTCTTCCCTTTTCTCAACAAAATTAGCTTGTTCTTTGGCTTTCTCCACGTTCTCCGGACAATTTGTTGCTATGTGTCCATAATTCATACAATTATAACATTGCTTTCCTTTATTATCTTTACGGTCAAAGTACCTTGTATTGTACCTTCCTCGTCCTCTTCCACTGCCACGATAGCCACCTCTACCTCAGCCTCTACTAGAATGCCTTTGCCCATAATTACCTTCATTTGATTGCCCTTTGCTTTTAACCTCCACTTGAGATTGAAAGATATGCTCAAGACTTTCTTCATCAGACCTGCTGATTCTTACTTCATGTGCTAAAAGATAACCATCAGTCCATCAACGGAGAGTTCAGACAAATCCTTGGATTCATCAATGGCAGTGACAACATAATTATACTTGTCAGGGAGACTTCTTAAAAAAATTTCCACAATTTTCTGATCTGTTAGAGTTTCACCAAAGGCTCTCATTTGATTAGCGATTGAGAGAGATTGAGTGCTCCACCATTTGACATGATTGCGAAAAGTTCTCACAGAACTTCTGTCGAACACCTACTGTGTACTGTATCCTGGCTGAGACGATTGCTGCTGCAACTCCGGAAATATTAACAACGCTCAAATCTGAACAAACCAGGCTCTGATACCAAAATTGTAGGTTACTGGTATAGGCTACTGCAGAATATATACCAGCACAACAATTTCTGAAAAGCAGACTACAAAGCAGAGCAAAAATATGTTGATATTTGATGAAGAAGAAGAAGAACTGATATTACTGCAGAAAACGGACGACAATTTCTGGTGCTACACTACTATTTTCACGATCAACAACCTATAAATAATTTAACGACCAAGACATGAAAACAAATACGTAACCCATTAATGTGTTCCTAAATAAAAGGTAATACAATAGGTGTAGGACAACAATCATAGAATTTAATTTGCATCATATTTTATCAATAACAAGCCCCTATAATACCTCCCATGAAAACATAAAACAAACCAGAACATAGTCCCAAGTAAAATTTCATTAAATAGTAGTATAGATGATAGATGACATAGAGCTGCACATAGCCTTTCCAATGAGTAAATTAACCAAAAAATGTAAAAATTCCTAAATCTCCAAACTAGATAGTACATTATCTAAGTGGTCATCTTGCAAACTAAAACTAACCAACAGATTCATCAATGATCAAAATAATAAACAAAACACACCAGCATATTTATCAACAGAAACAGGGGAATGTAATACAGTAGAATTACTAGAAGAGTGATGTCACATCCAAAGGAATAAGCAGATCAACCAACAATTGCTACCACTCCTAAATCCCCAAATTGGATGCATAATAGTACTGGACTAGAGCTCATCTATTTTATTATGCAAAAATAAAATTAATCAAAACAATCATCAATGAGCAGAATAGTGAACAAAACACAACACATTCTCAACAAAGAGGGCAACTGTACTTTTACAGTACTTTTACAGTTGTTATTTGCTAAGTTCAAAAAGATAACCGTTATTTTGTCTTCTCGTGCTTTTTGAAAAGCTCTCTAGAAGTTGATTAAACAGGACAAAAGGTAGTCTTTTTCTGACAATCTTGCTTGGACAAAAGGTAAGGGATCTTACTATATCAATAATTACATATTAACAACGTTAGTTATTGTCAAGTTTCTGATTGTTGTTATGAGATTTTGTGATCTAGTTTAAATGAACCGAACGTTTCGAGTTTGTTGATTAGAATTCGGTCTCTCTAATTCTTAATGTTATTGGTGAATTAAATTATAAGATCGTATCTATGGTTGTTTATTGGTAAATGAAGTAATCATTAAATCGTATATTGGTTATGGACAAATTAATGAGAGATTAGTTGTTAATACATGTTCGACAACTATAACCAATTTATTCTAAAATAATTGAGTAATTTTTGCATCGATCATCAATTCAAAAAATCAAAGTTGAGGGTAATCCTCTGCCTAGTTTTCGTCCTATATTCGTAATTAAAGTTGAGAATAATCCTTTAGCTAGTGTTCTTCCTATATTTATTAAATCCTCATTTTTTTATTGCTTATGTGTTTTACATTGTTTTCTTAATCTTATTTGCTTTCATTCAAAACCCCCCTTTTTTATTTTAATTATTATTTACAAAATCTTAAACAATTTTTACGGATACAACTCTACTTGTCATTAGCTACAAGTTTGTTATTTTTTAATAGAAATTTATATTACTCCATAATAAATTCCGCCAAGAATACAAAAATAGGAATCAAGAATTACAACCGCAAGTTGCCTTTTAGTTTAGGTATCACATGCAATTACTTGCTTACTTAAATATATTCCCTCCGTTCTACAAAACATTTAGATTTTTTATTACTATTAATTTTATATTTTTGATCAAGAATTAAATATATAAATAATAAGTTTTTCTCATTAAATTTATTATGAATCTTTAAATCTATAAGTTTGTAATTGAAACTTTTTTAATTTATATTAAAATAACAAAGAAAAATTTCAAATGTAACTATTTTTTTGAACAATTTTTTTTTTTTACAAATATAACTTTTTTTTTGGAACGGAGGGAGTACAATTAACAGTAACCGTACTTATAGGGAGTACAATTAACAGTAACCGTACTTATATATATATATATATATGTATGTATGTATATATATATATTAACTCATTTTTTTAATCATACCCGCTTGTGATATGTTTCACATTTTAAAATATTCAAGAAAATTTAAACTTTACGAATAGAAAGAATATATCAAAACAATACAACATGTACATTTTTTAACTTGTGAGTTATTATATATAAAATTAATGGGTATAATATAAAAAATGTATTATACCTCAATTACCTTAATCTATATAACCACACAAAATTAACATATGGAAAATTAATCCCTTCCAAATGTTCTCACATGGTATTAAACTATTATATATTGCTTGTAAGATAGTTGATGGATGTGTGTGTGAGTGTGCGCGTAAGTTTTAGACAATAACTTTCTATGTAACAAAAAAAATATAATGGGTTGATAATTGTCAAAATATATAATTTATCCTAAATCAAGCAAGTTCAGTCTAAAATTTGTCAAAAACATGTAACAATATTTTCTCAGTTGATATAATAAATTGATTATTGTCAAATAATACAACATTTAACAATATAAGTAACAATCGTGTAATATGAGCAATACTAGTTGTTCAATTTATGTATGTAATTGCCCAGCAACTAGGAAACAAAAGCAACCTGCAAAACACCATCTGAGCTTCAGCCCCTACTAATTTATGATTTTATTCATCAATTCTCCAATCTCCATAACCTGGTTATCATCATCTGTAAGAAATATACCAAGATCTTGACCAAACTCGATCAATAGCCGTTTTTATTTGCTCATTCCTCTTTGCAGTGCATTCATCTGAAATTGAGTTTTAAACCTCAATCAGGTAATATAAATAATGTCGTTATTTTATTTCATCCATTTGATAACACAACTCAAAGTCTTGTAAGAGCAGCCATCTGCTTCAACACTACTCATGGCTAGCTAGCCTTTCCTTTAAGATTAAGTGTGCTAGGTTGCTATTGATTGTTTATCATTAGAAGAAGGGGCGGAACCGGGATGATATATCGAGGGATGAGAGAAAAAAGCATAATTAGAGGGAGCCAAATACAAAAAAAATTAAAATACATATGTAAAATTTAAAAAATTCAAGGAGTGATAAAAAAAATTTAAAAATCGGGAGGGACTGCCGCCACCCTTGTCTCAATATAATTCTGCCCGGATCAGAAGCCGTTCCACCTTGTTCAGACCTCAATATAAGTCGTTTATGAAATTGCTCAAATTCTTGGAAGAGCGGCCACCTGCTTCAACACTGCGCAAAGCCTTTTCTTTAAGATCAAGTGCCCTTGCATTAAATTCTTTATGGTCAAGAAGCTGATCCACCTTGTTCTTAATTTGGCCATGGCTGATGATCCCTGTACTCTCATCTTTCTCGAAGCTCAATCCGATCTTCCAAACATCACGAATGTAGGTTTGGTTGATGAACTGATTAGCAAAGTAAGGCCAACACAGAAAAGGAACTCCATTACTCACACCTTCCATAGTAGAATTCCAACCACAGTGGCTCAAGAAACATGCCACTGAAGGGTGGCTCAGAACTTTCTCTTGTGGAGACCACCCTATCACTAGCCCACGCTTGCCAATTCGGTCTTTGAACCCATTTGGATAAGCTTCGTTCGTGTCATCAGTCATGTCAGGATATCAGTAAATCTTAGCAAGATAGGTACAAGAGTCTTCTGCTCAATTCAAAAATAAAAATTAGTAAGTGACAATAACAAATTAAAACCATATGTAAATCAACATAAAATATTTTGTACTTACTGCAACTGCAATATCCGCCTGGTATCGCGCATCCAACTGTGTCGGAGTCATCTCAGGATGCATGGGATCAATGATTTTTATTGCCCATGCCTTAACATTGAACATCACCAAGACAAAATGTTCGTGTATGCGGGAATGGAATGGCATGAATATGACATCACATTCCGAAACATGTAAACCATTTTGTTCTACAAAGTGCTGTACAAAGTCAACAGCATTTGCAATATCAGTTTCGACTCCGATATTTATCATGGTTTGACCCACGGCAATGAAGAAAGTCGGCAGATAGTAGAAATTTTTTTTTAACTTCTTTCTCGCCCGTGTTATGACGGCGTCTCTTTTTGCCAACAATTCTTGGTAGGCATCCACAATTGTGTTGCCTAACCATGCCCCAGGCAATAATTCTGTGGCCTCCTATTGATTAATGTTATAACCTTTAATTTTTTGGGGCCAATACTGTGAATCATCGACTGGTTCACCATTAAACTAGTGTCGAGTCAACCAATCCACCTTCCAAGGGTTTAACGGCTTCACCATGCCCTCTTTCACCGGAACCATCAGCAGATCGTGTCTTGACACTCTAGCCGGATTACGAACGGGTGGTGCCTCTTGGGAGAAATGGGTTGGAGTTGTATGTACGGCGAAAGGATTGAAATCAGTTGTGAAGGACACTGGAGGATCCGATGTAAAAGTCATGGAAGTTGGAGCTTCAGAAGGATCAATGAAGGACGAAGTATAAAGGGGTTGCTCCGAATAAACCTCGAGATTGGACAATTGTATTTGTTGAAATAGGGCACTATTATCACTTAAGAGTGCTTGATATTGTTGTTCAATCTCGGGAGGCTTATTCGGCCACTGCTGCAACATCGTCAGTGTCTGTTTTAACTACACAATAAAAAAAGACAAGTATATGTTAATAACATTACAAAATAGATATAATGCAATACAAGGATTATAATTAAGTATACGCACCACGTTTATTACGCGAGGTTGGTCAATAATGACACGATTACTGTATCGGATATCAGTGACGTCCGGTTTTGCAATTCGTTTTCGTGTCACTTTATTGTACCACAAGTAGTACATGTCCATGTCCAGTTTGTTGCGCTTGGTATTTTCAGATACCAACAAACCCACAAGATTCTCCTGGAAGTCGTGTCACATCTCTATGTACGGCACGCCGAATGCTTTGTAGTTGGAGACTTGGAATCTATTTTCCTTCTCCGTCCGATTCAACCGTAGATAAGTGTGATCAACAGGAGGGTCAGATATCCTTTGATAATAACACAGTTGCCTAAGGACTCTGTCTGGCATTTGATACTCAATCTCGTCAAAATGTATCAGTGGGATTCGACTGTTTGCGAACAATCGTGCCATCCAAGCGTCCTCGTCATCATCATCAACCATTTGAATCGGCTTATACGGCTTCTAGATGAATTTGTCTTGCGGTTGATTTTCAAACTCAAACCGGTATGTTAGGACGTTGTGGTGTGGATATGTTCGCCTGTCCTTATAGAAACCATGCTTAGCGTATGCATATGCCAGCACACGCAGCGACCACAACTCAGATCCAGGGCGAGGCATTGGACGTCCAATCCATAATCTGTCATATGCCCAAGTTTGCACCACTTTCATGCATCCCGTTATCCTTCCAGGTAAGACAATCTTACCCTTAACTTCTCTGTAGTGGGATGCATCATGGAGTGCTCAGTAACTGGATGCTAGGACTGCTGAACCCCAAGCGTAGTTCACTATATCTTTAATGTCTCTAACAAACACCATGTACCTAACATGAAAATTAAAACAACACGTTAACCAAATTAATATCAAATTATGACAACAAAGACAAGAATTTTTTCATACCTAGCTGGGCATATGTCTTTGGTTTTAGTGGGAAACAATATAGCACCACACAACCACAGTATGTACGCTCTTGTGTAGATAGCTATATAGTCAACCGGTGGATCCTCTGGCAGTTCACGAAAACACTCCAACAGTCACGTCAAACGGATACCACCACCGTGCTTTGCTTCCTTGTAGAACTGGTTATAGAACCGTTCACCAAAGCAGTCTTGAAACAATATTTTTTGTTCCTTCTCGGATAAAACACCACAAGTAAGAGGTTTCCCGTTAATGGGTAAACCGATTATATAGTGGATGTCCTCCAATGTGATTGTCGCCTCATCGCTATTAAAATGAAATGTATTTGTTGATGATCTCCATCTTTCCACTAATGCAGTAACAAAGGATGCATCGTGTCTTGGAAATATACATCCGTATGTAAATGTATGCATTCCAACTGCATTAAGTATATCCTTCTGTGTGTCACTCAACATCCAAAGATCATACCTTTGATTACTCTGTTGAGCAACGTCGAGTACTCTGAATTCATTCGTGTTGTATATGTGAGTAGATATATGAGTAAGTTGATCATCCAACAAACTGTTATCTTCGGGACCCGGATTTAATTGATAATGGTCCATTGCAACCTACAAAATATTGAAAAACCTTAATCAAACACTACACACACAAAACATTGCACAGACACACACACTGCACACACAAAAAACACACACACACACACTACACACACACACACACACACTGCACACACACACACACACACACACTGCATACATACACACATTGCACACACACAAAACACACACACACACTGCACACACACACTGTATGAATACTCGTGTGTACTTTATTTGTTACTCTTCTTTACATATTCTTTTTTGGTCGTGTTTATTTATTATCTTTTTAGTATTAAAATAAAATAATAAATGATAGCATTTTCCAGATTAAAAATTTCAATTAATTGGACTGCCAGTCCCCTCTCATTTTTCCAAGAGATGAATCCAAACTCAAAAGCTAGGACGGTTTGAAACTTTTGGAATCCTTTCTCTGTCAAAGTCATTTCCAACTTTTAAATTTGTATAATTATTAGATTAAAAATATCTTTTTGATAAAAATATTCATATTATCCTTTAAAATGAGTATTGAAGAATAAAATAATTTAAAATTAATAAAAAGTGAGAAAATAAAGAGTTGAAAAGAAATAATGTGACATTTTATATTGAAAGGATAATTCTAATAAATAAAATGAAGAAATTTTCTATTTAAAAATAATACTACAAATAAATAGAATATGTTACAAATGACGCGAGACAAAAGAATTAATTAAAATAACAATCTTTGTTTCGTAAATTTCACACACACTACACACACACACTGTACACACACACTGCACGCATAAATTTACACACATTGCATACATATACACACATGAAAATATACATGCACAAATATATTCAAAATATTAAAAATCAAAATTCAAAAATGAAATTAATATAAATTTTTTTTTATAATTTCGAAATTACAAACACTTACTTGATTTGGGGCGGTAAACAGCGGAATCAAGCGGAAGGGAGTAAAATTTGGAAGTTGTTTAGATGGAAGAAGAAGAAATTTTATTTGGAAGAGAAAAAAGAAGTAACGACGGAAGGGGAGAAAAAAAAGAAGGGAAGATAAAATAAACTTAGCTAGGGCAGAAGAAACAAGGAAACCAAACGGGCGGAGGAAACAAGGAAAATTGTTTTTTAAAAAAAAATACCCCTTCCGCTACTAACACTGGCGGAAGGGAAAATTTAAAAAAAAAAAAAAATACCCCTTTCGCTACTAACACTGGCAGAAGGAAATTTTTTTTTTAAAAAATTTTCCCTTCCGCCAGTGTTAGTAGCGGAAGGGTTATTTTTTAAAAATTTTTTTTTCCCTTCCGCTACTAACACTGGCGAATGGAAAAAATTTTTTTAAAAAAAATACCCATTCCGCTACTAACACTGGCGGAAGGGAATTTTTTTTAAAAAATTTTTCCCTTCTGCCAGTGTTAGAGCGGAAGGGTTATTTTTTTTTTAAAAAAATTTTCCTTCCACTACTAACACTAGCTGAAGGAAAAAATTTTAAAAAAAAAATACCCCTTCCGCTACTAACACTGGCGGAAGGGAAAAAAAAATTTTTAAAAAAATACCCCTTCCGCTACTAACACTGGCGGAAGGAAATTTTTTTTAAAAATTTTTTTCCTTCCGCCAGTGTTAGAGCGGAAGGGTTATTTTTTTTAAAAAAATTTTTCCCTTCCATTATTAACACTGGTGGAAGGGAAAAAAAATTTTAAAAAAATATCCCTTCCGCTACTAACACTGGCGGAAGGGAAAAAAATTTTAAAAAAAATACCCCTTCCGCTACTAACACTGGCGGAAGGGAATTTTTTTTAAAAATTTTTTTTTTAAAAAAAATGCCTTCCGCCAGTGTTAGTAGCAGAAGGCACTTTTTTTCTTAAATTATATTATAATTAATTATCATAATAAATTACACTTAATAGTATTAATTAATAATCATAATAATTAGTACAAAAAATCACAATATTATAATAATTTTATTATTAATGACATTTTCCTACAGTAATTGTCATTATATGGTTTACTATACATTATGTCTAATTTAAGATTTAGGGTGTAGGGTTTAGGATTATAATGTATTTAACTCATATTAGATTAGTAGTTATCATGATGATTGTATTATAATTATATTATAATTATGAGTAACATTATATTTAACTCATCTTTTATAGTAATTTTTTTTATAATCATAGTATTATAATCATTTCAAACATTATGATTATAATAGTATTTTATTATAATCATAATATTGTACTTAATTATTTCAAACAATAACTAATAATCATAATAATTATAGTATTTTACTATACTCATACTATTAATCATAGTGTATAATCATAGTATTATAATCATATCCACCGATCAAATACATCAGAAAATCATACAATTACAATTAATATAATTTAAAGGTCAAACTCGATCACAACTCTTCTTCATCATCGTCTAAATCTAATATGCTATGTTGAGACATTTGCGAGCGTATCTCCATTACTTTATCATGATTTCTCTTATCATGATCAGTGTATTCTTGACATATAGCACATTTTCGCAGCCTTTTTGCAAATTGACTTTGTTCAATTCCACTCTTAAATCTTGTGACTTTCTTACGACCTTAGTTTGTGACTGAAGAGGTGAAAAATGCTCATCTTCTTCATCAATACTACCACCTTCCATGTGCAACTCCTTCGATCTCCTCCCACCTTCAACCATGTCATTTTCTTCAATCAATCTTGACTTACTTATCTATGCTTTCTCCTTCATAGCAGTTTCAAGACCATGCATATAAGATGATTGCAATGTCGAACCAATTGCTGCAATTACTTGATAAACCCTATTCAAATGATTGTAACGTATTGTACTAATATCACCGACATTAGAGTTTGATTCAGCATTTACTTCATTTATGTTAACAGGATCACCATGAATTTTGTTTGCATTTCTCGTCCACCTGCCACAAATCAAAGACATTAGAATCTCATTTATGCTCTTGAAGGTGATATACCTCAAAATATGTCTACAAATCATGCCGCTGTGCTCAAAGCGTTGACATATGCATGTCACATTGTCGGAGTCCCTGTGTTTAACGACAACGTAATAATATCGTCGGTTTTGTGGTACCTCCTCATTGAAAACTGTATATCCCTTTGTACCACCGACCCCAAAATTCTGAATCTTACGACACGTTAACTTTTGACCCTCATAGAACTCATTCGAAAAGTCTTTAAAAATATTCTTCGTATATACAAGTGCTGCATGCTTCTCCAATAAAGTTCCGTTACACAAATTTCTTGTCTTGTACTCTATTTCAAGATCTTGCTTTCTCTCATTCAAGTATTGTTTCTCAATGGCTATTTGTGAGTTAATTACAAAATCTTTCAAACCGGTATAACTATTTACGTATTGATCAAAAAAACTATTCATGGATTCATTTCTCCCGGTTGTAGTCATCCCTGCAGCAAAATATGACTTTGAGTATGCTCCGATCCACTTCTCCTTTACATTATACATAGATTGAAGCCACTCGTGATGTTGTAAATCATATTGTTCCACCAAATTTGCCCACCTTTCCTCGAATTCGGCAGTTGTCACTGAATACAAACACCTACAATAACAACTTATTATAAATGACAACAAAAAAATATTGACAATTTAACATCGACTATTTGTAAAAATAGATGCGTACCTATCGAAGTCTTCCTTAAACATTTCGTAACTATTATATAAATGATGAAGTTTCTCCGGAAATTTGTTACTGATATGCCAAGTACATATCAAATGATTGGTGGAAGGCAATACGGTAGCAATGGCATTGTTCATGGCTCTATCCTGATCAGTTATGATCATCAACGGAATTTTATTCTCAACCGCTTCTAGCCAATTTTCTAACACCCAAACAAATGTAGCTTCAGTTTCATCCTTGATAAGGGCAAACCCAAACAAAATAGACTGATAATGATGATTAACTCCCGTAATTGGAACAAATGGCATCCCATATTTATTTGTTCTATAAGTGGTGACAAAGGTCACTACGTCTCCAAAATTTCTATAACAAATAATTGATCGAGAATCCACCCACATGATACATGCAATGCGATTCTCTTCGTCAACTTTTATATTATAAAAGAAATTTCCAACACTTTCTGACTTGAGTCTCTTTAAAACTGTGAAAACTTCTTGTGCATCATTTGCATCAAATGCGTCATGTCGCAAGTTGCGTATAACATTTCAAATATTTTCGACGGTGAATTTAACATTTGTCCTTCCACCGCTCATTGTACTCAACACATTCATGATCAAACTCGATTTGATTTTTGATCAGTGGAATAAATTAATTAACTCTCTATCAGCAACGGTTATATTTTTATTTGTTGCCATGAAATCTATTTTAGTAGTTGTAAGTATTGAATGATTGTGATTTAATTTCACTTTTGTTACACGCCAACTATTATTTTGCACATTATGAACAACAAACATTCTCGCTTAGCACATTGTGCGTTCAATAATATCTCTCTTCCTTCGGATTATGCTTTCATCATCATTTTCATTTTCAAACAAATTTTTTTTCTTAATAGGTCTACCTACTTTTCTACATGCATATAGTCTATGAGCTAATTGATTTGACCCCAAATGTTTTCTGCTCGTTAAAATTTTGACTTCAAATCCACTATTTTGAGCATATGCATTATAGTATTTTTCAACTTCAAATATACTTGTAAATATTTGACCCACATACGGAGGACAAACACCATCACTGCCTATATTTTTTTTTCTTTGTCATTCAAATTATTTTGTTGTTCTATATTATTTTCTTCGTCAATATCATGTTCTTCGTTTTCAACGTTCATATTTATATCAGAATCTGAATCATCAAAAAATGTATCAACATCATATATTCTATCGTTATCACTCATTTTAAAATTAAGAAGGTGAAGAGCTGAAAATCTGATTTAAATGTCAACATGAGATATGGTTATCTGATCTGTAATAAAGAAATTTTTTTTAACAAATGAGTTAGATTCAAAAAATAATTTTTTCATAAAACTAGAGAACGAAAAAGAAAACTGAAACGATACAACGAAGAAGGAAACTTACATGCGGCGGAATAAGATAGTTTTTTGACCTATGTCTTTCTTATCATATATATATATAGCATATCACGAAGGAAGGAAGAAAAAAAATATTGTACTTGTTACTATCAAGCACAAGACTGACGGAAGGCAGACGAAGGGGAAAAATGGAAGGCAAAAAAAAAAAAAAATTTTTTTTTTTACCTTTTCGCCAGTCTCACTAGGAGAAAAGAAAAAAAAAAAATTTTCCTTTCCGCTTAGTGGTGGAAAGGGCAAATTTTTTTTTTTACCTTCCGCCAGTCTCACTAGCGGAAAGAAAAAAAAAATTTTACCCTTTCCGCCAGTGAGAGTGGCGGAAAGGGGAAATTTTTTTTTATTTTTTTTGGCCTTTCTCTAGTGTAGCGGAAGGGAATTTTTTTTTTTTAAAAAAAAATACCCCTTCCACTACTAACACTGGCGGAAGGAAAAAAAATTTTCAAAAAAATATGCCTTCCGTCAGTGTTAGTAGCGGAAGGGGTATTTTTTTTTTTTAAAAAATTCCCTTCCGCTACTAACACTGACGGAAGGCATATTTTTTTTTTTTAGTTTGATCTCAAGCGTTGGATCATTTCTTGGACGGCTATAAATGTGTTAGCTATGAAATCCTCCACAACTAACGTTAACTATGGATCGGCCCCCATATATACATATACATATACATATATATATATATAGATGTATAAAAATATATATATATATATATATATATATTGTCTTTAAAACATGTAAAATTGAATATTTTGCACTTTCAAGAAACACTAGTTATATATCGCTATTAAAATCACATTATACATCACGAAAATTGAAAAAAGAGTGTATATTTTTGTTCACGAATACTTGTTCAATTCATTCAATTAGATTTTTATTTTATATTTCGTTATATGAATTGTGAAAATTTAATCCAATTAGACTTGACAATTTCTCTTTACCCCGTTATAAGCCCGTCCAACTCTATATTATAATAGAACTCGATTATTTGAATCTTATAGGTTAGGGTATGAAATTTATCTCTTACCTCGTCTCTAACCTTATTATATAAAAAAATATAAGTTGTATTATTTTTAGAAAATTTTGTATGAGAAAAATATAAAATAATAAAGAAAACAAGAATATATATATATATATATATATATATATATATATATATATATATATATATATATATATATCAAGTAATGGAGATTTAACAAGCTTAAGATATTTTACATTTTTAACGGGTAGAGTTTGGAGAAGGCTCCGGTGCCGTGCATGCCCTTGTTTCCATGCCTAATCTCATTTCAAGGGGATATTTTGGGCTCAATTGTCCCTGACCTAGACAAGAATTAAGTTCATCTATTAATCCAAAGTTTATAAAGAGAACCTCATTACAAGTCATGGCCGAATTATGTGACCAACGAAGATTAGAAGTGCTAATATACACTTCTATGACCATTGAACCCACTTAAAAAAGTTCATTTTCATTAACTACATAAATACTCCAACTTTTCCTAAATCACTGGCTTTATCTTATTTCGGTTGTAATAATTCTCAACGGTTGATTCGTCTCCTTCTTCATAAACTTCCTGAACTTTCTTTTTCATAATCGAGTTTTTCATTCAAAACAATATTCTATGTGATATATTTGTATCTATTCAATATTCTGTTATATTTTATTGTACCATACATAAATTTCATTTTTTTTTCTTCTAGATATTTTACCTCCATTCCAACAAGGCTGTACTTCTCAAGTGTAATATTGTCATACATAGAATTTCAGTTTAGCAAATCCTGAAGTGTAACGGACCACAATTGTGAAATTTTCATGGTGGAAAATATTGAACCAAAGTAGTGAAATTGTGAAATGGTATCTAAAAAATTTTATTATTTTTTTAGTTCAAAATTAAAAATATATCTCTAATTTTAGAACAACCAAAAAAAAAAAAAAAAAAAAAAAAAAAAAAAAAATATATATATATATATATATATATTTCAAGTAATGGAGATATAACAAACTTAAGATATTTTACATTTTTAACGGGTAGAGTTTGGAGAAGGCTTTGGCCCCGTGCATATCCTTGTTTCCATGCCTAATCTCATTTCAAGGGGATATTTTAACGGGTAGAGGTGAGATATCTGCTGTAAAATTGTACAAGGCCCCCATTTCAGTTCAAACTAATTATGATTTATTTGATCTAGAAAAATCAAATACAGTTGCAAAAACAGTAATTTTAGGTTGATTCTATAAAAAAAATTAATTAGCAAGAATCAGCACTAAAAGATCGATCTATTTAGCTGCTTAAAGAATTTAATCACCCAAATCTAGAACAAATCTTGTTGTGAAAGACTAAACTAATTAACTATCAACTTTCAGGATAATTGCAAGTTCAAAACTCACAAAACTTTTATATCCAAAATCTATATATCTCGACATACAATATTACAAATATTTATAAGCGACCAACCCTTCAATCTAATCCTATTATGGAAAGAAATTTATGAAAGAAAGAATTTTGATTCTACTATGGAAAGAAACACAAACGTATTACAATTAGGAAAAATAATAAAAATAATTTAATATGCTGCAGTCCATCCGAGAAAATAGTCTGTGATAGGTCAGCTGAAATTAGTAGTCTTTGACGGTTCAAATTATCTCCTGACAAATTTTAGTCTTCGACATACTTAATTTATACTTAGTCTCCAACAATACAAATTATTCCCTGACAAGGCTTAGTCTCCACAGACTTAATTAGTCCCTGACAAGAACTATCTCCTGATGCCCAAGAAACATTCCCTTACGTCCAAGAAACTAATCTCTAACACCCAAGAAACATCCCCTGACATCCAAAAAACATCCCATGACGACTATTTATCCTTTAATGCACCTGCAGCCGTGTTTTACACTTAAGGTTTCAATGTTTCATTTAACACCAAGGTCAACACACCTCTTGTTAAGGTTCCCAACCAATGTCCACCATAAATATCAACAAAAAACAAATTAAACAAATCTAATGCCATATCCTTTACACATAAACTCAACGCTTTATCATCCTCCCACGGATTATCCTCCTTTTCTTCAGAAACAATTGTCCTCAATTGAGCAACATCATCGTCATAAACATATGGAGTCAAATCGCCAACATTGAACGTGGTACTTACCCCAAAGTTTTCTGGCAACTCTAACTTGAATGCATTATGATTGATCTTTTCAACAATTTTAAAAGGACCATCCGATCGTGGCATAAGTTTGTTTTTGCACATGTTAGGAAATCTCTCCTTCCTTAAATGAAGCCACACAAGATCACCCACCTGGTATCTATACTGACGGTGGTGCTCATTGGCTAAAGTGTTGTACCTATCATTCACCTTTTCAATCCTCGCCCGCACTTGAGCATGCAACTTCATCATAGCCTGTGTTTTTGCCTTAACATCCATATGTACATATTCATTTTTTGGTAAAGGAAACAAATCCACAGGTATCCTTGGGTTTTGTCCATAAACAACCTTGAATGGAGAGTGCTTTGTGGCATAAGTAGGAAAGCGATTATATGCAAATTTAGCATGTGTTAGCTTGACATCTCAATCCTTAGTACTAGTACAAAACTGATCATATGTGTCGGTTAACTAACATATTTTGTGTCGGTTACGGGGAGACGCATATAGAGGAGACGCAAATATGCATAACCATATGCATCGGTTAAAGATGCGACGCCAAAAAAGTTTATTTGCGTCGGTCATTTATACATACGACGCAAATAGTGTGTCATTTGAGTCGGTTCTTCACAGGAACTGACGCAAATGATTGGTTGAATAAAATTTATTTTAAAAATAAATTAATAAATATGCGTTGCACTTTTAAAAGAACTAACGCAAATTATAGCTTCATTTGCGTCAGTTCTTCATAGAAACTGACGCAAATGATTAGTTGAATAAAATTCATTTTAAAAATAAATTAATAAATATGCGTCGCATTTTTAAAAGAACCGACGCAAATTATAGCTTCATTTGCGTCGGTTCTTCACAGGTACCGACACAAATGATTGGTTGAATAAAATTCATTTTAAAAATAAATTAATAAATATGCGTCGCACCTTTAAAAGAACCGATGCAAATTATAACTTCATTTGCATCGGTTCTTCACAGGAACCGACGCAAATGATTGGTTGAATAAAATTCATTTTAAAAATAAATTAATAAATATGTGTCGCACTTTTAGAAGAACCGACGTAAATGATTCCTTTTTTTTAAATTTTAATTTTAAAAATAAAATATCCAACCTGTACATTAAAAAGGATACATTCTAATGCCACAACCAGCCACAATAGTACAAAATTCAACCACTTCAATATTTGCAAAACAGGAATATATACAAATCCAAATTTACAAATTGTTCAAAACAGAAATATTTACAAACTATCCACATGTACAAATTGTTCAAATATGCAAAGGTTGTTAGAGTGTATGCCCTAGTGGTCAATTATGTAATGATTGTGACACTATATTTATGTTATATTTTGGTTAAATGATAATTTCTTTTATTATGTTTTATTTACTGCGTTATATAAATGTTAACATAATAAATGTCCTTAGAAGAATGATACTAATTATATGGATTCAAGTATGTGACTTGAATATGAGATCATATAAGTATGTAATGTATCATTATTCTTAAATGTCCCTAGTCGAGTATCATTGTCAGTGGGACAACAATAATACATTGAGACTAGTATGTGGATTAACTGATGGCCATATCTCATTGGTCATAAATATATACGAGATATATTAAGTTGATACATAGGTACATGTTAAAGAACATTGTACTGGACAGACCCACCATGAGAATTCTACATGGAGCATTATGCTATGTGTCATAAGTAATTCTCATAGTGACAATGATGTAATGGTCCTTCGACCTGAAGTCATGACATTTCTACATAAGGAGTTATACATTTTGACATTATCAAAAGTCACCTTTAACCGGGTGGATGATAAAGGTGATTGTTGGATGCATAATGAGTTATGTGAGAAATGGGAATGATTTAGATGGAATTTAACCCTCCTATAAATTAGGGGTGATATCTATAGGCCTCTTGATTGAGTGAAACTATGAAATGCATGTCCATGCTCAAATAGAGATTTGTTTCATATAGTTTACTCATTGATCAAGAAAATTGAGATTAAATTATGAAGAGGATGACACATCCATGCCTTGAATTCAATCTTAGATATCATGGTTAAAAGGATTAAGTTACATTTGAAACATTGGTCACGAAAGGTAACGTCGAATCTATGACTTTATTATTACTTGGGTAACAGTGATGTATTACTAGAGGCCGCTCACTGTTTATAATTTTATAATATGATTTAAAATTATTGCCAACGTAATAATAACCTACAGGATCACACACAAAGAACATTCGTCAAGGAGATATAATTTAAATGTCAATGATTTTAATATATCAATAAGATTGATTTAATTAAATTATGACTTTAAATTATATACATATATATTTATATATGTAATCTGTATGAAGTAGAGTCCTTTGGAAGGAAATAAGAATATATATTTATTTGTACATATATATATATTAATTAAGTGAGACTTGATTAAAGATATATATCTAATAAATATAAAATTCGGATTATAATTCTCCTAATTAGATTAGGTTTTGGAATTACTCTATAAAAGGCTATATATATGAGATATATCAGTGATTCTTTCTAACCAACGTTTTACGTAGCCGCTCATAAGAGAGAGACTAGGGTTAAAAGAGATAGAGAAAAGAGATACAGATCATACAGCTAGTACTGTAACTCTTCTTGTTCGGATCGTAAGACGATTTGCGGGTGTTCATGTGGATACCGTAGAGACGATGTCCTGTTGGATTGCGTTAAAGATTTGGAGACGATCAACACCTTCACCAAAGCTTCAGATTCACACTTTTAATCGGTAAAATCTTAAACTATCTGTATTAAATTGTTTCGCATAGACCCTCGGGTTTGGGTTTCGTTTTGTTTTATTTTAAATCGTATTTTTTCGCTGCGTTTGATCCTTTGAAACCCAACAAAGGTCACATACAATGACTCATAAAATATTCTGCAAACAGGTCTCTAATTTCATCTATATCAAACTGAGTATATGACTCTCTTGCACTCAAACCCTGTAGAATATTATAAAAAAGAAACAATTAAGCATATAATTAAAACCAATATACAAGGTACTTTGTTATTAGATTGAAATAGTTAATTGCATGCATATAATTAAAAACAATATACCTCGGTCCATTTTGTATATGGAGCCTGTTGATGTAACTTGACGATGTCATACATGTACCTCATGACATAGTAGTTGCATTCAACACTTCCTTGTTGAGGACACTATATAAATAGTCAAGTTGATTAAAAATTTAATCAGAAATTATATTATAGGAACCAACAAACTCAACTTTGTTTGGATAAGTTAGCAAGTATTTTATACTTTAACCTCTTTCGTATACCAATGCAACTTATTATTTCTCTTCTTGCCACCGTGAGCAACATATAATCGAAATGCCCTACAAAATTATATATAGTATTATATAGGAGTAAATAAATATGTTAAAAGAGTTTTACACGTTTAACTTTTAACATATATTAATAACTTAGGAATTAATATATAATTTACTTACACTGCAAATGTTGTCTTGATTGGCATATTCCTTTCCTTCTTCAATGAGTCGAACACATATATTGCATTTTCCTCACAAGATATAAGAAACAACATCCAATGTTCCCTACATTTTTACAAATTAAATAACAATATTAAATTATATCAATGAACAAGCTAGCTAGAATAAATTAACCCCACCATTTTTATGTTCTTACTTTTGGAAGTACGGCGTGAAGATGAATTTGGATCCCTGGCAACCTAGAAAAATATCCGTAATGTATCGACTGGTGCCATCTGGATCATTTACTGCATTTGCCACTTTTTGAGGACATAGGAATCCAAAGGCATTAGATCCCTTAGTCATCTCCTTCAGGTACCTTAAATATGATATACAAATTACTAATTAGTTAGTTTATAAAATAAACTTGTATAAAAAAAAAGATAAATGAGAATGTATGAAAATTATAGTCTCACCTCATGAAAATTTGTACGACACTTATATTCAACCATTCCATTTTACAGAATTGGATTATATCTTCGCTCGCGACGTATATCCGTTCTTCAACTTCCTTCGGAGCATCAATGCATGAATCATAATCTAATGGCACTGAAATTAAGTCGTCCGAGGAAGGCAACACCATAATCAATTGATGTAAATATTTACATTTTGGACTCAAGTTCTGATCCACGTCAGTAGCCGACCCTTTGCTACTACGAACTTGGTTATTTTTGGTGGGGGGAAACCCAGACTCTTTACCCTTATCCTGTAAGATGGGATCCTAATTAGATATAAAGTTAAACAATAACATTTACATGAATTAAATAAATTAACAACAATCATTTACAATTAATAATGTTAATTTAAAATTTGTTACCTGCCCCAACATTACAAGTTGTTTAGGCCACTGAACAAAGCTACTAGTTGCGTCACCTATTCTTGTATGTTCATTAGTAGGCACGGGAAGGAGAACGAGTTGAAATTCATAAAAAAAACGTTATCAATGGATACTTTCACATTGTCTAGCCCCATTTGTTAACCACGAACAACATTACCTGACTCATTTGTTGGAAAAACAGTCCCAATAGTCACAATCACTTTGTCGGTCTCAGCAATCACACAGAGACGGCATGGAGTCGGCTTCTATAATAATTATATAAAAAAAATTCAGTTAGGATCATATAGGGCACTTATATGATAACTTATGATTGAAAGACATAGAAAAAAGTAAAAATAAGTATACCTTTATTTCAAAGAATGGATCCACCGAGTGGGAGCTACTTTGAATCACGTCAGTTGTTGGAGTTTGTTGGGGAATAGGCATTCCCATATGATTTATGTGATTGAAGATTCCCACAAGCTAACTTTGCAGTGTACCAATCTGGTCTTTGTATTTCATACATTTGAGTTTGGTACTGTTGCGCAATTCGATTGGCCATTTTTGTTTCAATTTCTTGAGTTATCGTAGACAACTCATCCATTGATATTACTCCTTTACGGAACTTGCCTCTGTCCGTCCCGAATACATCTTTCATGCGCACTGTTCCCCCAACCCTTCTTACACGCCCGTCGTGCTCCTTCTTTCCAAGTGCACGTGACAATATGTCATCATGCCCGTGAGGAGTCCACGAACCTTCGAAGGCTTTGTCTTTTCATTCCACCTGTTTCAAAATCAATTTAACGATCAATATTTTAAGCATAACTGTAAATATAAATATTTTTAAATGAACAAAATACTCTTACCATTTTTTGAACAACATCCCTAGTCTCTTCCTTGGGAAAATAATAACCTTCACATTCATCCCTCTTCCTAACTCTTGCCCGAATCCAATCGTAACTACGATCAGTTCGATCGGTTGATACAATTTCTGAATTAACTGATTCGGATGAAGGTAGAGAATCAAGAGGGTCATCAACCATCCACTTAGATTTTTTCGCTGTATATCCAAGTCTTCCCAGATAATGTGGATACTCATTAAACTTTTGGTTTTCACGTGCTTTCTCATTTTTAGTCTGTTAGAAACTAAAACAATAATATGAGTAAACAGTCCCTGTTCAACATAATATTATCTAAAAACCAATAAAAATATAAATATCAAAATAATATACCTGAAATTCTTCACTTTGATGATCATGAATGAATTTATCCCATTGCTCTCGAGTTATGAAGTCATATTTCTCGCAAGGGTCCTTGTCTAGACGCAAGTATCGGCAGACTAACCTTGACTTGAAATCCCTCCAAATTTTCACTGCAGATTTTAATACGTCCTTCTGTCTCGCATCATCCGTTATATTCCACTCAGTCTGAGTCAAATCATGCATATAAGTAACTTGTAATAAAATTTGAACGTCAATATATGTTAAAACAACTAATTATTATTTTCAATTCATACCTTAATATCTTCCCAAATCGCATCCTTTAGTCCATCACTGACTTCTTGTCAACTCTGAATATTAATGTCAACTTGAACTCTAACTACTGCTCCTATGTATGACTTGAATGTAGCAACATATGTTCCAATGGGAACACCAAGATCATCAAACTCAAGCACTTTCTGCACTTGTTTATTTGCGGACTTTTCTTTCAATGTTTTGCAAGATGTTGGAACTCTAGTTTTTTTAGTAGGTCTCTCACTTGAACGTTGGAGGTCCATGATAATTGTAAACTACAAAGTACATTAGAAAATGTCAAAAACATCACATTTAAAAATAAACTACATAGTTAACTTTACAATTACAGTGCAATAGGAAATCTTATAGGATTATATTTACTAGGATTAAATTTATTACAGTGCATTCGTAGTGCACTGTAATTACAGTGAATCCCAACAGTGAAGTATAGAATGCTTCAACAAGCAACTTAGGCGGAAAAAAATTCCCAACTAACAGTATGTATTGTTCAATTATCAAGAAAATGAGAAGGTACCAATTTGTAACATGACATAAAAAAATGCAAAAATATTGCCAAAAATTACAGTGCATCCCAACAACAAAAACAAAAGACACACTAACAAAACACATAGTATATCGTAGTGCTTCCATTCAAAAGAAACACAAACAGAACACATGGAAACACAAATAGAACACATATATCACAAGACACACTTTGGGGCTTTGTTAGTGCAAAATAAGCACAAGTGTTTGTAGAGGGGGGGGGGGGATGAATACAAACACCTGATACTTTTCGCTCTTTTAAACTTAGAAGTGCTTACTGGAAAACAGTTGTAACAAACAGAAAAACTATAAGAAATGAACACACAGATTCAAGTTAAAATAGTTATATTAAAACTTGGGGTTTTTCTGGAAATCTGTATAATCACAAATGTGATTTACAGTTACAAATTCTGTGAATAAGGTTCACAGCTTCTCACACTCACTAGCTTCTAACTTTTTTTTAAATATCTCTCTCAAGATCTATTACAAAACTTCTCTCTAATGTTTGTGTGCTTCAGCGTTTGTTTTTTTTTATCTGTTGGATAGATTTAATCACTGTATTTTTGTAATGAGAGCTCAGTTGCTTATATGAGAGCTTAGTTCTCATTGGATCATAAACAAACTTCAAGAAATATCGTTCCAGTTGATATTTCTTGCTTTTGTAACACGTTACGTTGATTTCCATGTAAGAACTGATGACGGGTGCATGCTGTCACAACGATCCACTGACTGCCAGCCCTGACGGACTTTGATCAGTGCTTCTGGATCCCCTGATGCTTATTGACTGGATCAGGGCTTCAACCTTCACTTGAGTTTTACTCAGTGCTTCTTGATCCTGATGGTTATGACTGACGGCATACACTGATGGCTTCCACTGATGTCATGTTGGTCATTTCCCTTGATGGGTTACCCTGATTGGTTTGCTTGACAATGACATGTCCTGAAGTGTTTCCCTGACGGGTTGGTCTGCCTTCGTCATACCCTGATGAGTTCCCCTGGTGGGTTCCCCCTGATGGGTTCCCCTTGATGGAAATTAATCAACGTAACTTTGATTGGAATTTCTGATGTGCGGAATACTTTGACTGTTTACAAGTAGATCAGACATTCTTCTTCACTTTGTCAAGTCCTTTGAATGTTTTTGTTTTCTGACTTGCCTTGTGAAGTTATTAACCATCCACTGATGAATAAGTGTATCATCAGTGGGTGCAAAACTTGTGCTGATCTTAAGGTTTATAAAATACCTCAAGTATTTACAGTTGCACAATTTATTACATAATCATCATTATCATTTATCTCTAACAATCTCCCCCTATTTATGTTTATCAATTTGATAACCATAAATCCTTAGATGCACTGATGATGATGTCAAAACCAATACTAAATACATGAAAGAATTTTGAATGAATTAACAAAAGAATTTCTGTACAAGTATAACCTACATCTATTACAAAAAGAATGTTGTATTTAGACATCAGAATCCCTTTTCCTTTTTGCTGAGACAAAGGGCAATGGATGACTTGATTCAATAGGTTGAGAGTCACTTCCAAGGCCTTGTCTTCTTTGTTCTGGGTTTTGATCAGGAATTCTGAGTCTGTTGTCTTCTGCTCCTGTCTCAAGCTGCTCTAGTTCCCTCTGAAGAAGCTTTCTGAAATTGACTATGTTGACATTGCTGCTTGTTTCCAAAGCTTCAAGGACTGTCTTGATTTCTTGAATGTTGGCTGCAACAAGTTGTGACCAGTAAAAGGTAATGATCTCCCCCTTTTTGTTTTTGAATTGAACTCCCATGGGGCTGGTGATCATTTTAGGATAGACTTTGAATCCCTTTACTGCTGGCACATCCCTTACTGCAGTGTTCCCATCATCAGCTCTGGTTTCTTCGATCTCTTTCAGTACTCTTTGAATCAGCAGAACTCTGAATTTGATGATATGTTCGTTCTTATGATTTGCAATTTGATTCAGAACATGCATCGCTTCTTCCAGGTTTAGGCCATCAACTTCTTTGATCCTTATACTTTTCTCCTGCCCATTAGTGGATCTATAGAATAATTTCAGTGAACTTTCCAATGTTGTGGGCAGGCTCCTTTCATTGTTGATGGCTCTCCTCAGCCTGTCGATTATCCCCCTTAAGTCTTTGTTAGCCTGTGAGGATCTTGGAATCAGGTTTAGAACCAGTCCTAATTGCTCAGCATCAATTCTCCTGAACCAGTCCATTGCTACATTGAATTCTGACCCACTCTTCAGTTGAACTGTTATTAGCTGATCCCTTCTATTGTTGAACTTGACATCTATGCTTTTTATGGAGAACATAAATGTCAGGTTTTTATGCCTTTCTTCTCTGAGAAATTCAGCTAGAGTGGGTGGACCATATTCTTTGGTAATAGGAGAAGGTGATTTGTCCTTGGCTTCATGTGACTTCTTTGTAGTGACATCAGGGTCTTCAGTTTTATCTTGATTTTTATCCCCTGATGCACTTTTAGGGTTCTGTAATCTTTTTGGCTAAGGTTTCTTGGAGGTCCTAGGCCTGACATTCTTCTTCTTTTTCATTTCTTCCTCCTGTTCCTTTGCCATTTCCCTCTCCTCTTCTTCTTGAAGTTGCTGTGCAAAGATTGCATCAGCTTCTACTAGCTTTTCATCTTGAGGGTAGACCAGCTCCATTTTCCCATCAATTATAACTTCAACAAGTGTTGGAAAGTGGGCTGTCTTCATGGCGTCTCCAAGTAGCTTAGGCCCTGATTGAGTGTTGGATATCTTCTTGGGTTCCTTAATCAGGATGTTTTTGCCTTTGTCCTTGGGTTTTGGAGCAGGAACAGAAGTAGTCACATCCCTTGATGGTTGACTTGTTTTCTCAGCAACATCCCCTGACGACCGCTTGGTTGATTTCTCCCCCTTTTTGACAGCATCATCAGTGGGAGTTGAGAGTCGGGATGTGACTTAAAGAATTTGTTGCAGAGTGCCAGCCATGAAATGTTCCAGAGTTTCCATGCTGGACAGTTGGGAAGTGAGATTAGCTAGCTTTTTGTCAACAGTGTCAGCTTGTTTCTTCATCCGGAGTAGAGTCTGGCTGGTGACCAGGGAATCGACAACTTGATGTACATTTTGTATCTTTGATGAAAAATGTGTATACAATTTTTTATTTTCTATATCTATTGACTGACCAATCATGATCTGTGACTTTAACACTTTGATCAAGATTGGATCAGTAATCCTAGCTAACTCTTGCTTCAATAACTGTACAGTATCAGACATCTGGTTTTGTTGAAAGTATAGATCAACTCCGATGAACTGGGAAAAATCATCTTGTGGAGCATCATCTTCATCACTTTCAAAGGAAGAAGTAATATTTACAGTATCTGTGTTTTCTCTCTGTTCTTTATTTACAAGGATCTCATCCTTATCTCTCTCATCCTCTCCTTTTTCTTTGCCGTCTAAGGCAGCACTCATATTCTCTCCTTTTTCTTTGCCTACTAAGGCAGTACTCTCTTGCTCTCCTTTTGCCAAAGTCCTCTCAATGGTTTGACTTTGCCTTTCTGCACTAAGTATTTTCTCAGTCTCACTCAAAATTGTCCTAGAGGGGCTCCTATGGGCTTGGAAATCATCAACTGTGACCAGTTCAAGTGATGTATTTACAGATTCTGGTTAGACAGTTGTGATAGGAGAAGGAGAAGAAGTAAAGTGAGTATGTATAATTGGAGAAGTATATGTTTCTATAGAGGAAGTATATACAATTGGGGGTACATAAAGAGTTATAGATGTAGTATGTACAGTGGAGTTTATGTCCCCTGCTTGATCACTAGTGTTTGTATCAAGTAAAAATGAGTCAACCATGTGAGAGTAGTGACTATCAAACACTGTGTCAGAGAGTGTTGGCTCCTCCACAAATTGAGAATGTGGAGAATCTGATTGTATGACACTTAATGTTTGTGTCATTATATCTGAAAAAATTTGAGGAACAGAGAAAGAAGGAAGTGGTGTAGATGGGAGTGTTGGCTAAATCACTGAACGAGGAGGTGATTCATCAAAAGATGCTATAGAAGAATGCTTATGACTCATGTTGATCTTATTGAGAAGTTTCTGAGCTACAACATCTTGAGTGGTGTGTGCACTCACTGTGTCAGATATCTACAAGTGGCTCTCAGAGACCCTGATGGTAGGTTCATCAGTGTCTATGGTCAGTGTATATGCCTCACTCAATTGTGTCCTTGGTTGAGGACTATTTTCAATAACTAATCCCTTTTGAGAGGAACTAGTTAGAAATATGTTTAATTCCTTATCAAAGGTTGTATCCTGTTGAGAGGATACGCCCTGGTTAGGTTGTTGGGTAACACTCGTGGCTCCCGTCTTCTTCTTCAATCTCCTCCTATAGCCAATCACTCTCTCTCCTTGCTCCCCCTCGGTTGTTGTGGTAACTTCACTGGGTTTTCTTTTAATCCCAACAGTCTTTTGGGAGACTGTGGGTTGGGCTATCGAGAGTGGTTGTGAAGAAATTGGTTGTTCTACTTGGGTAGGCAGAGAGGTGGTTGATTTCTCTGCCATAGTAGATGAAGGTGAAGAATGTACAGTTTGAGAAATATAAGGTGTAGAATTTACTACCTGTATCATATGCACTGGAAGAGCAAATGATTTAGTTGTATACGATTTCTTTAGTATTTCTGCAAACAGTTTCTTTGTTTGCTTGTATGTCTGTACAGGTATATCATTCTCAAAAGAAAAATTAGTAATCTGATCTTTAATAATCATGTACAAAAATCTAGCATAATACATTTCAGATTTCCTATTATTAAAATTACCTAATTTATTTACAAGATCATCAAAAATTATTTTACCTATATTTATATTTACATTTTTAATTATTGCGTATGCTCTTTTTAAAGTTAAAGAGGTAATGACCTCAAAGTTAGAACACTTACCTGAGAACACTTTGGTGATAGTGTCAAAGAGATAAGAAATCTCCCTCTTCACGTTCACCCTCTTGAGATCCTTAAACTTTAACACTGCCTTAGGAGCAGCGTTATAGCCCAGTTCCCTCAAGAAATCCAGCAGCTCTGCATCACTGGGTACATCCACCAGATCTTGAGTAGGTAGCCCCAAAACAGAGTTAAGTCTGGAAGGAGTTATTTTCCCTTTCTCAGACGAAACTTTGAAGGAGATACCCTTGACCGCATCAGGCTTGGTGGTGGAGTACATGAACTTAGCACTGGTCCAAAGTTGTGACAGTGCCTCCCCCGACATTTATTCATCGGTAAAGATGGCTTTACTATACTCAGAGTTGAGCAGATAGTTCATTATCGGTTTAAAGCAATCACTTACCTCATCAATGCCAGAGAAGCCCACGAAGTTTGTGGATGGGACTGTCAAGTTCCTTTGAATTTGTTGACGTGCCATGGATGCTTTGAAGATTTGAAGTTCTAGGGTTTCTGTAAAGACGAGAGAAAAAGAACTCTAGCAAATATCAGGTTTAGATTAAACGTTTTGGGGAGTTTCAAAAAGTAGGAGAGATAGAGTATTAATACCCGCCTATAGACGTTTGAAAACTTCTCCTGAAAACACGCTATCAGGGAGTCAGTTCAGTTTCTGTGATGACACGTCATCAGTGAGAGAAGAACTTAATGATGAGTTGTCATCACTTAACTGACCTAGAACCCCGATGCAGTAAAAAAATTTAAAACTTACCCTTATAATTTACTGTATGTATACACCATGACCCTGATGCACAAGACGGACACCCTAACCCTGACACACAAGTCAGATACCTTGACCCTGTCGAGCGATCCGAACATCTTGACCCTGACGAGCGAGCCGGACACCCTGACCTTGATGCGTCCTTAAGGAAGCCTTGACCTTGATGCATCAGTCCAAAACAAAATGCAGAATATACAAGTATATACATATTTACAATTTGAACATATATAACCACATATCTATTGATTTCATCAAGAACTTATGAAATGAGTTAGAAATACCAAATCTTATGAGTTTGACTCTGACCCTGACGCATAATTCACCATTCCCAGCTCTCCCACAAGATTTGAAAATGTGGCTTCATCAAGAACTTTGGTGAATATGTCTGCCAGCTGCTGATTTAAAGGTACAAACTGTAATTCAATATTCCCATTCAAAACATGTTCCCTGATAAAATGATATCTGATTTCTATATGCTTAGTTCTGGAATGTTGTACTGGATTTTCAGCAATGGCAATGGCACTAGTGTTATCACACCTTATTGGAATCTTGGAATAGTTCAGACCATAATCCATTAGCTGATTTTTCATCCATAGAATTTGTGCACAACAACTTCCAGCTGCAATGTATTCAGCTTCAGCAGTAGATGTAGAAATAGAATGCTGCCTTTTGCTGAACCAAGATACAAGCCTTCCTCCCAAAAACTGACAGCTTCCTGTTGTACTCTTTCTGTCAATCCTGCATCCTCCAAAGTCAGCATCAGAATATCCTAGCAATTCAAATCCAGACTCCTTTGGATACCAAAGTCCCAACTCTGTAGTGCCCTTAATATATCTCAAGATCCTTTTCACTGCAAATGAGATGAGATTCCTTTGAGTCAGCTTGATATCTTGCACAAAGACATGTTGCAAACATTATGTCTGGCCTGCTTGCTGTCAGATATAGCAATGATCCAATCATTCCCCTATAAGTCTTCAAATCAACTTTCTTTCCATTCTTATCATGGTCAATTTTGGTTGCAGTGGCCATAGGTGTCTTTGCTACTTTTGAGTCCTCCATATCAAATTTCTTGAGAAGTTTTTTGGCATATTTTGTCTGATGAATGTAGATTCCATCAGAGTCTTGTTTAACTTGCAATCCCAAGAAGTAAGATAATTCACCCATCAAGCTCATTTCATATTTGCTTTGCATGAGTTTGGAGAACTTTTCACACAGTCTTGTGTCGGTGGATCCAAAAATAATATCATCAACATAGATTTGAACCAAAATCAGATGACCTTGGTGTTGTCTGAAGAACAAAGTTTTGTCAATGATACCTCTTGAAAATTTGTTTTCCACCAGAAACTTTGACAGTGTATCATACCAAGCTCTAGGTGCTTGCTTCAGTCGATAAAGTTCCTTTTCCAGTTTGTAGACATGATTTGGAAATTTTGCGCATTCAAATCCTGGAGGTTGTTGGACATACACCTCCTGTTCCAATTTCCCATTTAGAAAATCACTTTTCACATCCATTTGATATACTTTAAAATTTGAATGTGCTGCATAGGCTAAGAAAATTCTTATAGCCTCAAGTCTGGCTACTGGTGCAAAGGTCTCATCAAAATCAATCCCTTTTTCTTGAAGATATCCTTTTGCAATCAGTCTTGCTTTGTTTCTTACAACAATGCCAGCTTCATCCATCTTATTTCTGAATACCCACTTAGTACCTATTATGATCCTATCTTTGGGCTTAGGTACAAGCTTCCATACTTGGTTCCTTTCAAATTGACTTAGCTCTTCCTACATTTCCAAGATCCAGTCTGCATCTTGAACAGCTTCTTCAAACTTCTTTGGCTCAATTTGAGAAAGAAAGCACGCATATAGGCATTCATTAGATGTTGCTTTCCTTGTCTGCACTCTTTTGCTTGGGTCACCAATAATCAGATCTGTTGAGTGAGTTCTGGCCCATTTGGGATTGGAGATGTGTCTTGATGAGCTTGCTTGACTATCATCTCCTCCCCCTAAGCCTGTGCTACCAACTTCCGAAAACTCTCCCCCTGAATTAGTGGAAAATTCAAGGTTCAGGTTATCCCCTGATGGTGCGTGTCCTGATGAATGATCCCCTGATGAAGTATCCCCTGATCTGTTGTCCAGGAAATTAACTCTATCTACTGAAGGGGGTTCTACATTGTTTGGATTGACATCAGGAATGGATAAATTCTCCATTTGTCTGCACTCATCGGCTTCATTCTCTTGATAATCAATATCATCTTCATTTTCAAACCTGAGTTCTTCATGAAAACCAGGGTCTTCAAGCCCAGAAATTTCTTGATCATCAAAAGCTACATTTATAGACTCCATCACCACTTGAAGTCTTTTGTTGTAAACCCTAAAGGCCTTGGATGACAAAGAATAACCTAGGAAAATTGCTTCATCAACTTTTGGATCAAATTTTCCTAAGTTCTCACCATAATTCCTCAGAACAAAACATTTGCATCCAAAAACATGGAGGAACTTGATACTTGGCTTTCTCCCTGTCATTAGCTCATATGGTGTCTTGTTGTGTGCCTTGTTGATTAGTGATCTATTCTGAGTAAATCATGCAGTGGAAATTGCTTCAGCCCAAAAATAGGTGGGAATCTTTGCCTCTGCCAGCATTGACCTAGCATCTTCTATCAAGGTTCTATTTTTCCTTTCCACTACACCATTCTGTTGAGGAGTCCTTGGAGCAGAAAATGTATGATGTATGCCTTTCTCCACACAAAATCCCTCAACAGCTGCATTCTTGAATTCAGTTCCATTATCTGTTCTCAACATTTTAACCACTGACCCTGATTCTGTTTCCACCTTCTTGAAATGGTCAATAATTTGTTGAGATACTTCTGATTTAGCATGCTGAAACTTTACCCAAGTGTATCTGGTGTAGTCATCCACAATGACCATTGCAAATCTTTTCTTTGACACTGACATTATGTTGACAGGGCCAAAGAGATCCATATGTAACAATTGAATTGGATCTTTGATCATAGTGGCTTCCTTGCTGACAAAGGATGATTTCCTTTGCTTCCCTTGTTGACAGGCTGAACATAATCCTTCTTGGATAAACTCCATTTGGGGTAGTCTAGTTACCAACTTTCTCTTCACTAGATCATTAATTGACTAAAAAGTTCAGGTGAGAGAGCTTCTTGTGCCATAGTCTGATTTCATCAGGAGTTGCCTTGCTATAGAAACATGATTCTCCACTTACTGAATTAAAATCAGCAACATAGAGATCTCCTTTCCTTATCCCTGACAAAACCATCTTCCCATCACTTTCATTTGAGATTAGGCACTGATCTCCTTTGAAGGAAGTGATGAATCCTTTGTCACTTAGTTGACTTATGCTTAGCAAATTGTGCTTAAGCCCATCAACCAGTGCTACATTTTCAAATGAGACATTCCCACTTGCTGCTTTGCCATAACCAAGAGTTAGTCCTTTGCTGTTATCACCAAATAAAATTACTGGACCAGCCTTTTCTTGGAATTCTGTGAGCAGGGCTTTGTTTCCTGTCATGTACCTTGAGCAGCCACTATCTAGAAACCAGATTTGACTGCTTTTGACCTTTCCCTACACACAAGAAAACATTTAAATAGTTTTTGGTACCCAATTTGTTTTGGGTGCTCTAGGTTTAGTCACAGTAACAGGTAATACAGCCTTTTCTTTATCAGTGACTTTTGGTTTTGGCAAATTTAAAACTTTCTCCTTTTTAGGAGCTTTAATATATGCTTTTGATTTCTCAACAGTTATCTTGCCTTTTTTCTTGGAGGAGCAGGCTTTAACAGTTGGTAAATCATCAGCATACAAAATTGTGCCAGTCAAAATTTGTGGTTTTACTTTGCATTGAAAAGATAAATGATTATAGTTATCACAATTCCAGCACACTTTTCTAGGGGCTTCATGAATAGAAGAATAATTGTTAGTTTTATTAACACCTAGCTTACCATTTCTATTCTTCCTGCTTTCCCCTGACAGGCCTTTTTCCCTTGACGGGCTACAACGGCCTGAAGCACTCTTTCCCCCTGACGACTGTGTATCCACTGATGCACAGTCTAGTTCTTTCATAACTGGAGGGTTGAGTGTTTTGGCAAGAATAATTTTCTTGCCTCTCCCATCACTAGTGGAAGCTTCACTCACTGGGAAGACATTCCCAGATTCTAGCTTTGCTGCTGCCTTAACAAACTTGATAGTTTGAGATGGCCTTTTTCCAAAGCTAGCTACCATCTCAACCTCAATGGGAGGTTGCTGCACTTGAGTCTCTTCATAGCCCAAACCAGATTTTGGATCAGATTTCTGACTTTTCAAATGATCCTCCAGTTTCCTGGTTGACTCATTCCTTCTCTTAATGACTTCCCTTTCTTGACTAAGAAGATTTGAGGTCCATTCCTCTCTTTTGATAGCACAGTCGAGAAGATTTTTAGTCCTTGAGAGTTCTTTTACAAGACTCTCAAGTCTGGAATTTTCTGATTCTAAAAGAGTGTTCCTAGCAGATAACTGTTCATTTATTTTCTGCACTCTCTTAGTTTCAGCTACAACACTCCTCAAGGTGTCATAGAGATCCTTTATCTCACAGGCCATTTCCTTAACAGTTTTAACACAATCAGTTTTAGACATGTTAGAGGAAATTTTGAGGCTTACCTGTGAGCTGCTATTGTCAGTGGATGAGGCCATCAGGGCTAGGTTGACATACTCTTCATTTTCTTCCTCATCAGAGTCAGCCCAGTCCTTTCCCTCTGCTATATATGCTTTTCCCTTCTTGTTTGCATTAAGAAGGTCAAAGTATTTCTTCTTGTAATCCACAACAGCTTCTTTGTCTCTGGATTCACCATCTTTTGTGGCCTTGCGACACTTATTTGCAAAGTGACCCATCTCAATACATTTGTAGCACTTTATTCTTGATTTGTCAATAAAGTTTTTAGTGCTACTGGGTTTCCTTGCTGAAAATCTTTTAGATCCCGAAGGCTTTTGAAATTTCAGCTTGGAAAACCTTTTTGCAAGAAAGGCCATGGTTTCATCCAGCTCCTCTAACTCTTCCGGAGTATATTCTTCCTCCTTGAAGTCAACTTCTTTGTCCCCTTCTATGTCAGCATTTTCTAGTTGCTGCTTCATCAAGACACTTGGCCTTGTTTCTTGTTTGTCCTTCGTGGCAGCCATCAGGGCTACAGATTTAAGCTTTCTAGCATCCCCTGACATTTCAGATCTTTGTTGAACCTCAAGTTCATATGTCTTTAGGGTGCCATAAAGCCTATCCAAGTCTAGAAGATTCATGTCCTTGGATTCACTGATGGCTGTTGTCTTAGGATCCCATGATATGGGAAGGGCTCTCATGAACTTTCTGTTCACATCCTTGTTAGAATATGCCTTCCCATATAATCTCAGGTCATTTACCAACCTGTTAAATCTGTCAAACATTTCAGTAAGTGTTTCACCATTTTTCATTGTGAACCACTCATACTGTTGTGTCAACAGCTGCAATTTATTTTCCCTCACTTCCTCAGTACCATCACAAAGGATTTGTATGGTATCCCATATAGATTTAGACGTGGTAAGATTCATGATACTATTCAGCATATCATCGTCTAAACCATTATACAGGATCCCAGTAACTTTAAGATCCTTTTTCACCTTTTCTCTTTCCTCTATCGTTATTTCATCAGTTGTCTTTGGGACAAGCTTTTCAGGAATACTGACTCCATTAACGACTTCTATAGGAATGAGCTTCTTGGGAATGTGAGGTCCTTCTTCTAGAATCTGCAAGTATTCATCATCAATAGCTCTAAGATGAACTATAATTCTTTGTCTCCAGAAGAAGTATTTGCCCCTTTCCAACATGCGGACTTTACTGTTTCAAGCTTTATTGGCCATAGATAATGATCGTGTTTAGCAAGTGAAATCTGCTAAGAGGCTCTGATACCAATTGTTAGTGCAAAATAAGCACAAGTGTTTGTAGAGGGGGGGGGGGGGTGAATACAAACGCCTGAAACTTTTCGCTCTTTTAAACTTAGAAGTGCTTACTGGAAAACAGTTGTAACAAACAGAAAAACTATAAGAAATGAACACACAGATTCAAGTTAAAATCGTTATATTAAAATTTGGGGTTTTTCTGGAAATCTGTATAATCACAAATGTGATTTACAGCTACAAATTCTGTGAATAAGGTTCATAGCTTCTCACACTCACTAGCTTCTAACTTTCTTTGAAATATCTCTCTCAAGTTCTATTACAAAGCTTTTCTCTAATGTTTGTGTGCTTCAGCGTTTGTTTTTTTTTATCTATTGGATAGATTTAATCACTGTATTTTTGTAATGAGAGCTCAGTTGTTTATATGATAAATCGGTGGGATGAAATCACGTGCTTGAGACGTCTGCTCTTCTCAACTTAGCCGCAAGTATGTCACATCGAAACTTTATGTGTCAGAGTACTGCATGCTTTGTTGCTACTTTTCTTCCCTTGATCTGTGTGCATTTAATGCGTGAGAGTTCTCATTGGATCATAAACAAACTTCAAGAAATATCTTTCCAGTTTATATTTCTTTCTTTTGTAACACGTTACGTTGATTTTCGTGTAAGAACTGATGACGGGTGCATGCTGTCACAACAATCCACTGACTGCCAGCCCTGACGGACTTTGATCAGTGCTTCTGGATCCCCTGATACTTATTGACTGGATCAGGGCTTCAACCTTCACTTGAGTTTTACTCAGTGCTTCTTGATCCTGATGGCTTCCACTGATGCCATGTTGGTCATTTCCCTTGACGGGTTACCCTGATTAGTTTGCCTGACAATGACATGTCCTAAAGTGTTTCCCTGACGGGTTGGTCTGCCTTCGTCATAACCTGATGAGTTCCCCCTGATGGGTTCCCCCTGATGGGCTCCCCTGATGGGCTCCCCTTGATGGAAGTTAATCAACGTAACTTTGATTGGAATTTCTGATGTGCGGAATACTTTGACTGTTTATAAGTAGCATCAGACATTCTTCTTCACTTTGTCAAGTCCTTTGAATGTTTCTGTTTTCTGACTCGCCTTGTGAAGTTATTAACCATCCACTAATGAATAAGTGTATCATCAGTGGGTGCAAAACTTATGCTGATCTTAAGATTTATAAAATACCTCAAGTATTTACAGTTGCACAATTTATTACATAATCATCATCATCATTTATCTCTAACAGGCTTTAAACAAATGTTGTATTAAAACAAAAAACAGAAAAAGAACGTAAATATCGCAGTTCAGTTGAAAAAAAATTATGTACCTCTTTCACTTGTAACAAATCTGAGGCCGATTACAGTGTATTCGCCAGAAACTGAAATGGAAATGTATCTTTATCGATTAAGAACTTGAAATGGAAATGTATGCAGCTCGTATGCAGTGTATGCACCTTCTGAAGATTTAGGGCAAAGCAAATGTTATGCCGCGCAAAGGAAATGAATAGGCGGTAAAAAGAGGGGCAAATAAAAAATATGTCGCGAAAACAAATAATAATATAAAATAAAAAAATTATACACATTTGCGTCGGTTCTTTTAAAAACCGACGCATAAACCCAAAATTTGCATCGGGTCTTTAAGAGAACCGACGCAAACGATTTATTTTTTAAATCTCGTATTTGCGTCGGTTCGTTTAAAAACCCGACGCAGAAACCCAACTTTTGCGTCGGTTATATAACAGGATCGACGCAAATTAATTATTATTTTTTTTAATATACTATTTATATTAATATGTTATATAATAATCTAAAAGAAAATTATGTTAATAATTTATTTTTTAAAGCGGGTATTTGCGTCAGTGCTTTTAAACCACCGACGCCTAAATCCAACATTTGCGTCGGGTCTTTTAAAAGGACCGACGCAAATGAATTTTTTTTAAAAATACTATTATATTAATATATTACACAATAATCTAAAAGAAAATTAATATTTTACTCATATTGAAATTCATTAATACCTTATGTTATAATGATTAATTAAAAAATGTGATATATATATATATATATATATATATATATATATATATATATATATTATAATATATCATATACCATATATCATATATATAATATATATGTTATACTATAATGTATAATATAAACTAATATATAATACATTAAAAAGCAAATGTTTCTATTTTAATGTAAAAAATACATGAGCATATGTAGTATGATAATCATTATTTTATTATATAAAAACCATACTATATTATAATTAACTTTTACACATAAATGTGTTAATAATTTATTATTTAAAGTGGGTATTTGCGTCGGTGCTTTTGAACTGTCGGAGACTAAGTTTTTTGAACTGTCGGAAACTAAGTTTTTGAACTGACGGAGACTAAGTTTTTGAACTCTCAGAGAGTAAGTTTTTGAACAGTCAGAGACTAAGCTTTTGACTGTTGGAGACTAACTTTTTTATTTTTTATAGATTTTGCGTCGGTTGTTTACGAAAACCGACGCAAATAATGGAACATTTACGTTGTGTGTTATAAAAAACCGACGCAAATATTCAAAAATAGGGGACAAACAGGGGACTTGAATACTCAAAAACAGGGGATTGCTATATGATTGTTGCAAAGAACTACTTCTCATATTCAACCAGAAATATATAAAATTTACTTCAGCAAACAATCAGCTACAACTATTGGAATAAAAAACAAATTAAAATTTACAATTATTGGAATAAAAACAAATTGAAACAATTAACAATTATTTACAATTAACAAATATTTACAATAATTGGAATAAAACAAATATTTATTTATTTACAACTATTGGAATAAAACAAATTAAAATCTTCAAGTCCTGCACTTATTTTCCATGATCAATCCATAACCCTTCACCATGGTCATTACGTAGGTAGTTTGTTTCTCCATTATCGTCACCATATGGGGTAGGTAGACCTACAGAGAAAGGAGGATTCTCATCAAATTGGTTATACTCGTCTTCGTCAACAACATCATCAATACCAAGAATATTTCTCTTGCCTTGAACAACAATTGAAAACTTAGGATCGGCGGGGTCTTTGATATAAAATACTTGTTTTACTTGCGTTGCAAGTATAAATGGGTCGTCCACGTGACCCCACTAACTAAAATCTATCAAAGTAAATCCTAAGTCATCCTTTTGAACACCATGAAGTATATCAATCCAATTACAACGAAAGAGACCAACCTTGAATTCTCAGTACTCAAACTCCCAAATATCTTCAATCACCCCATAATATGACTTTTTCACATCTTTCGATCCTGAAGATTTGCCTCTGAAAAATTCTGTTGATGAAGCTTCCACGGTAACACCACTATTTTGCATAGTGCTCTTTCCATCTTGACGCTGGGTGAAAAAAGTATATCCATTAACATCATAACCTTCATAAGATCGAACAAGCGTGTTGGGGCCATATGCTAACCATTTTATCGCATTAGAAATGACATTTGGTGTATTTGACAACTAACACATTACACGGTCTTTAAACAATCCAATAAATGAGCGATTGTGTTCAGTTGTAACCCAAATGCCACTTTTTGAAGGATTCTTCCTCCTAATCAAACTGACATGACAATCTAAGTAAGGATGAACTTCAGTCACGTGTTGCAGGACAAAGAGATGTGTTCTATCGTGCAGTTCACACCTAGGAGAGATCCATTTAGATCCCAATGTACCCTGCCCATGAAGTCTTCCCTCGTGACGAGATTTGGGAATTCCAATAGGATTGACAGTTGCTAAATACTTTGTACAAAATTCAATAGCCTTCTCAACTGAATATCCTTCAACTATGCTAGCTTCCAGCCGATATCGGTTCCTCACATATCCTTTCAATATACCCATGAATCTCTCAAAAGAATACATATACCGTAAATATACTGGGCTACATAACTTAATCTCTCTAACCAAATGAATAACCAAATGTACCATAATGTCAAAAAATGAAGGTGGAAAATATATTTCAAACTGACATAGTGTCACAACAATATTAGCTTGTAATTTATCCAACGTGATGGGTTCAATCACCTTGTTGCAGATGGCATTGAAGAAAAAACAAAGTTTCATAACAACAAGTCTCACGTGATTCGGCAATATCCCTCGAATTGCAATTGGTAATAGCTGCTGCATTAACACATGACAATCATGTGACTTCATACCCACAAGTTTCAAATCCTTCATCGACACAAACCTTTTGATGTTTGAAGAATATCCATATGGAACTTTCACACCAAACAAACACTCACAAAACGCAATTTTCTCTTTTTTACACAAAGTATAACAAGCTGGAGGTAGATACGTACGCTTCTCTGATTCTTGTGGTGCTAACTCTAGTCGTATACCCATTTCTTTCATATCTTTTGTGACTTTGATCTTGTCCTTTGTCTTTCCCGGTATATTCAACAATGTTTCAACAATACTATCACAGATATTTTTCTCAATATGCATAAAATCAAGACAATGTCTAACTTGTATGTGTTCCCAATACGGGAGATCCCAAAATATGGATCTCTTCTTCCACAGATTCTTCGGCTTAGGAGGTTGATACAACTTTCCAAATACAACATCAATATCCTTAACCCGGTCAAAGACTTCTTTCTCAGTTAAAGGCAAACGGGCTTCTCGAGTCTCGATATTCCCATCAAAAGCCTTTTTCATCTTACGATAAGGGTGATCATGGGGAAGAAATGTTCGGTGACTCATAAACACATTTTTCTTGCAATTATTTAGACGGTGGTCAATAGTAGCATCTTTGCAAATTGGACATGCTTTAGCTCATTTGACAGTGTACCCTGACAAGTTTCCATAAGCAGGAAAATCATTTATGGTGCAAAATAACATGGCACGTAATGTGAAATCCGTTTGAGTATTTGCATCAAAGACTGAAACACCTTCATCCCACAAAACTTTTAAATCTTCAAGAAGCGGCTGAAGATAAACATATATGTTATTCCCAGGTTATTTAGGCCTTGAGATTAACAAGGACAACATAATATACTTGTGTTTCATACACAACCAAGGAGGCAAATTATAAATCACCAAAAGAACGGGCCATGTGCTATGTTGACAGCTTAGAGTGCCATAAGGATTCATCCCATCCGTACAAAGTCCAAGTCGTAGATTCCTAACTTCTCCACCAAATTCAAGAAACTTATAATCAATGGTTCTCCATTGTGGAAAGTCACTCGGGTGTCTAAGCATCCCATCTGATTTCCTCCATTCCGCATGCCACCTCAAATGTTTTGCATCTTTTACATTTGCAAATAGGCGTTTTAATCATTGCACTATGGGTAAATACCAAACCGCCTTGCTAGGAGCCCTTTTTTTTATCATCCTTAGAAGAATCATTACCCTCCCGCTTGTATTGAGATGCTCCACACTTAGGACATGTGTGTAAATGTTCATTCTCATTTTAAAACAACAAACAGTCATTTGGACATGCATGTATCTTCTTTACGTCCATAAATATAGGACACAACATCTTTTTTGCCTCGTACGTGGAAGTGGGAAGCTCGTTATTCATCGGAAGTATTTCTCGTAAAAGTTTTAAGAATTCTGTAAAACTCTTGTCACTCCATCCATTCTTGACTTTCAACTTGCACAACTTCAAATTTGTTGACAACCTTGTCAAGTCGTCACTGCACCCGGGATACAAAAGTTTCTTAGAATCGCGGACCAAGCTCTCAAATATATCCGGTTGTGGCATCATATGGTCTTGGAGATCTTGTATCATATCTTCCACCCTATCAATGTCCACATCATCTTCGTCATTATCGACCGAATTATCGCACTCGGTTGCATAATTCGACCTTGAGCTACTAGTCATATCAGAGTCTATTCCCTCGCCATGCCAAATCCATTTCGTATAACCCTTCTTAAAACCCCGACGAAATAAATGTTCACGCACTGTCTCTGTGCTTGAATATTTTTTTAAATTACCACAAAGGCGGCACGGGCACACAATCATGTCTTCTTTTCCATGTTCCTTTCTGATTTTTTGGTGTTGAACCACACATAAAATAAACTTGTTAATCCCTCTTACATATGCATCATCATTACACAATATATTGTACATCCATGTTTGACGATCCATGTATAACTAAATAACCACAACGATTAACTAAGTAAGCACAACGATTGTACAGATATCATACATAAGATGCGGACAAACAATAGTTCAAGCAAACATACTGATATTTTAAATAATGCCTGTGATGAATGTATTATTTTAATTAACAACTACATACACAACAAAGCTGAGCTCTCAGACGAAAACACTGAAGAAAGAAACCTGCAAAATCTCAGCCAAGTTTCCCGCCAAAGACGATCTCGCTCTCTCTCCTCTCTTACCAGACCAAAATAGCAAAAGTTTTAACTTATATCACTTTTTAATAACTTAAATATGCGTTGGACAAAGAAGAAAACCGACGCAAATAACATAATCATTTGCGACGGATATTTAAATCAACCGACGCACATACATGAGAGTATTGCGTCGGGTCTTTAACCGACGTGACGCAAATGTGTTTTTGTTTATTTTTTTTAAATTATTTCTCATCTTTGGTGTCGGTTATACTAAAGAACCAACACAAATACTCAAACAATATTTTTTTAATTATTTAATTAAAAAATAATTATTTTTAGTTATTTATTTTTATAGTGTTTGCATCATTCATTTAAAAGAAACGACGCAAATAATGAACACTATTTGCGTCGGTTCTTTAAACAAGCGACGCAAATGTGTTATTAATTTATTTTTTAATTATTTTTTTAGTTTTTGCGTCGGTCCTTTAAAAAAAACGATGCACATACCTAACACTATTTGCGTCGGTTCGTTAAACAAGCGACGCAAATGTGTTATTAATTTATTTTTTAATTTTTTTTATAGTTTTTGCGTCGGTCCTTTAAAAGAACCAACACATATACAGTTTGTTTTATTTACCATAATGTCACCGTTCTACTATATGCGACAGTTCTATTAATGTGACGACCCCAGAATACCTCACTGGACCAGGGTTTCGTCAAAAGAAGGAAAAGATAACCACACATCCATTCATATAATAATTACTGAAAGAAACCATATAAAGAGTTATTACAACCTAAAATATTACATTGTCAGCGGAAGCTATACTGTTTCTATACTAAAATACAAAATATCACTTCTCAGATCATCTTCCTTTCTTCCCTCCTTATTGGCATTACAAAGGCTAGCCAACCTCAGTAACCGATCATTTTTGCCTTTCCCTTGTCTGAGGGCTCAACCTTTATATTTTGTCCTGCAAAACATTAAAATCCTACAAGAATGAGCGGTTCACGCCCAACAAGTATATAAACAATTTGGAAAAAAACAATTCTGGAATGTTTAAAAAAAAATTCAGTTCTGCTAAGAGGCTTAGTGAATCAATACTAATGCCTCAAAATTCTTTAAGGAATCTTTAGGACTACTGATGATAAACAATTGTGTAATCCTTCTTAAAACAAAGCATAACTTCCTTGAAGTAAAAATATCCATCGGGGGCTAAAACCGCTGGATTTGCTAACCATACGGTATACAGCTGGCCTAACTGTGCCCATATGATCCCTCCTTGTGTGAACATAAGTAGTCACATAAAATTCCTCTAGGTTAGGTGAAGAACAAATCAACACCTTTCCTTTCCTCTAACCATACATGTGGCATCATCATTCAAGGAACATAGCATTCTCATTTATTGCACAGATATAACATTGAAAAATAGCTGAAAGAGCAAAGCTTCTTTATATCCATGCATTTCTATTCATATCATGCTAGCGGAAATTTAAAGCATAACATTCTGTTTCACAAGGAAATTTAAATATAAATATCATAATTTTGTACGCATGTCGAATCAATTGATCATGCGCTTAACTAAAATAAGCATAAGAGTAAGAATATACTTGCATCAACTTGCAATAAACATAAGATTGTGAATATACTTGCCTCGGTCCTTTGCAACAAAGTTTCAAATTCAACTTACTGGTGAGAGAGTGATTCTGTAAATTATGCAAGTAATATTTTAATACCTTAATAAGAATTTATGAAAGAAAATATGTATGTGATGTCCTTAAACTTTTACTATTTTAAAGAATAACATCATAAAATAATTTTAAGAAAATAATGTTTTATAGTCTTAATAACAGACTATGCATCGGAGAATAATTTTCTCATTAACAAACTCGTCAGGGACTGATATCCTTAGCCATTAGAGACTAGGAATTTCCTCTATCGGAGACTAAGAAATCTCCTTCATCAGAGACTGCAGAATTTCCTTCATCAGAGACTACGAAATTTCCTTCATCAGAGACTATGAATGACGTCATCAAGGACTGAACTTAGCCCATCGGAGACTAAGGAATGACGTTATCAGGGACTAACAACTCATCAGGGACTGATGACGTCATCTTAATTCTATCGGAGACTGAGAGTGACGTCATCGGGGTCTAACTTCTCATCAGGGACTGATGACGTCATCTTAATTCTATCGGAGACTAAGGCTGACGTCATCACCAGAGATTAATAGAATATCTCATCAGAGACTACGAATATCTCGTCAGAGACTACGAATATCTCGTCAAAGACTAACAATATCTCGTCAGAGACTAACAATATCTCATCAGAGATTAACAGCATCTCATTAGAGATTAACAACATCTCATTAGAGATTAACATCAGAGCTTACTTCTGCTACGATGGAAGACCTATCATGCTCAAACTCAGCTTATGATGTCTTATGAAGATGCAAAAGAATAAGAACTTAGCATAAATCTTGATGCTATGTACGAAAGAAACTGAGTAGGGTTCTAGGTTCTTACCTCTTTGTTCTCAAGGGTGAAATCAAAACTGGTCTGAAAATAATTTTTCGAAAGAAGAACTTGGAAATTTATGGAGATAATAAGTTTAAACGAAACTCTGAAAAGAGAAATTTTGGTAAAGGAATTAAAATTTCATCTCGAATGAGGTATTTATAGAGTTCAAGAGCAGTAAACTAAGGTTACGCATTGAAATAAAACGATTGGTTAATTTGGACGGTAAAACGGCTGTTCATCATGACTTCTTGACAGCAAACAGCTGCTGTCCTACATGCATGAAGGCTTAGCCACCTAAACAGTTCCTAATCAAACACGTAATTACCAATGTTACGTAACCCTCTCCTCTTCCTCCATGCTGTTCAATATAATCTTATATGGGATTTGCTAATCCCCTTTTTGATACCTTTTTAAGAAACTTAACCTCATCATCATGGATATCACATCATCGTCAAAATTTTCATTGTAGATATGAATTTATCATTCATATTTAAAAAGGCTAACTCCATGAAAAACAATATAATAACACAAAATAAAATTATTTCTTACCATAAAATACATTTAAAATTTTCGGGTTCTCACAATTAAAGAACCGATGCAAATAAGGCGACGCATATGTCGGTATCTGTACTAGTGACATTTGTGTCGGTTCTTTTAAAAACCAGATGCATAAATGTGTTAATAATTTATTTTTTAAATCTGGTATTTACGTCGGTTCTTTTAAACACCCGACGCATAAAACCAACATTTGCGTCGGGTCTTTTAAAAGGACCGACGCAAATGAATTATTATTATTTTTTAAATATATTATTTATATTAATATATTACATAATAATCTAAAAGAAAATTAATATT
>CM025785.1:22951023-22973985 GCA_014636745.2 Centella asiatica
CTATATTATAATTAACTATTAAATATAAATGTGTTAATAATTTATTTTTTAAATCGGTATTTGCGTCGGTTCTTTTAAACACCCGATGCATAAAACCAACATTTGCGTTGGGTCTTTTAAAAGGACCAACGCAAATGATTTAATTTTGTTATTTTAACATACTATTTATTTTAACTCATTACATAATAATATAAAAGAAAACTATTATACTGATTATTTCAAAAATAATTAGTTAATTAAAACTATTATATATATATATATTAAATGTGTTATATATTGTAGTTTTTTAGTTAATCATTAATATTTTTTACTTATTTTTTGTTTCATAAGTATAATATATGTTATTAACAACTTTCAATATAAGTAAAATATTAATTTAAAGTTACATTGGTATACAATGAATACACTTGGAGAGTTCAACAAATGTCAAAGTTGATCAAGCAAAATTAGCCCATCGGAGACTAAGTTTTTGATGAATTGTCGGAGACTAAGTTTTGAATTGTCGGAGACTAAGTTTTTGAACTGTCGGAGACTAAGTTTTTGAACTGTCGGAGACTAAGTTTTTGATGAACTGTCGAAGACTAAGTTTTTGAACTGTCGGAGACTAAGTTTTTGAACTTTCGGAGACTAAATTTTGAACTATCGGAGACTAAGTTTTTGAACTGTCGGAGACTAAGTTTTTGAACTTTCGGAGACTAAATTTTGAACTATCGGAGACTAAGTTTTTGAACTGTCGGAGACTAAGTTTTTGAATTGTCGGAGACTAAGTTTTGAACTCTCGGAGACTAAGTTTTTGAACTGTCGGATACTAAGTTTTTGAACTATCGAATACTAAGTTTTTGAACTGTCAGAGACTAAGCTTTTGACTGTCGGATACTAAGTTTTTAATTTTTTATAGATTTTGTGTCAGTTGTTTACGACAACCAACGCAAATAATGGAACATTTGCGTCGTGTGTTATAAAAAATCTACGCAAATACTCAAAAACAAGGGATTTCTTATGACTTGAATACTCAAAAACAGGGGATGACTTAAATACTCAAAAACAGGGGACAGCTGTAAGGTGTGCGCCTTATGAAATATTATAAGCTGAAATGTGTTTTTATTTATAGACCACTTTAATTGATATATGATTGTTGCCAAGAACTACTTCCCATACTCAACCAGAAATATATAAAATTTATTTTAGCAGACAATCAGCTACAACTATTGGAATAAAACAAATTAAAATTTACAATTATTGGAATAAAAACAAATTAAAATATACAAATAACAATTATTTACAACTATTGGAATAAATCAAATTAAAATTTACAATTAATATAAGTAAAACAAATTAAAATATACAATTAACAATTATTTACAATTATTGGAATAAATCAAATTAAAATTTACAATAATTGGAATAAAACAAATTAAAATTTCCAATTTACAAATATTTACAATTATTGGAATAAAACAAATTAAAACCTTCAAGTCCTGCACTTATTTTCCATGTTCAATCCATAACTCTTCACCATGGTCATTACGTAGGTAGTTTGTTTCTCCATTATCGTCACCATATGGGGTAGGTAGACCTACAGAGAAAGGAGGATTCTCATCAAATTGGTTATACTCGTCTTCGTCAACAACATCATCAATACCAAGAATATTTCTCTTGCCTTGAACAACAATTGAAAACTTAGGATCGGCGGGGTCTTTGATATAAAATACTTGTTTTACTTGCGTTGCAAGTATAAATGGGTCGTCCACGCGACCCCACTAACTAAAATCTATCAAAGTAAATCCTAAGTCATCCTTTCGAACACCATGAAGTATATCAATCCAATTACAACGAAAGAGACCAACCTTGAATTCTCAGTACTCAAGCTCCCAAATATCTTCAATCACCACATAATACGACTTTTTTATATCTTTCGATCCTGAAGATTTGCCTTTGAAAAATTCTGTTGATGAAGCTTCCACGGTAACACCACTATTTTGCATAGTGCTCTTTCCATCTTGACGCTGGGTGTAAAAGGTATATCCATTAACATCATATCCTTCATAAGATCGAACAAGCGTGTTGGGGCCATATGCTAACATTTTATTATATTAGAAACGACATTTGGTGTATCTGACAACTGATACATTACACGGTCTTTAAACCATCCAACAAATGAGCGATTATGTTCAGTTGTAACCCAAATGCCACTTTTTGAAGGATTTTGCCTCCTAATCAAACTGACATGACAATCTAAGTAAGGATGACATGACATGACAATCTCTTTGTCCTGCAACACATAACTGAAGTTCATCCTTACTTAGATTGTCATGTCAATTTGATTAGGAGGCAGAATCATTCAAAAAGTGGCATTTGGGTTATAACTGAACATAATTGCTCATTTGTTAGATGGTTTAAAGACCGTGTAATGTGCCAGTTGTCAGATACACCAAATGTCGTTTCTAATACGATAAAATGGTTAGCATATGACTCCAACACAAATGGTTAGTATATTAAAATAAAAAAATTAAATCATTTGCGTCGGTCCTTTTAAACACTCGACGCAAATGTTGCTTTTATGCGTCGGGTTTTTAAAAGAACCGACGCAAATGATTTAATGTTTTTATTTTATATTATTATTTATGTTAATTTATTATATACCAATGTAACTTTAAATTAATATTTTACTTATATTCAAAGTCGTTAATAACATATATTATACTTATGAAATAAAAAATAAGTAAAAAATATTAATGATTAACTAAAAAACTACAATATATATCACATTTAATATATATATATATAATAGTTTTAATTAACTAATTATTTTTGAATTAATCAGTATAATAGTTTTCTTTTATATTATTATGTAATATATTAATATAAATAGTATATTAAAATAAAAACTTGTGTGCGTCAGTTGTTTAAAAGAACCGATGCAAATGAGTTAAAATAAATAGTATATTAAAATAAAAAAAATTAATTCATTTGCATCGGGCCTTTTAAAAACCCGACGCAAATGTTGATTTTATGCGTCGGGTTTTTAAAAAAACCGACGCAAATGAGTTTAGTTTAATTACAAATATGCCACCGTTTGGGAAAAAATACATTTTAGCGCATTTTTATTTCCATTGAGCGGCATATTTTCATTTGCCATCTTTTTGAAGACGAGCTCTTAATCCTTTTCATTTCCTTTGCCTTAAATCTTCACAAGCTAGCTGCATACATTTCCATTTTCTTTTCTCAATCGATCAAGATACAAACTCTTCGGCTTCTGGCAAATCGGAAAACAAGTATTTCCATTTCAGTTTCTCGCGAATACAAACTCTTCGGCTTCAGATTTGTTACAAGTGAAAGAGGTACTACGCGAACTGGGCGATTTAAATTGTTTTTTTGTTTTTTGTTTTAATGGAAATGTACATTGGAAGCTCAGTTGTGTTAAATGGAAGCTATGTTGTAGGGTTAAACATGTTGTTCTGCATTTGTTCTGTTTCTTCTATTTTTCTGTTTCTGCGTTGTAGGGTTAAGCAAATGTGTAAACTTATACCACTATGTGTTGGTAATAAATAATCTTTGTCGATTGAGAAATTAAAACGGAACTGCGATTTTCATTGTTGTTCTGTTTTTTGTTTTAATACATAAATATTTTAAAACCCCAAAGTGTGTCTTGTGATATATGTGTTCTGTTTTATCTTGTAATTGTAAATTTAATTCAAAGATTTCCTTTGGCACTACGAATGCACTATACCTGAAATTAAAATGGAAGCCCCAAAGTGTCTAATGCACTGTAAATGCACTGTAATGCACTGTAATTCTTATATTATTAATTTATATTTTTAAATGTGATGTTTTTGACATTTTCTGTTCTACTTTGTAGTTTACAATTATCATGGACCACCAAAGTTCGAGTGAGAGACCTACTAAAAAAACTAGAGGTCCAACATCTTGCAAAAAATTGAAAGAAAAGTCTGCAAATAAACAAGTGCAAAAAGTTATTGAGTTTGATGATAATCTTGGCGTTCCCATTGGAACATATGTTGCTGCATTCAAGTCGTACATAGGAGCAGTAGTTAGAGTTCAAGTTGACATTAATATTCAGAGTTGGGATCTAGTCAGTGATGGACTAAAGGATACAATTTGGGAAGATATTAAGGTATGTATTGAAAAGAATATTTAGTTGTTTTAACATATATTGTCATTCAAATTTTATTACAAGTTTCTTATATGCATGATTTGACTATTTTAGACTGAGTGGAATATAACGGATGATGCGAGACAAAAGGACGTATTAAAATCTACAGGGAAAATTTGGAGGGATTTCAAGTCAAGGTTTTGGGGAAGAACAGATGCAACTCCCGTAAAGGCGTAATATCAATGGATGAGTTGTCTACGATAACTCAAGAAATTGAAAGAAAAGTGGCCAATCGAGTTCGGGAGGAGTACCAAACTCAAATGAATGAAATGAATATGAAATACAAAGATCAGATTGGTTCACTGCATGCTCAGATCGTGGGCATCTTCAATCATATGAGCCAGATGGGAATGCCTATGCCCCAACAAACTCCAACAACTAACGTGATTCAAAGTAGCTCCCACTCGGTGGATCCATTCTTTGAAATAAAGGTATACTTATTTTTACTCTTTTTTATGTCTTTCAATCATAAGTTATCATATAAGTGCCTTATATGATCCTAATTGAATTTTTTTTATATAATTAACATAGAAGAAGCCGACTCCATGTCGTCTTTGTGTGATCCTTGCTGAGACCAACAAAGTGGTTGTGGCTATTGGGACTGTTTTTCCACTGAATGCGTTGGGTGATGTTGTTCATGGTCACCAAATGGAGCTCAACAATGTTAGAGTATCCGTTGATGACGTTTGTCCTGAATTTCAACAAGCTCCGCTTCCCGTGCCTACGCATGAACATACAAGAGTAGGTGATGCAGCGGGTAGCTTTGTTCAGTGGCCTAAACAACTTGTAATGTTAGGGTAGGTAACAAATTTCAAATTAACAAGTAACATTGTAAATTATTGTTGTTAATTCATGTAAATGTTATTGTTTAACTTTATATCTAGTTAGGATCCCATCTTACCGAATAAGGGTAAAGAGCATGGGTCCCCCTCCCCCCCTTGCCAAAAATAATCAAATTTGTAGCAAAGGGTCGGCTACTAATGTGGATCAGAACTTGAGTCCAAAATATAAATATTTACATCAATTGATTATGGCATTGCCTTCCTCGGACGACGTAATTTCAGTGTCATTAGATTATGATTCATGAATTGATGCTCCGAAGGAAGTTGAAGACATGATACACGTCGCTAGCGAAGATATAATCCAATTATGTAAAATGGAATGGTTGAATATAAGTGTTGTACAAATTTTCATGAGGTGAGACTATAATTTTCATACATTCTCATTAATTTTTTTTTTATATACAAGTTTATTTTATAAACTAACTAATGAGTAATTTGTATATTACATTTAAGGTATCTGAAGGAGATGACTAAGGGATCTAATGCCTTTGGATTCTCGTGTCCTCAAAAAGTGGCAAATGCAGTAAATGATCCAGATGGCGCAAGTTGATACATTGTTGATATTTTTCTAGGTTGTCGGGGATCCAAATTCATCTTAGGGTCGTACTTCCAACAGTAAGAACATAAAAATGGTGGGCTTAATTTATTCTAGCTAGCTTGTTCATTGATATAATTTAACATTGTTATTTAATTTGTGAAAATGTAGGGAACATTGGATGTTGTTTCTTATATCTTGTGAGGAAAATGCAATATATGTGTTCGACTCATTGAAGAAGGAAAGGAATATGCCAATCAAGACAACATTTGCAGTGTAAGTAAATTATATATTAAGTCCTAAGTTATTAATATTAGTTAAACGTGTAAAAATCTTTTAACATATTTATTTTCTCATATATAATGCTATATATAATTTTGTAGGGCATTTCGATTATATGTTGCTCACGGTGGCAAGAAGAGAAATAATAAGTTGCATTGGTATACGAAAGATGTTAAGGTATAAAATACTTGCTAACTTATCCAAACAAAGTTAAGTTTTTTGGTTCCTATAATATAATTTCTTATTAAATTTTTGATCAACTTGACTATTTATGTAGTGCCCTTAACAACAAGGAAGTGTTGAATGCAACTACTATGTCATGAGGTACAAGTATGACATCGTCAAGTTACATCAACGGGCTCCATATACAAAATGGACTGAGGTATATTGTTTTTAATTATATGCATGCAATTCACTATTTCAATCTAATAACAAAGTACCTTGTATATTGGTTTTAATTATATGCTTAATTGTTTCTTTTTTATAATATTCTACAGGGTTTGAGTGCAAAAGAGTCATATACTCAGTTTGATATAGATGAAATTAGAGACCTGTTTGCAAAATATTTTATGAGTCATTGTATGTGACCTTTGCATATTTAAACAGTTTGTACATTTGGACAGTTTGTAAATATTCCTGTTTTGAACAGTTTGTAAATTTGGATTTGTATATATTCCTGTTTTGCAAATATTGAAGTGGTTGAATTTTGTACTATTTTGGTTTGTACAGGTTGGATATTTTATTTATAAATAAAAATTTTAAAAAAAAACCAATCATTTGCGTCGATTCTTTTAACAGTACGACACAAATAGATTAAATTATTTTTAAAATGAATTTTTATCAAACAATCATTTGCGTCAGGTTTAGTTAACTACCGACGCAAATGATCCTATAATTTGTGTCGGTTCTTTTAAAAGTACGACACAAATTTATTAATTAATTTTTAAAATGAATTTTTTATAAACTAATCATTTGTGTCGGGTATCTTGAAGAACCGACGCAAATGCACTATTATTTGCGTTGGCTTTATAAATGTCAGACGCAAATGATTTTTTTTGCGTCATATCTTTAACCGATGCAAAATATTTATGATATTTGCATCTCCACCATAAGCGTCTCCTCTTAACCGACACAAAATACGTTAATTAACCGACGCATATGATCAGTTTTGTACTAGTGGTTTCTTCGATGTCATTCAAAGTCATGACTCTGTTGCTAGGACAATTATGTTGCATGAGCCCATAGCCTTTACACGTGAAGCAAATTATTTTTCCTTATGATGCTAGAGGTGCAGAAGTCTTACCTTTGTCTTTCTTGAATTTGTCAAAGTTACGAGTAAATTTGGCAACAGGTTGGGCCTTGTTTCTCCTCTCGGTTCTACCTCTCTCAAACGTGTTGTTAACAGGTCAGATATAATTACTTCTCTTAGCCTTTACATGTTTTTCTGCACACATGGCTACATAGCAAACCTCCTTAAAGGACCAGTAAGGTTGGAGTTCAACCTTTTCAACAATATTAACATTCAGTCTTATTAAGAAATGAGCTATCTTGTGTTATACTCTTTCTTCTAGATCATAGAGCATTGTCAATTTCTCGAAATCTACGATGTACTCTTCCGCCGAGAGTGTTCCCTATTTAAATCCTTGTAATTTTAGGAAAACATCTTGTACATAATCTATAGGAAGGAACCGTTTCTTCATCCTAGTTTGAGTGCTTCCCAAGATTCAAGTTGTGCCTTGCCCTCCTTCCTCCTTTTAGACCTCAAGTTCTCATACCATGGGTTGGCATAGCCTATGAGCTTTAAGACGACCATCTTGAACCTTTTTTTATCATTGTAGTCTTTATAGTCAAAGACTCATTCGATCCTCTGTAACCATTCAAGGAACTTTTTAGGTTTCAAACTCCCATCAAACTTGGGCATATCCAGCCACATGCCTTTGTCATCATCATTACCCTCTCTAGCTCTGTGGTTCATAGACCTAGCCACTTCTTCCTCTTCTGAATTGGAAGTCTGAATAGATTTGGTGCTTCTATTTGGACTAGGGGATGGGTTTCTCCGATCCAATCTCGCCAAGAGTTCATTCATTCTATCAATTAACTCATTGATTTGTCTATCACAGCGCAAGTTTTGTGCTACTTCCACGGTCAGCCCTCGTGGAATAATTTGTTCTTCTTTTTCTTCAGCCATTGACGTTGTAGTTTGTAGCTTAATACAATAACGAAATCATCCACTAGGCTTTGATACCAAGATGATGTCCACTTTAGATTGATTTAATAAAGAAAATAATCACCAAGAATCAGCACTAAATGATCAATCTATTTAGCTGCTTAAAGAATTTAATCACCTATAAGCTAGAACAAATCTAGTTGCAAAAGTCTAAAAGAATTAATCACCAACTTTCAAGATAATTGCAAGTTCAAAACTCACAAAAATTTTATATCTAAAATCTATATATCTTGACGTACAATATTACAAATATTCATAAGCGACCAACCCTTTAATCTAATCATATTATGGAAAGAAATCTACAAAAGAAAGAATTCTAATTCTACTATGGAAACACAAACCTATTACAATAGGAAAAACATATAAAATAATTTTATATGTTGCAGTCCATTTGAAAAAATAGTCTCTAGTAGGCCAACTGGAATTAGTCTCCGATAGTTCAAACTATCCCCTGACAAACCTTAGTCTCTGACAGGTTTAATTCGTATTTAGTCTCTGATAGTATAAATTATCCCCTGACAAGCCTTAGTTTCCGACAAACTTAATTAGTCCCTAAAGAGAAATATCCCTGATGCTTGAGAAGCCATCCCCTGACACTGAGAAACTAACCTTGATGCCTAAGAAACATCCTCTGACATCCAAAAAAATAATCCCTAACGCCCAAGAAACATCCCCTGATGTCCAAGAAATATCCCCAAACGACTATTTATCCCCTGATGCACCTGCAGCCGTGCTTTACCCGTAAGGTTTCAATGTTTCATTTAACACCAAGGTCAACACACCTCTTGTTGAGGTTCCCAACCAGTGTCCATCAAAAATATCAACAGAAAACAAATCAAACAAATTTAACGTCACATCTTTTACAAATAAACTCAACATTTTATCATCCTCCAACAAATTAAATTATCGATCTCTATTTTTTAATTTTTGATTCAAGTTCAGTGATGAAAAATTGTAGCACATATGACATAATTAAACTTATGTATATTAACACCTTAAAGAATCAAGAAGAGATGATCATCATTACGGAAAATTAAATTGATGATTATCTGTTTGTGTTGTTAGTGCAATATAAGCACTAGTGTTTGTAGAAAGAGGGGATGAATACAAACACCTGAAACTTTTCGCTCTTTTAAACTTACAAGTGTTTACTGGAAAATAGTTGTAACAAACAGAAAAACTATAATAAATGAACACACAGATTCAAGTTAAAATAGTTATATTAAAACTTGGGGTTTTTCTGGAAATCTATATAATCACAAATGTGATTTACAGCTACAATTTCTGCAAATAAAATTCACAGCTTCTCACACTCACTAGCTACGAAAACTTTCTCTGAAAAATAAATCTCTCAAGAAATATATTTCTGAGCTTCCTAGTGTTGTGTGCTTCTTTATTTTTTTTTTGTTGGATAGATTCAATCTCTTTTTTTTTGTAATGAGAACTCCTTTGCTTATATGTTGATCAGTTGATGAAATCACGTGCTAGAGACGTGCTGCTTTTCCCAACTTAGCCGCAAGTATGTCACATCGTAGCCCTTTGTGTCAGACTGCTGCATGCTTTGTTGCTTCTTTTTCTTCCCCTGATCTGTGTGCATTTAATGCTAGAGAGTTCTCATTGGATCAAAAACAAACTTCAAGAAATATCTTTCCAGTTGATATTTCTTGCTTCTGTAACACATTACGTTGATTTCCATGTAAGTACTGATGACGGGTGCATGCTGTCATAACAATCCACTGACTATCAGCCCTGATGGACTTTGATCAGTGCTTCTGGATCCCCTGATGCTTATTGACTGGATCAGGGCTTTAACCTTCACTTGAGTTTCACTCAGTGCTTCTTGATCCTGATGGTTATGACTGACGGCATACACTGATGGCTTCTCCTGATGTCATGTTGGTCATTCCCCCTGACGGGTTACCCTGATGGGTTGGCCTGACACTAACATGTCCTGAAGTGTTTCCCTGACGGGTTGGTCTGCCTTCGTCATACCCTGACAGGTTTCCCCTGATGAGTTCCCCCTGATGGGTTCCCCCGATGGGTTCCCCCTGATGGGTTCCCCTGATGGAACTTAATCAACGTAACTTTGATTAGAATTTCTGATGTGCGGAATACTTTGACTGTTTACAAGTAGCATCAAATATTCTTCTTCACTTAGTCAAGTCCTTTGAATGTTTTTGTTTTCTGACTTATCTTGTGAAGAGATCGACCATCCACTGATTAATAAGGTTATTATCAGTGGATGCAAAACTTGTGCTGATCTTAAGGTTTATAAAATACCTCAAGTATTTACCGTTGCACAATTTATTACAAAATCATCATCATCATCATTTATCTCTAACAATCTCCCCCTATTTATGTTTATCAATTTGATAACCATAAATCCCTAGATGTACTGATGATGATGTCAAAACCAATACTAAATACATGAAAGAATTTTGAATGAATTAATGAAATAATTTCTGTACAAGTATTTTCCTTTAACTATTACAAAAAGAATGTTGTATTAGACATCAGGATCCCTTTTCCTTTTTGCTGAGACAAAGGACAATGGATGACTTGATTCAATCGGCTGAGAGTCACTTCCAAGGCCTTGTCTTCTTTGATCTGGGTTTTGATCAGGAATCCTTAGTCTGTTGTCTTCTCCACCTGCTTCTAGTTGCTCTAGCTCCTTTTGAAGAAGTTTTTTGAAGTTGACTATGTTGACATTACTACTGGATTCCAAAGCTTCAAGGATAGATTTTATTTCTTGAACATTGGTTGCAGCAAGTTGTGACCAGTAGAAGGTAATGATCTTCCCCTTTTTATTTTTGAATTGAACACCCATGGGGCTAGTGATCATTTTTGGATATTCTTTAAATCCCTTCACTGGTGGCACATTCCTTACTGCAGTGTTCCCATCATCAGTTTTGGTTTCTTCAATCTCCTTCAATACTCTCTGAATCAACAGGATTCTGAACTGGATGACATGTTCATTTTTGTGATTGGCTATTTGGCTTAGAACATGCATCGCTTCCTCCAGGTTTAGGCCATCAACTTCTTTGATCCTTATACTTTTCTCCTGCCCATCAGTGGATCTTTAGAATAATTTCAGTGGACTTTCCAATGTTGTGGGCAGGCTCCTTTCATTGTTGATGGCTCTCCTCAGCCTGTCGATTATCCCCCTTAAGTCTTTGTTAGCCTGCGAGGATCTTAGAATCAGATTTAGGACTAGTCCTAACTGCTCAGCATCCATTCTCCTAAACCAGTCCATTGCTACATTGAATTCTGACCCACTCTTCAGTTGAACTGTTATTAGTTGATCCCTTCTATTGTTGAACCCGACATCTATGCTTTCTATGGAGAACATAAATGTCAGGTTTTTACGCTTTTCTTCTTTGAGAAATTCAGCTAGAGTGGGTGGACCATATTCTTTGGTAACAGGAGAAGATGCTTTGTCCTTGGCTTCAGATGACTTCTTTGTAGTGGCATCAGGGTCTTCAGTTTTATCTTGATTTTTATCCCCTGATGCACTTTTAGGGTTCTGAGATCTTCTTGGCTGAGGTTTCCTGGAGGTCCTGGGCCTGACACTCTTCTTCTTCTTTGCTTCTTCCTCCTGTTCCTTTGCCATTTCCCTCTCTTCTTCTTCTTGAAGTTGTTGTGCAAAGATTGCATCAGCTTCTACTAACTTTTTATCTTGAGGGTATACCAGCTCCATTTTCCCTTCAATTACAACTTCAACGGGAGTTGGAAAGTGGAATGTCTTCATTGCATCTCCAAGTAGCTTAGGCCCTGATTAAGTGTTGGATTTCTTCTTGGTTTCCTCAATCAGGATACCCTTGCCTTTATCCTTGGATTTTGGAGCAGGAACAGGAGCAGTCACATCCCCTGATTGTTGATTTGAATTCTCAGCAACATCCCCTGACGACTGCTTGGTTGATTTCTCCCCCTTTTTGACAGCATCATCAGTGGGAGTTGAGAGTCGGGATGTGACTTGAAGAATTTGTTGCAGAGTGCCAGCCATGAAATGTTCCAGAGTTTCCATGCTGGACAGTTGGGAAGTGAGATCAGCTAGCTTTTTGTCAACAGTGTCAGCTTGTTTCTTCATCCGGAGTAGAGTCTGGCTGGTGACCAGGGAGTCGACAACTTGATGTACATTTTGTATCTTTGATGAAAAATGTGTATACAATTTTTTATTTTCTATATCTATTGACTGACCAATCATGATCTGTGACTTTAACACTTTGATCAAGATTGTATCAGTAGTTCTAGCTAACTCTTGCTTGAATAACTGTACAGTGTCAGACATCTGGTTCTGCTGAAAGTATAAATCAACTCCGATGAACTGGGAAAAATCATCTCGTGGAGCATCATCTTCATCACTTTCAGAGTTAGAAGTAAAAATTACAGTAACTGGGTTTTCTCTCTGTTCTTTATTTACAAGGATCTCATCCTTATCTCTCTCATCCTCTCCTTTTTTTTTGCCATCTAAGGCATCACTCATATTCTCTCCTTTTTCTTTGCCTACTAAGGCAGTACTCTCTTGCTCTCCTTTTGCCAAAGTCCTCTCAAGGGTTTGACTTTGCTTCTCTGCACTAAATATTTTCTCAGTCTCACTTAAAATTGTCCTAGAGGGGCTCCTATGGGCTTGGAAATCATCAATTGTGACATTTCAAGTGATGTATGTACAGATTCTGGTTCCACAATTGTGATAGGAGTAGGAGAAGAAGTAAAGTGTGTATGTATAATTGGAGAAGTGTATGTTTCTATAGAGGAAGTATATACAATTGGGGGTACATAAAGAGTTATTTTTCCTTTCTTAGACGAAACTTTGAATGAGATACCCTTGACCACATCAGGCTTGGTGGTGGAGTACATGAACTTGACACTTGTCCATAGTTGTGACAGTGTCTCCCTCGACATTTGTACATCGGTAAAGATGGCTTTACTATACTCAGAGTTGAGCAGATAGTTCATTATCGGTTTAAAGCATTCACTTACCTCATCAATGTCAGAGAAGCCCACGTAGTTTGTGGGTGGGACTGTCAAGTTCCTCTGAATTTGTTGTCGTGCCATGGATGCTTTGAAGATTTGAAGTTCTAGGGTTTCTGTGAAGACGAGAGAGAGAAAAAAAACTCGAGCAAACATTAGGTAGAGATTAAACATTTTGGGGAGTTTCAAAAAGTAGGAGAGATAGAGTATTAATACCCGCCTATTGACATTTGAAAACTTCTCCTGAAAACATGCTATCAGGGAGTCAGTTCAGTTTCTGTGATGACACGTCATCAGTGAGAGAAGAACTTAATGATGAGCTGTCATCACTTAACTGACCTTGAAACCCGATGCAGTAAAAAAAATTTTAAACTTACCCTGATGATTCACTGTATGTACATACCCTAACCATGATGCACAATACGGACACCTTAATCCTGACGCACAGGTCGGATACCCTGACCCTGACGCACAGGTCAGATACCCTGACCCTGATGCACAAGTCGGATACCCTGACCCTGACGAATAAGATCAACACCCTGACCCTGATGCGTCCTTAAGGAAGCCCTGACCCTGATGCATCAGTTAAAACAAAAACAAAACAACAAAATGCAGAATATACAAGTATATACATATTTACAATTTGAACATATATAACCATATATCAATTGATTTTATCCATAACTTATGAAATGAGTTAGAAATACCAAATTTTAGGAGTTTGACTCTGACCCTGACGCATAATTCACCATTCCCAGCTCTCCCACAAGATTTGAAAAAGTGGCTTCATCAAGAGCTTTGGTGAATATGTCTGTCAGCTGCTGATTTGAAGGTAGAAACTGTAGTTCAATATTCCCATTCATAACATGTTCCCTGATAAAATGATATCTGATTTCTATATGCTTAGTTCTGGAATGTTGCACTGGATTTTTAGCAATGACAATGGCACTAGTGTTATCACACCTTATTGGAATCTTGGAATAGTTCAGTCCATAATCCATTAGCTAATTTTTCTTTCATAGAATTTGTGCACAACAACTTCCAGCTGCAATATATTCAGCTTCAGCAGTAGATGTAGAGATTGAGTGTTGCTTTTTGCTGAACCAAGATACAAGCCTTCCTCCTAGAAATTGACAGCTTCCTGTTGTACTCTTTCTGTCAATCTTGCATCCTCCAAAGTCAGCATCAGAATATCCTAGCAATTCAAATCTAGACTCTTTTGGATACCAAAGTCCCAACTCTGTAGTGCCCTTGATATATCTCAAGATCCTTTTCACTGCAATGAGATGAGATTCCTTTGGGTCAGCTTGATATCTTGCACAAAGACATGTTGCAAACATTATGTCTGGCCTGCTTGCTGTCATATATAGCAATGATCCAATCATTCTCCTGTAAGTCTTCAAATCAACTTTCTTTCCATTCTTATCAGGGTCAATCCTGGTTGCAGTGGCCATAGGTGTCTTTGCTACTTTTGAGTCTTCCATATCAAATTTCTTGAGAAGTTCTTTGGCATATTTTGTCTGATGAATGTAGATTCCATCGGAGACTTGTTTAACTTGCAGTTCCAAGAAGTAAGATAACTCACCCATCAAGCTCATTTCATATTTGCTTTGCATGAGTTTGGAGAACTTTTCACACAGTCTTGTGTCAGTGGATCCAAAAATAATATCATCAACATAAATTTGAACCAAAATCAGGTGACCTTGGTGTTGTCTGAAGAACAATGTTTTGTCAATGATACCTCTTGAAAATTTGTTTTCCACCAGAAACTTTGACAGTGTATCATACCAAGCTCTAGGTGCTTGCTTCAGTCCATAAAGTGCCTTTTCCAGTTTGTAGACATGATTTGAAAATTTTGAGCATTCAAAACCTGATGGTTGTTGGACATACACCTCCTGTTCCAATTTCCCATTTAGAAAATCACTTTTCACATCCATTTGATATACTTTAAAATTTGAATGTGCTGCATAGGCTAAGAAAATTCTTATAGCCTAAAGTCTGGCTATTGGTGCAAAGGTCTCATCAAAGTCAATCCCTTCTTCTTGAAGATATCCTTTTGCAACCAGTCTTGCTTTGTTTCTTACAACAATGCCAGCTTCATCCATCTTATTTCTGAATACCCATTTAGTACCTATTATGAACCTATCTTTGGGTTTAGGTACAAGCTTCCATACTTGATTCCTTTCAAATTGATTTAGCTCTTCCTGCATTACCAAGATCCAGTCTGCATCTTGAACAACTTCTTCAAACTTCTTTGGCTCAATTTGAGAAAAAAAACAAGCATATAGGCATTCATTAGATGTTGCTTTCCTGGTCTGCACTTTTTTGCTTGGGTCACCAATAATCAGATCTGTTGTGTGACTTCTGGCCCATTTAGGATTAGAGATGTGTCTTGATGAGCTTGCTTGACTATCATCTCCTCCCCCTAAGCCTGTGCTCCCAGCTTCTGGAAACTTTCCCCCTGAATTAGTGGATAATTCAAGGTTCGAGTTATCCCCTGATGGTGCATGTCCTGATGAATGATACCCTGATAGAGTATCCCCTGATCTGTTGTCCAGGAAATTGACTCTATCTGCTGACGGGTTGACTACATTGTTTGGATTGACATTAGGAATGGATAAATTCTCCATTTGTTTGCACTCATCGGCTTCAGTCTCTTGATAATCATTTTCATCTTCATTTTCAAACCTGAGTTCTTCATGAAAACCAGGGTCTTCAAGTCCAGAAATCTCTTGATCATCAAAAGCTACATTTATAGACTCCATCACCACCTGAAGTCTTTTGTTGTAAACCCTGTAGGCCTTGTATGACAGAGAATAACCTAGGAAAATTGCTTCATCAGCTTTTGGATCAAATTTTCCTAAGTTCTCACCAAAATTCCTCAAAACAAAACATTTGCATCCAAAGACATGGAGGAACTTGATGCTTGGCTTTCTCCCTGTCATTAGCTCATATGGTGTCTTGTTGTGAGCCTTGTTGATTAGAGATCTATTCTGAGTAAAGCAAGCAGTGGAAATTGCTTCAGCCCAAAAATAGGTGGGAATCTTTGCCTCTGCTAGCATTGACCTAGCAACTTCAATCAGGGTTCTATTTTTCCTTTTCACTACACCATTCTATTGACGAGTCCTTGGAGCAGAGAATGTATGATTTATGCCTTTCTCCACACAAAATCCCTCAACAGCTGCATTCTTGAATTCAGTTCCATTATCTGTTCTCAACATTCTAACCACTGACCTTGATTCTGTTTCCACCTTCTTGATATGGTCAATAATTTGTTGAGATACTTCTGATTTAGCATGCTGAAACTTTACCCAAGTGTATCTGGTGTAGTCAACCACAATGACCATTGCAAATCTTTTCTTTGACACTGACATAATGTTGACAGGGCCAAAGAGATCCATATGTAACAATTGAATTGAATCTTTGATCATTGTGGCTTCCTTGCTGATAAAGGATGATTTCCTTTACTTCCCTTGTTTACATGTTGAACATAATCCTTCTTGGATAAATTCCATTTGGGGTAGTCCAGTTACAAACTCTCTCTTCACTAGATCATTAATTGACTTGAAGTTCAAGTGAGAGAGCTGTAGAAACTCTCTTCACTAGCCATAGCCTGCTTTCATCAGGAGATGCTTTGCTGTAGAAACATGATTCTCCATTTACTGAATTAAAATTAGCAACATAGAGATCTACTTTTCTTATCCCTGACAAAACCAGCTTCCCATCACTTTCATTTGAGATTAGGCACTGATCTCCTTTGAAGGAAGTGATGAATCCTTTGTCACTTAGTTGACTTATGCTTAACAAATTATGCTTGAGCCCATCAACCAGTGCTACATTTTCAAATGAGACATTCCCATTTGCTGCTTTGCCATAACCAAGAGTTAGTCCTTTGCTGTTATCACCAAATGAAATTACTGGACCAGCCTTTTCTTGGAATTCTGTGAGCAGGGCTTTGTTTCCTGTCATGTGCCTTGAGCAGCCACTATCTAGAAACCAGATTTGACTACTTTTGACCTTTCCCTACACACAAGAAAACATTTAAATTATTTTTGGTACCCAATTTGTTTTGGGTCCTCTAGGTTTAGTCACAGTAATAGGTAATACAACTTTTTCTTTATTGGTGACTTTTGGTTTTGGCAAATTTAAAACTTTCTCCTTTTTAGGAGCTTCAACATATGCTTTTGATTTCTCAACAATTATTTTGCCTTTTTCCTTGGAGGAGCAGGCTTTAACAGTTGGTAAATCATCAGCATACAAGATTGTGCCAGTCAAAATTTGTGGTTTTTCTTTGCATTGAAAAGATAAATGGTTACAGTTACCACAATTCCAGCACACTTTTCTAGGGGCTTCATGAATGGAAGAATAATTGCTAGTTTTATTAACACCTAGCTTACCATTTCTATTCTTTTTGCTTTCCCCTGACAGGCCTTTTTCCCTTGACGGGCTACTACGGCCTGATGCACTCTTTCCCCATGACGACTGTGTATCCACTGATGCACAGTCTAGTTCTTTCATAACTGGAGGGTTGAGTGCTTTGACAAGAATAAGTTTCTTGCCTCTCCCACCACTAGTGGAAGCTCCACTTACTTGGAAAACATTCCCTGATTCTAGCTTTGTGTCTGCCTTAACAAACTTGATAGGTTGTATTGGCCTTTTTCCAAAGCTAGCAGCCATCTCAACCTCAATGGGAGGTTGCTGCACTTGAGTCTCTTCATAGCCCAAACCAGATTTTGGATCAGATTTCTGACTTTTCAAACGATCCTCCAGTTTCTTGCTAGACTCACTCCATCTCTTAATGACTTCCCTTTCTTGACTAAGAAGATTCGAGGTCCATTCCTCTCTTTTGATAGCACAGTTAAGAAGATTTTTAGTCCTTGAGAGTTCATTTTCAAGACTCTCATGTCTGGAGTTTTCTGATTCTAAAAGAGTGTTCCTAGTAGATAATGTTTTCCCAGTGAGATGCCGAGAACTTGTAGAAGGGGGGGGGGGGGGGGGTTGAATACAAGTTCTTTAAAATCTTTTCGAATTACTTGTTCTTTAAGAAATTAACTTTTCTTGCGGAATATAAAGAACAAGAACACGAATCAATTTATAAACAATTGCTTTATTGATTTACAATTGAATACAAATCCTAACAATTAAAATAATGTAATCGTCAGCTTCTTTTCTATTCTGTATAGGAAAAGATACAAAACTATGAAAAACCTATACAGCTTCGAAGTTACAATTCTCTGTAAACCTAATTACAGCTTCTCTCGCAACTGAATTACTATTGACTCAGTTCCTATTCTGAACAAAATTCAGCTTCCTTATTCGAATCAAATACAATCTTTCCTTTTTGATAGGAACAGATTTCTGGTTAGTTTCCTTACCAGCTACATCTTCAATAATATTTTACTTTACGTGGAAGACGTTCCTTTTTAATTTGAACTCTGTATCTTTCAGGAAATAAATCACGATTAGTCCCTGATGCTTCATCTTTAGTCTCTGGTGGCGTCATTACTAGTCTCCGGTGCATTTAGTCCCTGATGACATCAGCTTGTGTAGTCTCCGATAGAATTGTTTAGTCTCTGACGCGTTAAGGCTTAGTATCTGATGACGTCAGCTTAGTCTCTGATGCTTTTAACTTTAGTCTCCGATGACATAAGCTTTAGTCTCCGACTCCTTTAGACTTAATCTCTGATGACTTAAGTCTTAGTCTTCGATAAGCAAAACTAGTCTCCGACAGATAAAATCTTTTTAGTCCCTGACCAATTCTCCTAGTCTCCGACAAGCCTTTTTGCAAATTCTAACGGATCAAATACACATCTTGACTTTCTGAAGCTTCGATACATCATTCCAGCAGTTACTTACAAATATGAAATAACTTTATCTCTTTACAAATAATGAATAAATTACAAACAAAGAGATAACTGCTAGCTACAAAACTTCAGTGTTACTAAATAACACTTTCTATACATTTGGACTCTAAGTAATCTAAAGACAATCATCATCAAATGTTCTAAAACCTAACAATCTCCCCCTAATTATGAATATCAGAATGATAAGCATAATTTCAAGGTTGATGATGATGTCAAAACTCAATATTACAATTACTTAGAAAAAGAATAAAGAATTTCTAACTACAAATTTATTCTGAACTAAGATCTTTGATATGTTGTTCAGCTTCCACCAAGACTCAGGTTTAAATCCTATAAGTCTGGCTTCAAAAATAAAAAAAATTACAACTTATTTCAATAAACAACTTCAACACAACAAGTTTACCTCATTTTTTCTTCAACAACTCCAGCCGTTCTTTTCTGTTTTTCCTCAGCAACTCCAGCCTATTTTTCAACAGATTTTTCAATACAAGCTCAATTTCTTCTACAGCATCTTTGAGGAGAGTAAGAAATCCTTCAATGTGCCTCTCACTGAAACTGTTAATGTCTCTGTTGTAGTCAAAGAAAACCTTCTCTCCATGAAAAGTCTCATACCACAATCCCAAAGGCTTAGACTTAGCTTCTGGTACTGAATCCACCTTATGCTCCATCTTCATCACCTTCTGAATTTGGCTTCGAAGTTTCATGTTGAGATTAGAAGTCTCAAGCACAACAGTCAGCAACCACTCCAGATCTTTTTTATTCTGTCCCTCCAAGGTTGGCTTTTCGAACTTCAGAGACTCTCCATCTTTTAAAAAGACATGGATAAGCTCTTCATTGTTTTTACCCTTGAAAAGATCAATCTTCTTTGTACTTTTCTTCAGGGCCTTGATTATTTTTTCAGTGCTAGCCATTTCAACCTTATAGGACTTCCTTAATGAAACTGTTCGTTGTTTTGTTGATCCACTTACAGCCACCAAGGCAATCTCGGTTGACCTTGGAGGATCTTGAGAGGTAGGCTTCTTAATGGTTGCCTTGATCACAGGTTTCTTTACAGATTCCTGGACCAAAGGTTTCTTCCTTGACTTTCTTTCTGCCTCTTCCATCTCTTTATTTTTCTTTTTGGTAATGGCTGCCTTCTGTGCACTTGATCTCCTTGTTGAAGTTTTCTTCTTCTTTGCCTCCTCCTCCTCCCTTGCTACTGCCATGTCCTCCTCCTCTTGAAGTTTCTGAGCTAATAATGCATCAGAATCTATTAATCTTTGATCACGAGGATTGACTAATTCAACTTTCCCTTCCACTTCAATTTCAATAGGAGTAGGAAAATGAGCAGTCTTCATGGCATCCCCCAACAGCTTAGGCTGTCCTGGTTGAGTTGAAATCTTTTTCTTTGGTTCCTCAACCATGACTCCCTTGCCTTTGTCGTTTGATTTTGGGGCTTGTGCAGAGGAAGAAGGAAAAGTTGTTGTTGTTGTTGCTGTTGTTGGAATTGTTGTTGTTGTTGTTGCTGCTGCTGCTGCAAGATCAGAATGCTTCTTTAGGATACTGTCCAACATTGCTTGCAATTCTGCATCAAGGACAGAACCAGACTTGTGTGAATGTACATGAGCAGTTTTGAATGGACCACTCTCCCCCTTTTTGACATCAGCATCTTGGGGTTTAGAGGAGGTGGCCAGTGTTGGAATTGCCTGTAGCAAAAGTTGTTCCATTCGATCTTGCTTTTGGATCAGGAGTTGGATATTTGCTTTGAGGGCTTGAAGTCGACTGTCAGTCTTGGACTTATCTTTGACTAATGAATCAATTGCTGTGACAGTCCTCCTTGGCAAGTGTCCTTCATAGCACCTTCTAATCTTGTCTGTCTCCAACTCCATCCTTTCCTTGATTTGTTGCACTGCACCATTGATGCCAGTAACCAAGAAGTGGTGAAATTTTGTGTGTTTCTTATCCACCTTGGTTACTTCTTCAAGAATGTCCTTCACGGATGGTGCAGCAGCAGTTGACCCTATGTTGGTCACATAGTCCTGCCTCAACTGGGCGGCTGCTTCCTCCAGAGTGTTGGCATAAGAGGCATCAAGCCATTCATCAACATTATTATCTGGAGCTTCTTCAGGCATAGGTTCATCTGCTAGGCTTGTCTTCAATGCAGAAATATGATCTTGTCTCTGTTGTAGACCATATAACTCTTCAAAATCAGCATTGGACATCTCAGATATGACTTGTAAAGCTGCATCCCCTGTGCTTGATCTAATCTCTGGTTCTTCTGTTTGGATATTGATGGAGGGAGCAGAAGAAACCTGAGCTTCTTGTGAGCTGGTTTCAGCAGGTTGTAAAAATATACCTGCTGAAAATTTCTCTCTTTTCTTTTGTTCAAGGATCTCATCCTTGCTCACACCCTCTCCTTTTGCCTGGGGGTTGGGCACCCAGCTTCTCTTTCTCTCCTTTTTCCAAGCTATCTAAAGCTTGACTCTCTTGTATGTGTATGGTCTCTCCTTTTTCCAGGGCAGGAGTCTGACTCTCACTAATTATTCTCACAACCTCACTCATTTGGATGGTGTCACTCTGTCCTACAGAAGTGGGGGTTGGAGAGGTGCTAGTGACAGCATGGATAGGGGGTTCCCTTTGTTTATCTTGGGCTAGGGTTCTATCCATGGAATCTTTTTGAGAGCTTGTCTCGATTATTGGCTCCTCTTGGGAAAAATCAAGAGAATCAATCATATTTATATCAAAAGAATCAAGAGTGGGAGAAAAAGGAGAAGAATGTACAGTGGGGAGTGTTGGCTGTTCCTCAGATATTGAAAATTGAGGAACATCAAATAATGACTCTGTGTGTGCACTCCTTGTGTCACTCTTTTCTTTTATTATCTCTCTTTGGGTTTCCTCTTGTTGGTGAACAAGAGGTTGTGCAGACTCTGTACAGTATGTTCCTGGTTGGGAACTTTCTTCAATGTCAAAATCCTTTTGGGAGGATGGTGACAGTTCACTGTTTGTCCTTATAACCTCCAATGCTTTTTGAGAAGCACTGGATTGGGCTTGGCTAAGGGTTATAACTCTCTTCTTTCTCTGAAGTGGAACTTCAACTTCTGGTTCTCCTTCATCCTCACTTGCTCCCTCAATTATTTTTCTTTTAATTGGGAGTTTTGTGATTGTCTTTGGTTCTACAACCACAGTCTGTTGAGAGACTGTGGAGGGGGCTATGGACAGTTGATGTGAAGTGGTTGGAGGATTAATGGGGGTTTGGCTTTCAATATCCTCAAAAAATTGCAAAGAATAAAGATCTGGAAGCCTGTCAATGAGAATAGATCTCATGACAGGAGGAAAAAATAAAGGGACTCTTACCTTTGCAGATTTATGCTTCACATCTGTAAATATTCTTTTACTTTGCAAAACAGTTGGTAAAACTTGCATACCAGTAATATCAAGGTTAGGAATTAGATAATTAGCAATCATCATCAATAACCTAGAATAATAAATTTTATTTTTACTGGTTTTAAGTTTTATCAACAAATTTTGCAGAATAAAGAGCCCAATGTTAAGATGTCTATCATACAACACACTAAAAGCGATTTGTTGTGTGAGTGTAGTGATAGCATCATAGCCACTGCACTTAGTAGAAAATGGTTTTGTGATTATGTCAAAAAATAGTGACCACTCTTGCCTAAGATGGGGTTGTGTTATAGACCCAACAGAAGTAATTTCTGCAGAATAATGTAAATTTTTAAACATAGAAACAATTTCTTCATCAGAAGCAAGTGAGTCATAGTTTTCATGAACAGGTAAATGTAAAGCATTATTAACTACGGTATGATCTATATTATAAACAGAGTTTGCATACCTGAAACTTACCATAGGGGAGGCAGTTTTCTCACCCTGGATGGTAGCAGTGGACCAGACAGTCGTGATAACCTCAGCGGCTTGAATGGGGGCTTCGTAAATGGCATACGAAAGACTGGAGTGTTGAAGGAAATCCACAAAGGGGTGGTACTGGGCTTCAAAGACATGCTTATCAGCCACCCCTGCATGGTTTGTCTTGATGATATCAAAGTCTCCAAACTTGAACAGAACAATTTTAG